>JAGDYQ010000082.1:2634195-2990889 GCA_021962125.1 Bulinus truncatus | reverse complement strand
AAGACAGAAACACAGGCATCCAGTGGACCCTCACAGGCATTTAGTGGACCCTCGCAGGCATCAGTGGACCGGCAAGGCATCAAGTGGACCTTCACAGGCATCTAGTGGGCCCTCACAGGCATCCAGTGGACCCTCACAAGCATCCAGTGGACCCTCACAGGCATCTAGTGGACCTCACAGGCATCTAGGGCCTCACAGGCATCAGCAGTGGACCTCACAGGCATCAAGTGGACCCTCAAAGGCATCAAGTGGACCCTCACAGGCATCTAGTGGGCCCTCACAGGCATCCAATGGACCCTCACAGACATCAAGTGGACCCTCACAGGCATCAAGTGGACCTTCTCACAGGCATCTAGTGGGCTCCTCACAGGCATCCTGTGGAACTCTCACAAGCATCCAGTGGACCCTCACAGGCATCAAGTGGACCTCACAGGCATCCAGTGGACCCTCACAGGCATCCAGTGGACCCTTACAGGCATCCAGTGGACCCTCACAGGCATCCAGTGAACCCTCACAAGCATCCAGTGGAGCCTCACTGGCATCAAGGGGACCCACACAGACATCTAGTGGACCCTCACAGAGAAATTGAGAGACCTTGATTTTAGAAAACATCTACAAAGCCCTTCTGTCACTGAAGTAACAACATGCGCAAACAAAGTTCCTGACACGTCTTTAAGAGCAAGCGTAGAAAACCGGCTTAAAGATCAACACTAATAAAAGTGTAGGTCATGTTGTAAACACCAAAACATAGAAAGCCAGGTCACAAACCTAAAGGAGCAAATTCATTTACAAGATATCTTGCTTCACCTACCTAGGGAAGCAGGTTAGCCAGTCCAAGGGGCTGACGAAGAAACATAGAATAGAATTCTCCCCAAGACAAGAGCAGCCTTTTTTTCATTAAAAACCCAACTGGCAATCCAAATGTTTTCCCTATATGTACTAATTAGAATTTTTCAACACTAACTTCCAGGCATTCAAGATGTATGGATAAAAACATGGAGATTGACAAACCACAATAGGAATCAACTACAGGACTTTGTTAATAGATGTTTACATCAAATCATAAACATCATGTGACCTGAAAAAAATCTCAACATTGTGTATTGTGGGAGAAAACTAAACTTTGAAAACTTTCTGTTAGGTGTCCCCGCCCCCTCCCCCACACCAGCCGCTAACTTCCGTTGATGCCCTAAGCAAATAATTATTTCGTTAAATGGCTTATCCGGGACTTATCAAAAACAACAGAATGTCATTGGCTCACATTAATCCAAACTACCAATAGAAACATTCATTTGCAAATGCAATAGTGGATAAGTATTTTTATAGTTTATTCATTTTTAACCGGGTGGCTGAAGAAAACAAAACAGTTTTTAATAGTGGGGCGTGGTGACCGTGAAGTGTAAATGATATAATTTATGTACTCCAAGTTGTGGATGCGCTCCTACATGTTAAAAAAGTATAATATGGAATCAAGATGTAGACTTTTGTAAAAAAAAATTAACTCACTCAATTTTTATGAGATAATATTGAAATTGTATTCGACTTTGTGGATTTCTGCATCAGGCGAAGGAATATTTTCACCAACAGAAGAATGCTCAAATTTTAAAGGAAAGTCCTTTGGCCCGAGAAGCCACCTTGATTTTTAAGTGAACAGCGCTATTTTGACAGTAAACGGAAGCCATCACTACCAGTGAAAATATGGGTATTTTGTGGGGGGTTTCAACACCAACCCCAGTGCGGCCGCAGTTAGCATCCGCTAAGATTTAAAAAAAAAACAAAAAAGTCTGTTTGCAGAGATGCAGTTAGCTATTGTGGCGCCCTCTGCAAGTTACATTTTTTGGGCGCCCTTCTCCCAATTTAAGAAGTGCCAAAACATTCAACAGCACTCTTTTTGTCTCCCCTTAATCTTAGACGCCCAGTGCGGCCGAACAACTTGGTAGTACCCTACCAACGCCCTACCGTCTCTATGTTCTTTTTGCTTACTTTTGTAAGTGAATCAACATGAAAGTGAATAATTAAAATTAGAAGTTTAGATGTACACCATTTCGTGTAATGTTTTTTTACACTTTTTTTTTCAAATTACTCTAGATTGATTTACATTCAACCACAAGCTTGCCAAAGAAAAACTGCATATTAAATTGCAATACATTTACGTATATATATATATATATTTTTGTATATATGTATATATATATTTATGTATATATGTATGTATATATATATATATATATATATATATATATATATATATATATATATATATATATAAGGATATAATAAAAAGTGAGAACAAATCATATAACATACTAGAATTATTTAAAAATATAATTTAATTAATTGTATTGTTTCATGTAATTTTGTTTGCTAAGTATTTAGCCAATCAGAAATCCTCTTCAATGTGTCCTCCCTGCTTATCAACATTTTATTCTAAGCGTACAACTAAACAAACTTTGATATATTTATGTTACAATCTACGCAATGTTCTCATTTTTTGGCCCAAAAATGTATATATATATATATATATATATATATATATATGCAATATTTTATTCTAAACTCTACATCTTACAGCTTATGTATATTCCATCTTCATTTGATCCACAGATGTGATAAAATTATATTGATTTTATTCAGTAATAAAAAAGCAGGCATTACATAAAACTCTACCTTTAAAAGTCATGAGACACGACACACGTCAATCAAATCACCAACACAACTCATGGCGTACAGGAGAGGTTGTCAAAATGTTTTGTGTTAGGTGGTAAATATAGAAAAAAAAAAAGGTTTTTGGCATATTTACTTTGGTGTAATCGCAATGTAATTCAAAGAGCCCCATGACAGTGGTCAAACAATCCGTTGTCGAAATGTCTTTGAAGTTCCTGTGCGGATGAGATGAAATATTTTACATCTTATAAACTACTTATATTACTATTTTTTATGTTGCCCTTCTGTAAAGGTATGAAGTTTGTTGATGTTATACTTTGATGTAGATAAATAGCATAAACTTGGAGGCATACGGTAGCGTGGTGAAGTCTGGTATGTTCGACACAAATATTCATAAACACATCACAAAGAAGATTCTCAAAGCTGCACTGCTGATTCAATGTCACATTTATTGAACGAAGACATTAAAGTAGAAAACATGTTAAATGATATTGACTACCAAACTGATTATGCAAAATCGTACTTGACTATTAAACTGACTCTCATAGAGAAGAAAACTAAACACGACTCTCTAGTTCAAGCTCCAGTAAGTAACTAAGCAAGTGACAAGTGACGTCTTACTACGTCACATAAAAAACATAAAAATTCATACTCTCTATAGTCACTTAAAAAGTGTGATTAACACACGTGCACAAACAAAATCAAACAGTGTATATTTAATTCAACTTTAACTCCTTCACACATTCTTTCATCCCCACCATAGCCGATGGCCTTTGGTGGCTTTACGGGAGATATACCGGCACTTAAACCATGATCTGAAATATCCATTAATCCTCACCAGGAACCCTCCGGTCGACATTCAAGCACTTTACCACCCTTACCCTAAATGTCATAGGTCAAACCATCTGTTGTCGACTCTTCTTTTGGAACAACAGCTCATTTAGTTAAAGTGGCGCGCGGGGCGAACTCAGAAAATGCTGCCCTATTGACGTGCCAAAAAAATTAACGCAGATGCTGCCCTTGGAAGGAGGCAACGTAAGCGTCAACATCCCCCCTCCCTCTCCGATCATAAAACGTTCTTGATAGTAAAATCGAATTTTCAAGCAAAAAAAAAAAGCTTTTTCTTTGAGCACACCAAGTATCGAGTGTGAGTAAATTGTAATAATCTACCTCTAAATAAAACTCGTCTTAACAAAAAAATCAGAAGCTACCTAAGCTATTCATGTTAATTGTTGCATCACATTAATAATGTATTTGATTTATTCATGTTTATTGTATGGTGTATGGCCTAACACACCAACACTAACACTGTTCGGCGTCCCCCCCCCGCCCCCCCTCATACACACACCAATATATTTCTGTTTGGGAAAACAGTAAAGTGTGCCATGTTTTTCATCTTCACACCTGGTTTCATGCAAGTCATGTGAGTGTCAAACATTTTACTCTGTACACTGTCAACTTATTCTCAATAAACAAAATGCAAGCCTTGAAAGCACGTCAATCAAGGCAGGAATGTTAGATTGGTTAGAGTCTGTGACTCGGTAACAGATGTGGGGCCCTCCTGCCCTTTTTTTAATTCAATATGTCCACCATTATTTTAGGGGAAGTAAGCCTGCATAATGTTTCGGCAATAAAACTTGTATCTATTTTAACTCCCCGCTTTTGACCCATTAACTAGTGTGACAATTTATTTCATTTTGTATTATTGTAGTTGCGTCATATAATAAGACATCAGATTCCCACAACAGAATCGCACTAGAATTGCGCACATACGATCCAGTCTTGCACACACATGATCCAGTCTGGCGCACACATGATCCAGTCTGGCGCACACATGATCCAGTCTGGCGCACACATGATCCAGTCTGGCACACATGATCCAGTGGCGCAACCAGGAGGGTCAGGGTGGCTCAAGCCCCCCCCCCCCCCCAAATCGGAGGAACCCTGCAATTTTTCCAAATCCAATGAATTTTTTGGATGATGTTCCTTAACTCTAGGTGACTCAATCAGCAGTCTTTCTTTTGTATCATCAATACATAATAAAAGTTACAAAAAAGACTGTCAAACTCATAATAATAATAATCTGTTATATCCTTAATTCTCTATTAATTATAATTTTTAGTTTTGATTCGAAGAGTTTAAAAAAATTTTCGACTGCGGCGAGCTTTTGTCTTTTTTTTTAAATGTTAGCCGCCCCCCCCCCCCACCTCCCCCAGCATTTTTTGCTGGCGCACACATGATCCAGTCTTGCACACCACACATTGTACCCCCAGTGTTAAAGATTTTTTCTATATCCTGGTGACGGTTAATTTGCAGGATCCATGACGAAAGTTTACAGAGAATCCGATTCAAAACGAGCTAATGAATAAGACAAGTTAATGTTGGACGAACTGTTGTTGGACGAACTGTTGTTGGACGGGCTGTTGTTGGACGAACTGTTGTTGGACGGGCTGTTGTTGGACGAACTGTTGTTGGACGAACTGTTGTTGGACGAACTGTTGTTGGACGGGCTGTTGTTGGACGAACTGTTGTTGGACGAAATGTTATTGGACGAACTGTTGTTGGACGAACTGTTGTTGGACGAACTGTTGTTGGACGGGCTGTTGTTGGACGAACTGTTGTTGGACGAACTGCTGTTGGACGAACTGTTGTTGGGAGAACTGTTGTTGGACGAACTGTTCTTGGACGAACTGTTCTTGGACGAACTGTTGTTGGGAGAACTGTTGTTGGACGAACTGTTCTTGGACGAACTGTTCTTGGACGAACTGTTGTAGGAATGGCTGTTGTTGGACGGGCTGTTGTTGGACAAACTGTTGTTGGACGAACTGTTGTTGGACAAACTGTTCTTATACGAACTGTTGTAGGACTGGCTGTTGTTGGACGGGCTGTTGTTGGACGAACTGTCCGCGCCACACATTCAGACATACATACATACATACACACACACATATATAAACACACAAACAAATATCCGGACCCCCTTATACACACAAAGTGCAAATAGAGAAACCAAAAAAATAGATGCTCATTTTTTTCCTAGTTACACTTGTTTTTGTATTACCTGAACACTTTATATATAACAGCTGAAATTAAAATGAATAGATTAAGGTGGGTAGGGCACATAGAAAGAATGGAAAACAACAGAGGTCCAAAAGCAATATATAAGGCAACACCTAATGACAAGGCCTAAAGGCAGGCCAAGAAGCAGATGGTTGGAGGAAGTGAAGAAAGACCTTAAAGCCATAGGAGTGAGAGAGTGGAGGAAGAAGACCATGGATCGGGAAAAGTGGAGAAGTGTGGTATGGCAGGCAGGCCCGTAGCCAGGAATATTGGATTGGGGGGGGGCCGAAGACATTTTCGGGGGGGGGGGGCGAAGAAATCTTTTTCGGGGGGGGGGGGTGCGCCGAAGAAATGATCGGGGCGGATCTAGACAACTTTGACGGGGGGGGGGGCAAAACTGTTTTCATTGTTGAAAATTGGTCTTAGAACAAAAAATATTTCGATAATTTAATGATGTATTACCTAAACTTGCGATAACGGGGGGGGGGGGGGAGCATGGCCCCACCGTACCCTCCCACTAAATCCGCCCCTGGTGGGGTAGAAGAAAAGTTCGGGGGGGGCGAAAATGTAGGCGCGAAGCGCCGAAAGCTTGCGAATGGAAAGGAGGGGTTTGGGGGGGGGATCTCAGTGAGTCCCCTCCCCAAGAAATTTTTTGCAGTTCCATATCTGGAATGGTGCATTTTAGTACCGATTGTTTAGCTATTAATTAGAAATATAAAATTTTAACTACGTTTCAATAATGCATGGCATGTTGCAGTTTTGTTAAAAATAATTTAAATAATAAAGAGTTTTAATGATAAAAATTTATTGAGGCTGAGCAATTTCTGATTCCTGTTATAAATATATTGACCATTTGTTCTGCTACACAATTGTTACATAATAGATATCTGATTTATATTATTATACTGTTTGTTTAACGTACAAACCGGGAAGAACGACAAAGATGCATGAATAAAGCTTAGCTATTTGTGTGATATTTCTTATAAAATATGGAAAACAAAGAACAGATCTATCAACAAAAACAGTCGCAATTAATCAATTTAAAATAAAACTAATTCTGCTAATAAGTAAATTTGCAAATTAAATAACATCACTCAGAAATCACGGAGTTTGTACTTTATTATTTTATTATACATATATATATAAATGAAGTCAGAAGCCAATGTTATTTTATTAACTTATTTAAGTTGCTAGTTGTCCTCAGAAGATATCAATATATACAACTATTACAAGGTTGCGAACAGGCCCATCGACAGAAATTTCGGGCCCCTGGGCTGATATTAATATTTTTAAAAGTTGATTGGCCAGCTCAGTCCGGGTCCCTAAAACTGGCCGGGCCCCTGGGCATTGCTCCCCCCACTCGTCGGCACTTGTTGCGAACTTATATTATTATACGTTTCAAATTTGCAAACTTCGTGGTTTAGCCAGCCCCGTAGCCAAGGGGGGCACTGGAGGGCCGTGCCCCCCCCCCTCCACGCTAGGTGTGGAGTGCCCCCCCCACACTTAAAAAAGAAGAAAAAGAAGAAAAAATAAAAAAAAAGTAAAGGTGCCCCCTTGATGGGTATTGGTGCCTCCCTGCTTACTTTGACCTGGCTACGGGCCTGGGTTTAGCACTGGATTTACCTAAAAATGCTTCAGCATTCAGATTGTCTGTTAAATCTTTTTCAAATGCAAGCAGGAAAAGATTGCTTAGACGCTTTTGTAACATTTATCTGCGATATGGGATGAGCTTTCGTGTGAGGGTTGAGAAACTTCTCTCACACACGGCTGTTGAAGCACCAAATTCCAATGCTGCCCAAAATACCCAGAAGTGAACTTCAATAAGATTCAATCTTTTATGCTCAAAAATTAGATACGCTATACATGTAAGTAGGCCTATATATAAATAGCCTGAATGATTGCCAAAATATAAACTTTTAAGTTTTTATTATTATTGATTTATTAAACAAAATGATTGATGTTTTATAGCCGTTATTATTAAAATTTTGTCAAAAAGCTCAAATCATGCACGGGGGGGGGGGGCTCAGGTCATGCAAGGGAGGGGGGGGCTCAGCCCCTAGCCCCCCTCTGGCTACGGGCCTGATGGCAGGCCAGGGCCCTAAATGGGCTGTAGAGCCAAAGGAAGAAGAAGAACACTTTATGTGTTTAACCAGTGATTCTCAAATTATAATTGTAATCAAGAGACAGTTTGATAAGAACTACAATACGAACAATTTTATCAAATAAGGTAAGAAATTCTTTTAAATACCATAATAACCAGGCCTTTTTGTTCAACACCCTTGCATGCCTTTAACAACCGGACATTGGGCCACAAATGGAAAAAATTAACTATGCGATTATTAGGCGTTATTACTTGTGTGTAGAATAATTTTAATGAAACCTAGTTAACACTGGGCTACAGATACCTCCGAATATTTTTTTTTCAATTGAGGTCCATACCAGAGGTGTGCGGATCTTGAAATTTAGCGTCCATAGATTTCTATCAATGATCCGCGTCCGCGTCCGCAGAATCGTACAACATTGGTTTGCAGTCAGTCCGCGCGTTCGCATTGCTGAAATTTAGCTGTTTAAATGACTTGAAATTGTTTATGGTAACGCTAAAGAAGATCCGCGTCAGTCCGCGAGTCCGCAACTTAACCATACGATGCGTCCGCTGTCAGTCCGCGGATTCGAAAAAGTCTGCGGATCTGCGTCCGCAAGCGGACGCGTCCGCTATCCGCTCATCTCTGGTCCATACCCGAATTTGTTTACTTGTTTATGTAGCTTGTGTTTTCATTTGTATGATCTAAAAATGTTGAAGATTTACATCACACAGCTTACAATAGCCCACAATGTATTCCCGATAAGTTTGTGTAAAAATGATATCAGACACCAAGCTGTGCGTAGATCGAATATGTTTTGAATATGTACTGTAATATGCTCTAATTAGTTGTGCTATCGACCGTAACCCCTTCATTCAATTATACAGGTCGACCGTAGCTCTTCATTCAATTATACAGAGTACCTGGAATATTGTGTTAACACAGAATTATGCAGCTTTTTTCCGTATTACGACACACACTATGAACATTAAGATTCTGCACAAAAAAAATTCGTGTTCTAATTGGTAAAAATCAAAACAATGCTTTAAAAAAAATACAATTATGAGACTGTGTGTTTGTCAGTAAATGTAGCTGAACTCTGGTTTATTGTGTAGCCACCGTATGACTGCCAATAAATCTAAAGGTACAAAGTTTCACACCTAGTACTAACTGATAGTCGGCCCCGTAGCGTGAACATTTTACAGCAGGGGCCAGGCAATAGCGGGGGGGGGGGGGGGGGGGGTAATACATTTTACTAAGTAGAAAAAATAAGCAGAGGGGGCCAGACAAAACGCAGGGGGGGGGCCGCCCCCTGCCCCCCCCCGCACGCTACGGGCCTGCTGATAGTATATGTACATTTAATGCAAACCTACCCACCTACCTCACCAGTACTAAAAAGAAACTGCACCCAGAGCCGTAGTTAGCTATTGTGGCGCCCTGTGCGAGTTTCGTTTCGGGGCGCCCTCCTTCAAGTATGAAAAGTGCCAATGCATTTAACAGTGCTCTTCCTAGTTCGGCGCCCTGTGTGGCCCCCCACAACCCACGGTACCTTTCCTACGCCACTGGCCACCCAAATACTCATCTATCTTTTAAAACAAAACAAAAACCCAGTTAGGCAATTCAAAAAAATTGGTTAACAAATGTCATAAATAAACACAGAAGTACAATGAGAATTAATGTCATAGTGTGCATTTGATTTATAATTGGTGACTTTGTAGCTACAACTACAACAAGTATTGCTGTTTTGTTTCTTTTTTTTTTTAATTAATTAATTATACGAAGGAAAACTACGAAGTCAATAAGAAGATAAGTATTTATTTTTGTTTTTAATTCTAAAAAAAAATAATTATTATACATGTGTTTTTTTTATAATCAGCTCTTCTCTTTTCTCTCAGCCTTCCTGCAATCAATCCATTGCCAGATCGGGTGAATATATGACAAGCATGTCATCACGATCAGGAAAATGTTCACCTGAAAAAAAAATGAATAAAAAAAATCACCAATTCTCACAAGAAGTCTCGACTAAATTGAAATATTATATACAGAATTATTTGTATCGGCGGTGGTACTCGTATGCCAAGGGGTACGGGAAAGGGTATGTATGGGTACGGGAAATGGTATGCATGGGCACGCAGTAACATTTAATTTTTTGTTTTAAACAGGAATGAGCTACTGCAGACTTTTCATAAATAATTTAGGCCCTTTACAATAGAATTTAAAAAACACAGTGTTGTGTCGCCTCTTAACCATCTGACGTAATTCACATTTGTGGAAAAAAATAAAAAGAACCAAAAGTATATAGATTTTATTCAAGTGTATAGCAATATATTGCAGTGTATAGCAGTGTATATCAGTATTTAGTAAGGGTGTGCCGGAATCCGATCCGGAATCCGGTTCCGCCGGATTTTGCACTATCCGGTAAAATCCGGTTCTGCCGGATTTACATGTATCCGGAATAACCGGATTCCGGAATCCGGAAAATACCGGATTTCTGAATTTGCCAGATTTTGTGACTCACGGACCATAATCTGAAATAAAAGTAATTCTCTTTCCCGAATTCTACACGATCACGATACATTAATCGATTGTTTCGAGCGTTGAGATTGTTTAATGTTTTGAACATAGAGTCAGCACCGCTAATAGTGGCCAATCGGCCTAATCCCATACATGATAGTGCGGGGATGAGTAATTATTATTCGTGACGTCATCTTAACCGCAATCACCAATGACGTTGTAACAGAAATAATAAGCAACTTATACTGCCCAAGCGCCTGTGTCGCCAGCCCCGCCACAAAATAAGTAACAGAAATGATATGGTTTTGATAAATTCAACGTTTAAGTTATAATAGATTTCTCTGAGAGATGGAATGATGTCTTCTTTGTTACTAAATTAAGAAATGCATCATCCATGAGATTTCCTGTTGAAAGAATGGTTCAAATATGAATATTAAATATTTTTGTAAAAATGAAAAAATAGAATATTTTTCCATTCTTGAAATTTCCGTGAAGAAACACTAATTCTCTAACACTAATTAATACTAACTAGTCACTGAGTTGGTAATCTAACCCTAACCCTTGCGTAACGTGATCTTCCATTAAAAGCAATTCGCTTCCCAATTTTTTTTATTTTTTAATTCTATTTTATAATAAAAGGTTATTTATAACTCTTTAAACATATAGGTCAAATATGCTTTTAAAAATTTTACCGTAATTTTAATTCATATATTGTGATTTATATTATCGTTCACTCAATTGTTAAAAATGCGTATCATTTTGAGTAAAAAATTAACATTACGTTAGCGGTCTACGTATAAATTTAAAAAGGTCTTTGGTGATCTCTATGTCACCAAGCCATCTTCGACGATTCTCGCAGCGCTATGATCTGTGCTCTTTGGTTTAAACCAGAGCTTGCGAAGCCAGACCCGGAGCGAGGAGCGAAGACCGCTATTTTTTGCTGGAGCGTTAGCCGGAGCCGAAAAAAATCTGGCGGCTCCCAAATGCTTTTTTTTTACAGCAGAATTTTTATTTTAGCTTTAAAATTCCAAATTTGTTTGATTGTTTGCATCCTACAATTTGAAATGTTGTTATTTTTACGAACGCCACAACAGTAACAGCGTTAAAATAATAGCGTGCACGCACATCACCACAAGAAATATTTAATGGGAAATCGTTTTGTGTTCGTTTTAAATCTTGTTTACCCTCCGAAATTTTTTTAACGGCATGTTATTTTGTTATATATAAAGTTAAAACAGTTTTATTTCATAGAATAATTGTATCAATCATTTAAAATAAATTTTTACTAAGACGACAAATAGAACGCGTCATTTCGTATTATTATTTGACCGCGAATCAGGACCGTAGCGTGTGTGGGGGTCAGGGGGGCTTAGCCCCCCCTGCGTTTTGTCTGCCCCCCTCTGCTTATTTGCTCTACTTAGTAAAATGTATTACCTGCCCCCCCCCCTTGCTATTGCCTGGCCCCTGTTGTAGAATACCTGGCCCCTGCTGTAGAATTTTCACGCTACGGGGCGTTAGTTAAATATATTTTAGACTTTTCTAGAAGCTGCCAACGTCAAGATCATTCTAGCTGTGTAAATTGCAGGGACGAGGTGTGAGTGTTTCCGGTCGTATTCATATTTATAGAAAAATGCTATATAATGGTACTGTGTTTATTGAATATAGTTAGCATAATCATTCATGATAAAATGACTAAAAGTTTAAATATACATATAACTTTCATTTATATATAAATTGTATATGTTGTTTGTCTAATAATTTATACAAATATATACATTTATGATCGTTTATACTTTGTATATAGCATACAAACATCAATAATCATTTTCTCTAAGAGTTATGACCTGCAACACTCACACCTCATACCTGGCCAAGAGATAGGTGAAATATTCTAAACATCTTTTTGTTTACTAAATAAACACTTCAGCTAAATAAAGTAAACTTATGTTGTGTAATTAGATGCAGAGATGGTATCAAAAGGCTGCGAGCATTCTGCCGATTCGTTTCGCTAAATATGTGGCGAATGTATCAATATGCGAGTCAAGAAATACTTAATGAGAGCATCATTCAGCACATGTGGAGCTTATGAAGCATACTTGGGATAACAGGTTGGGGAACAGGACAAAGACTAGGTCTACATCAGTTATCATTATGTCCTAAATTGTGGCCGTGAGGAGACATAATGTGGATGACTGTTTGTTTAGCTCAATACCTGGTCCTTTTTTTTATTTCTCCGACATGACTAAAACTGTTTGTATGATGTTAATGAATTAACTGACATCTGACAAATATCCCCAACACTAACTGGGCCCATCAGGTTGACACACAGACACTCTACCGTACGTATCTTTTATTTTTTTTTATTTTTATTTTTTTTAATTAGGGTAATATCGGTCAGACACCAGGAGTCACCATTAGACCTGAACATTAGTATTTATTTTACCTCTCTTGGATTCCTACTTGATGACCATTCAAACAGAGCATGTTGCAGTAAACTGAAGACACCAGAAAATATTGTAGCTATGCCAATCATACTTCCAATGAACACGCTTGGAAAACTGGAGAAAATGGACAAATGGTGTAGTGTATAGATAGATAGATGGAACAAACATGAGTACATGCATAGAGTCAGAAAGGTTGATCAGACATATAATTAGTTAGACAGAAGATAGATAGATAGATAGACAGACAGACAGACAGACAGACAGACAGGCAGACAGATAGATAGACAGACAGACAGACAGACAGACAGATAGATAGATAGATAGATAGATAGATAGATAGATAGATAGATAGATAGATAGATAGATAGATAGATAGATAGATAGATAGATAGGGTTCGAAAATTACGCGTAAGATTGGCGCGGGGCGGGTGCAATGCGCTGCGAAATACGGCCGCCGCGGGTGCCGAACTACGCAAAAGACGACACACGCGATCGACGCTGGTTAGGTTTCGAAAATTACGTGTAAGATTGGCGCGCGTAATTTACGCCAAAATTACGCGTACCATTAATGCCCAATTACTTGAAAGTGTATGTTCCTTTTGTTGCTCACGCTCACTGATTGCTAGTAGGTGTATTTTTAATAATGTTTTCAAAGGTTTTTACTTGTAATTTACCGGTCATACTAATTTGCCCGTCGTCCACGTATTTCGTCGTGTACTGACTGCATCAGCGGCGGCCATCTTTGGCTGAGTAATACCGTCTAATACGGTCGACGCTGGACGGGTGCAATGCGCCGCGAAATACGGCCGCCGCGGGTGCCGAACTCAGCAAAAGACGGCACACGCGATCAACGCTGGTGCAATCCGCAGCGAAATACAGACGACGTGGTTGCAATACGCTGCGTAATACGGCCGACGCGATCGACGGAAGCACTATACACAGTAAAATGTTTTCTATACGTTTCATGACATTTGGAACATATATAGATAATCAAGGCCGTACCCAGGGTGGTGGAGGGGGAGGGCTGGGAGGCTGCAGCCCCCCCCCCCCAAATGTTATTGCTGATAGTAACTCATAAAAAATTGTCAAATATTTGCCTTTAAAATTTTGGAACAGCCCCCCCCCCCCCAAAAAAAAAAAAATCCTGGGTACGGTACTGTAGATAATGTTTAAAAAAACATTTTTTTTTTTTTGGATTTTTTTTATTTTATAACCTCCCCGTTTGGCTTGCGGCCGCTTGCCATACAGCTCATGGAGGCATTGTGTACTTAATCGAAAATTTTTATGATTTTGTCTTATTTTTAACCAGACTTTGGGTTCCTTATTGAAAATATTTTATTATGTTTACTGAAACGATTAAAAACAAACAATATTCTTTGCGGTTTACGCTGTTTTACCAAACGATTACTTCCGGTTTAGGCTTGTGGCCGGATGTAGATGGTACACCTAATCACTGTAATTAATTAATCACCACTGTTAACACAACGAATTGCGACAGAAACAATTAAAAATGGCCGTCAAATATGCATTTTTAAATTACCGTAATTTACGCGTAATTTTCAAAATTACGTTACCGCAAATTACGCGTAATTTACGGTAACTTACGCGTTACGTTACGCGACTTCGAACCCTATAGATAGATAGATAGATAGATAGATAGATAGATAGATAGATAGATAGATAGATAGATAGATAGATAGATAGATAGATAGATAGATAGATAGATAGATAGATAGATAGATAGATAGATAGATAGATAGATAGATAGATAGATAGATAGATAGATAGATAGATAGATAGATAGATAGATAGATAGAATGTGTTTGTGCACGTTGTATATTTTGTAAGCAAAGAATGAAGTCAGAAGTGACTGTCATAACCTAGAATGTTACAACGTTATCAAATGTAGGTTATCACAGCTAAGTGAAATGGTAAGCAGAAATTCATTCGTTTTTTTTTCAACTGACAAGTTACAAAATACAGAAAGGAACTGTCTCCCTCTCCCGCACTTCCATTCCCCCCCCCCCCGGTCCCTAAATTTATCGACACCATGTGTCTGAAATGTAGAGTAGGAATTATAGCACTACATGAAACATGAATATCAGTTATCTATTATTGGAATGATTGTATAATTTTTTGGACTATGACATTCGTAAACTTTGTCCTTGCATATAAACTGATGTTCATTTTATGAACCCTCTGATTTGAAAATATTACGTTTCCATAGTTATATTATTAATATAACAAGTTAACTCATGATAAACAAAAGGTTGCAGTGATAGTCCAACGCCGCGTTGTCGTTTTCATAAGCTTTGAATTAGTTCCAGCCACTGAGATCCTGGTCTGTTAACTACTACCATCGGTGTCACCAAGTCCAGCCAGGTTTTAAAAAATGGCTAACCTATCTTTGTTAGGGAAAGTAAAGACGGCAGGGCATTGGCATTGTACAAGACACAAAATCTCGTACAATGGCCGTGGCCAGAGCTATAGGTAGGTGTGAAGGAGTTAAAGTTGAATTAAATATACACTGTTTGATTTTGTTTGTGCACGTGTGTTGATCACACTTTTTAAGTGACTATAGAGAGTATGAATTTTTATGTTTTTTTATATGACGTAGTAAGACGTCACTTGTCACTTGCTTAGTTACTTACTTGAGCTTGAACTAGAGAGTCGTGTTTAGTTTTCTTCTCTATGAGAGTCAGTTTAATAGTCAAGTACGATTTTGCATAATCAGTTTGGTAGTCAATATCATTTAACATGTTTTCTACTTTAATGTCTTCTTTCAATAAATGTGAAATTGAATCAGCAGTGCAGCTTTGAGACTCTTATTTATGAAGTGTTTGTGAACATTTGTGTCAACAGACCAGACTTCACCACGCTACCGTACGCCTCCAAGTTTATGCTATTTATCTACATCAAAGTATAACATCAACAAACTTCATACCTTTACAGTAGGTATTGTGGAGCCCCGTGAGAGTTAAATTTTTATGATGCCCTTCTCCCAATCTGAAAAGTGCAAAATTATTTCACATCGTTTCTTATGATGCTTTTTCCTAGTTCAGCGCTCAGTGCGGCCACACAAACCGCAGTACTCATTCCTATAGCTACTGGCCACAGAAACAGATGAGTTCTACTATATCTAAACCGAAATAGTTTGTACAGAAATTTTACTTAAGTCGCCATCAGCAATAGTTAGATCTGATTTTATCAAGGTTACATTGATTTGGAAGTTTAACGATAAACGTAATAAAGAATGTAGAGTAATAGTGAGTAATGCTGCTGCAATGCTGCACGTGGCTTCCATTGGGTGTGTCCCAAAGAATAAAAATCATACAGAAAAGCGTATCGCTCTTTAAAATGAAGACATCTAAAAATAATCAAATAAAATGCCGCAAGTGAGTTATTTTTCATTGTTAATGGTGTAGCACCATTAGATATATACAAATATATCTATGGTAGCACCTAAATATTAAGGAAAATAAAGAAATATGGCGGCTTTCGTGGAAAATCAATTGAACTTGAAGGTGCGCATTCTGTATGATTTATATTCAGTAGTGTGACGTGACCTACTTACGATCTTATGATAAAGGCGTTCCCAATGGTGTAGAACATTGAACGAAAGATCAACATCAGAGCAAATATGTAATACAGGTAGTCGGGATCCTCAAGTAGTAAAAGAATGGACAGCACCAGACAGAAGCTAGTGGTCAGTGCATGTGGGATGACGGTGGGTAGGACAGCTTTACAGAATGATGACCTGCTCTCTGGACGGTCATAACAAACAAAATCAATGTTCTATCAAAGTGGGAAAAACTACTTCCAAAAACTTGTTTAAAAGATTCCTAGATGCCAGTTAGTTTAGGCAATGCCATATTGTTTAACAAATTATATAAAAATAAAAAAAACAACTACTTGAACATACAGCAAACAAACTATCCACTTACTTTTAAATAAAGAAACATTCAATTCCAAGAATGCACCAGACAGAGGGGAAGCCAACAGTCCACCCATCAAAATGTACAACATGACATTGGTGTACTCACTCACTGTTAGACACAAACATTTTTATACTTACAAATTTTGACAATTTATTCATTTTTACCATTCACTCATTTATTCATTCATTCATTTTTTATGCCCATCAAAATGTACAAGAGCATGTCATTTGAATGCTCACTCACTGCTAGACAAAGCAAAATATCTATAATTTATAATGTAACTATCTCACATAATACAATTATTTCATTCCTTTTTTTAAAAAAATAGTTTGTGGAATAATGTTCACATTTTTTGTTCTGTTACTCTCTTGTTCATTTATACTCCCTTTGATCTAGTAATCTTTTGATCACATTAAGATTACATATATTACGATATGTTTTAATATCGGCCACAGAAGTGAACAATATGTTGTTTTATTCTAGCTCCCTGTCAACATATTTCTATCCCTTACTCTTGAGTACTCGCTGAGAATTGCAAATAGTTTCACAGGGTGAACCATCAAAAGTATTCGTGTTTCAAAATCATCTCACTAATTTACAGATGTTGGATTATGTTTTTACTTTTTTTATAAAAAAAAATGTAAAGTCGTCGGTCTTTTCTGCATTACCATTTAGTTATTGTTTATATATTTAATGTAAATTGTTTACATATTTAATGTAACTTGTTTATATATTTAATGTTACTCCTTAACAACCATTTTGCTTACAAATATTAAATTTAGTCTGCATTCATTGACTTATTTTCTTATGCAGGTCTATATCAAGAGTTCATCCATGTCGACAATGTGGAGGGAGATAAGTCGACTGAGGTTTAATTTCTAATGCTTACTTGGTGATGGTCTCCCGTCCACGTGACCTATTTCCTTCACTTCTATTTGGCCTGGATGTCGAATGTGAACTGACCCTAATCTAGGTCACTGGTAGACTTTTAAGGCTCAAAAGATTAACAACTCATTCTTATGGGGTCTATTATGTCGACAGTGTAAAATATCTGTGTGACGATTTTCAGCCACCTTTTTCTTATAATCCGCTTTTACACATTATCTTATTACCTTTTTACGTGTAAAAAAAATATTCCATGAGATCATTACCAGTGGCGTAGCGAGCTTAGCTCGCGCCCGGGACACAATACCTTTTTAGCGCTCTCCCGGAATATAATACTGTATGTAAAATATACCATTTGGCTCCCCCTTTGTGGGTAGCGCCCGTGGCATGATGCCCCCCCTTGCCCACCCCTCACTACGCCACTGATCATTACCTTTTTCTTTAAAAAAAAAATAACCATAAGATCTTAGCCCTGTTTCTTCATTCATTACCAATCACCATAAAGTGTTCTTACCTTTTTCTTTCACAGCCAGCTCATCCACCAAGATTCTATTGATTGAGCCCAGAAGGAAGAAAAACCTCAACTGGAGCAGACACAGCCACACAACGTGAAGAGAAAATGTCGGTGACAGAAGATGTTTCTTCAACTTCCCAAAACTGGCTGGGTCGTTGTCTACATCATTTGCTTCACTGGATTGTTTGTCAACATCTTCTCTGGTATCATTATCTGTCAAGGACGCGAGAACAAAATCAGTTAAATGACATCCTATTGAAACGTATGTAGAGTATTCTGTTACAATGAAAGTGTGCTATACAGTGGCGTAGCGAGCTTAACTCGCGCCCGGGGCACAATACCTGTTTAGCGCCCCCCCCCCATTCGAAAACCAATTAATATTATATGTAAAATATAACATTTGGCGTTCCTTTGTAAGTAGCGCCCGGAGGCATGATTCCCCCTTGCCCACCCCTCGCTACGCCACTGATACTATATTAACAAAAATTTACTACTATGACAATACTCAATTCAGTCTTTTATTTGTTAATATGTTTGTATTATATAAAAGTATAATATTATAAATAACCCACTGTAGGCTGTAGTTTTGTTTGGCCAAATGTTTCTCTAGGTGAAATGGGTCGCCAAAAATCGTTTCATTTTTTTGAACTGAGAATAAATACAATAAATATTGGCTTTAATCTAGTGTTGTTTTAGTCCCAGATCATATTTTAGTTTTAGTTTTTATTTCGTTTTTTCTGTAATAATTTTAGTTTTCGTCTAGTTTTAGTCTTGCTTCTAATTTTAGTTTTAGTTTTAGTTCTCGTTGACGAAAAGTCAACATTTTCGTTAACGAAGGTTTTAGTTTTAGTTTTCGTGAACGAAAGTAACACTATATTTTAGTTTCAGTTTTTATTTCGTTTTTTCTGTAATAATTTCAGTTTTCGTCTAGTTTTAGTCTTGCTGCTAATTTTAGTTTTAGTTTTAGTTCTCGTTGACGAAAAGTCAACATTTTCGTCAACAAAGGTTTTAGTTTTAGTTTTCGTCAACGAAAACAATACTACTTTAATCCTTTTTATTTCCAATTTTTACAGGTGGGTCTCATATTCTGAGCAGGTTTTCTAAGGTCCCCGAGTCGCAAAAGTTTGAGAATCATTGTGTAGGCTAGTTTGATTTTTTTTTATTGAAATGTGATACAATATTTTGAAATACTAAACTCACTTGAATTTTTCTCTTTGTCCTGATTGACGACGTACTCTTCCAACACAGGGTGGACGTAATCTTTGGGTAGAAACATGAATGTGGATATGAAGGTCAGGACGTGAGTGGAGGCCAGAATTATGAAGGACGTTTTTCTACTGATGCCGTTCTCGTAGCCCAGCTGGACACAGAGGAACTCTTGTACATTGGAGGTTACAGAATGTAAAGTATGTACACTATTGTACACACAAAAAGTGTTAGAGTAGAATACTTAAATTGTGTACATGGGAGGATTTAAAGTTCGTAAACACCTTGGTTGAGCAGGCCATGTATAGTTTATACACAAATTATGTATCATATATTCAAACCTACTGTTTGAACACACAGACAACTTACAGCCTGTACAAGGGGTCGACAAATGTTTTGAATCGTGGGCCACAATGGGCTCATAAATTTGACAGAAGCGCCGGACCTTGAGATAGCGGATGGAATTTGTATATAAACAAAGATATCAAATGTACTTAAAATTGAATGCGCGGTACGAATCAAGATTCCAAAATGGGCCGTACACGGCAGTGGCGTATCGAGCTTAACTCGCGCCCGGGGCACAATACCTTTTTAGCGCCCCCCCCCCAATAGAAAACCATATAATATTATATGTAAAATATACCATTTGGCGCTCCCATTTCTGAGTACCGCCCGGGGCATGATGCCCCCCTTACCCAACCCTCACTACGCCACTGGTACTTGGCTCGCGTGCCGTATTTTGCACTAAACAAACTTACCTTCACCATGAGCTGAATCCCTGCTGACGTGTCGAAGGCGCCACAGATGATCCAACGACTGTCCCACCCCCCAGTGATAAACAAGTTGGACAACTGGATGTTGGTCAAGATCATGCCCATACCCCCAAAGGCTGTAAGGGCCATACCGGGAAATATCAGCCATTGCAATTCTGTTAGGACAGATATGTTTATCTTTGAAGCATTACAATGAGTGTAAGTAAATATTTCAGAACTTAACATTACATCTGGTGTAAATATGTTATGTTTGAATTGAAGATATTTTATATATTGTGAAGTTAAAAAAATCAAATATGGAACTACTGGTCACAGATAAAATCACAGACAAAATCTAAATAGACGGAGGTCAATTTTTTAAAGAGTTTTCTTTTATCTTTTTTAATGACTGTCTTTGTTGAAACATTGTATCTTTCATCTCAATGATTAAATGTTGTAACTAACTCTTTTTTACAAATGTTGTTACGTTCACATTGTTTTTAAGACCTCGGATGATTCATTAATATATATTTCTAGTAAACTTTCGTCTATAAATAGAATAGCTTACCTATTGTTGTAATAAGCCACCATGAATGCACCTGACATAAACAAAAGCCTAAAATAGATATGAAAAAAAAGTGGACATTCTTTAAACGTCTGCTCAGTTCTATAAATTGATATTAAAAAAAAAATAACATTAAGCATAATAAAGATAATATTTAATTACAAATTTCAGATCAATATAGAAATAGATGAGTGAAACTATGTTCACCTACGAGGCGACGATCCTGGCAGTCCTCATTCCAAATTTATAATTGATCTGACCCAGCACGAAGCTCCCGACTCCGGCACACATGGAGCCAATGGTAAACACCAGCTCCAGTCTGGAGTCTCTTTCGGGACAGTCCACGGTTGACTCACTGAGAACAAGACATAAAGAAATGTAAATTTGGGGCTAAAAGTGTCTAGTGTTGTATAGTATGTGTGTGAAGTCCCTGTAAGGATGGGATGAAATCTCTTAGATCCTTTAAACCACTAATGGGACGGTTTTGTATAGTATGTGATCACAAAACATTTGCGTCTTTCTCCTTGACTTGTCAGTTTAGAAGGAACAATATTGGGTTTTTTTTCCTTCTGTGGAAGTTTTTTCAACACACTAGAACTAAGATTCAAAATGTCAGCTATTTTGTAAAGGAATAAATATGGAATAAAATTTAAAATTTAAAATAATGTTGACATGTTTTATACGATGGGTGGGCAAACCCTTTAGGTCGCGGCCCAAATTGGGTTCGTAAATTTGACTAGCGGGCCGGACTAAGAGAAGATGGATGGAATGTTGACGTAAGCTAACAGAATAAATTCAAGCGTTATGACACAAGAAGTTAGTGTGCCGTGCTGCAGCCTGAAAAAAAGTAACTGGCCGAGGGCCGGATTAAACTGTCAAACGGACAGGAAATGACGCGTGGGCGGTAGTTGACTGTTTTTTACACTAATCTCGTCTGCAGTTTTTGGAAGAATTGTTGATTTGAAAATTTTGTTTTTCTTCAACCTGGTAAAAATTATAGACCACGACATTAAAGGATGATTCGGTACCGTGGTAGATACCGATAACTCGAAACTATTTATTACAGTTGTTTAATAGAACTCGAAACAGTTGTTTAATACAGGTTGAATACAGAAACAATCTCTCATCTCTTTTAGTTCATTTTGGAACCTTTTTTTTTCAGTAATTCATTTGAGCAATTCATACAAAGCAACATAAGCGAATTTGTGGTCATGCGCCCTACCACCACCACCACCCCTACTCCCAGTACACCACAGTTTACCGCAGTACCCTGCTAAATCCAAATATAAATATTATTATTCACTTGTTTTTTTTTCAATGGGGTCCAAAATTTCCTTCTTTGCCCGGGGCAGCCAACTCAAATCCGCCCCTACAAACAGTTATTTTGATAACATGATAAAAAGAACTTCATAGTTATTAATTTAATTCACTACATTTTTTTCTCACTTAGTATGTGCATTATATGAAAGAAAAGAAAACAAGCAATTAAGCCTGTTCCATTCTGGACACAGGACGTGTTAGCGCATTTTCATGTAATGTATCAGTACGTTTATTATCTTTCAGTAAATTTTTGTAAATTTTGGAAATGTTTATAAATTCAATTGCGTAATGCATATATCTGAAAAAAGATATTAAAAGGACGTTTCTTTATATTTGAAAACAAAATTATTTTCTCTTAACTCTAACTACAAGTGGTTTGTGGTCACTGAAATAGGACTCATAATTGAAACATTCTAAATTGTAGTAATTTAATCGTCCGAAAACTCCGTCAATTGTTGTTTTATATAAAGTACGGGAAGTAAGTCATGTTGAATAACTGTTACAAAAATAAATAATGATTACGCCCCTTTGATTAGCTTTTATTATTTATATTTAAAATATAAGCAAAACGGTACATAAAAAACTCTTATATTTTGGCCCTGAGAGGTCAAATCGTGAAATGGACTTTTGATGCACACTTGGCAGGCCAAGACCTACACAATGATATATACATCTAGGGTCTAGGACTTATGGTTGCTGAGATATAGGGCGGTCCATTATTAATATATCTTATATAGTAAATAAAAACGGTACTTTATAAGGCCCCTTTTACGGCCCTGAGAGGTCAGATCGCGAAATGGAAAAAAAGCATTTCTTGGCAGGCCAAGACCTACAAAATGATAAATACATCATGGGTCTAGGAGTTATGGTTGTTGAGATCAAGGGTGATGACGGACGGACATTATTAATATAGCTTATATAGTAAAAAAACGGTACTTTATAAGGCCCCTTTTACGGCCCTGAGAGGTCAGATCGCGAAATGGAAAAAAAGCATTTCTTGGCAGGCCAAGACCTACAAAATGATATATACATCATGGGTCTAGGACTTATGGTTGTTGAGATCTAGGGTGATGACGGACGGACATTATTAATATAGCTTATATAGTAAAAAACGGTACTTTATAAGGCCCCTTTTACGGCCCTGAGAGGTCAGATCGCGAAATGGAAAAAAGGCATTTCTTGGCAGGCCAAGACCTACAAAATGATATATACATCATGGGTCTAGGACTTATGGTTGTTGAGATCTAGGGTGATGACGGACGGACGGACGGACAGACAGACAGACAGACAAAACGGGGACAATAGAGCTTTTTTTTTTTCGAAAATGCTCTAAAAATTGCGACAATATAAAGACATTTAAAAAAAAACAACAAACGATTTCATACATTTCTTACCCTTCATGTGTGGAATTAATTGTGACATTGTGACATAAGTCCTCATAGAATCCTTCATCTTTCAAAACATAAACAAAAGATCCCCATCCAAAAATTAATCCACCGAATCCAATACACTCCAGAAATCCCCACAAGACGTAGAGAAATCTAAGTTTAGACTTCTCAGATGAGCCCATACTTTGTTAATCTGTCTGTTAGTATGGGTGCTCATAAGTCGCTAGCTCTCTATGTATTTCTATATGCGAAAGTCTTTACCATAACTAAGTATTAAGCCTATTTATTACTTATCTAAAGTAAATATTACTTTCACAGTATTTCTAAAGTAATACCAACTACCGAAAGTCTGCAGATAACTTCTGATAAAACAGGAGGGGAAAAAAAAGAATATTATCTGCTACTATCAGGTATTCAAGTGAGGGATAAAACTTGACCCTAATTAAACTATATACCTACTTGGTACAGACTGTACCGTACTGTATACTATTTCATTGACAGCTCAGCGTATCAATAGTACATTTAGCTAAAACCGTGAGATTCTTTGTTATATAGCTAGTGAAACTTAATGAAAAACTGGCCAATATGAACTTTTCTTTGATAAAGACTATAATTTGTTCATTAATTCAGCAATGTTGGTATCTCTAGGTACAGTACCCTGTCAAATGTATTGCAAGCCTCAACTTAACAGTTGAAAGCCTCATCCGACTAGTCAACTGAGACCGAATGTGTGAGTGAGGTCCCTGTAATGATGAGATGAAATCTCTTAGATCCTTTATACAACTAATGGGACGGTTTTTACGGTGCCCTTCTTTCATCCCCACCAAAGCCGATAGTGCAATGGCCATGGAGGCACACGGGAGATATAGCGGGGACTTTAGCCATGACCTGACCGGAGATCGAATCAGGGACTTTCAGGTCGACAGTCAAGTGCTTTACCACACGACCACCCGTCCCCTAAGAAACTGAATGTAACGTACTTCATGATAGTTTGAACAAAATTATTATTTTCACTTTTGTCCAATTAATTTTTATTACGTGTTTATTCTTAGAATATGTTTGTAAAGTATTTTTTTCCTTAAACACTTTACAACATAAAAGTTTCATAAGTTTCTGTCGGCACAAGGCAGAGACTTTTCAGATATATCTGGGGGCTCTAAGTAACTTTAGGGCCCCATAGCATCATATTTTAAAGGATTTTTTTTTACTGAAAGGGGATCCTGAGAGAATTTAGTACAATAGGCCTAGTTAGCCTAGCGATAAGAACAACTCTCTTTACAACTTTACCCAAGACCTTTAAAATTTCCCTTGATTCTCATGGAGGATCAAACCCAGAACTCTCAGGTCGATAGTCGAGCATTTAGACCAAACGGCCACCCTTTGCACAATAAATATATGTCCAAAGGTCTGTAGAGACCTACCCACGGAAGTCTGCCTTAAGTCCAATACTAACATTAATGTGGCAAATGATGTTACTAGACGGATGGCCGAGTGGTAAAGTCGACCTGATGGGCACTGGTTCGATCTTCGGTGAGGACCAACGGATATTTCAGGTCATGCCTAAAGTCAAACTCTTCAACATTTAAGTGGCAAATAAAAAGGATGATATTACTGTATTATCTATCTTTGATTAAAGTTGTTTTTAAAAAAAAACGGCTTTTATTTATTACTGCTCCACTTACTTATTAAAATGTATATAGCCTTTGTTACGTCGTTAATATAATAAAGGAAGATAATTAGTCAGAAAAAAGTCAGACAGACTGACGAACTATTGATCAGGACATACGATCTGTTTGTTGATGATAATAGTAATATTTTTAAAATGGTGTTGATGGAATAGTGAATGATTAAAAAAAAATTTCAGGTGAAATTTATTTCTTATTTATTTCTTGATCATCTCATTTCTTTTTTCTCCGCTTTTCTGCAATCAATCTTTTGCCATATCGGATGAATGTACGATAAACTTGTCAATATAACCATGAAAATGTTCACCTGAAAAGCGTAAGATAAACTTGTCAATATAACCATGAAAATGTTCACCTTAAAAACGTAAGATAAACTTGTCATTATAACCATGAAAATGTTCACCTTAAAAACGTAAGATAAACTTGTCATTATAACCATGAAAATGTTCACCTTAAAAACGTAAGATAAACTTGTCAATATAACCATGAAAATGTTCACCTTAAAAACGTAAGATAAACTTGTCATTATAACCATGAAAATGTTCACCTTAAAAACGTAAGATAAACTTGTCAATATAACCATGAAAATGTTCACCTTAAAAACGTAAGATAAACTTGTCAATATAACCATGAAAATGTTCACCTGAAAAACGTAAGATAAACTTGTCAATATAACCATGAAAATCTTCACCTGAAAAACGTAAGATAAACTTGTCAATATAACCATGAAAATGTTCACCTGAAAAACGTAAGATAAACTTGTCAATATAACCATGAAAATGTTCACCTGAAAAAAGAATACTTTAAGATCAAAATGTCACTGTGATGGAGCCATCGAAAACCCCGGAATAGACACTGGAACATTTTGTGATTTTTTTTTTTACTTTGATAATGGCATGTTAAGCAGACAAACTATACCTTTATACGACAGATAAATATGTTTCTCAAAAGATACCGAATTGATATCATAATATAAAGGTATTTTGTTTTTACCTCTCTTGGATTCATACTAGATGACCATTCAAACAGAGCATGTTGCAGTAAACTGAAGACAGCAGGAATTATTGTAGCTATGCCAATCATGCTTCCAATGAACACGCTTGGAAAACTGGAGCAAATAGATAAATGATGTAGTGCATAGATAGATAGATGGAACAAACATGGGTACATACCAAGATGAGCAGAAAGGTTGATAGATACAGAAACAGGCCGACAGACAGGCAGGCAAACAGACCGACTGACAGAAAGAATGAAAGAAGAAAGAAAGTAAGACAGACAGGCAGACAGATAGATAGATAGATAGATAGATAGATAGATAGATAGATAGATAGATAGATAGATAGATAGATAGATAGATAGATAGATAGATAGATAGATAGATAGACAGACAGATAGATAGATAGATAGATAGATAGATAGATAGATAGATAGATAGATAGATAGATAGATAGATAGATAGATAGATAGATAGATAGATAGATAGATAGATAGATAGATAGATAGATAGATAGATAGATAGATAGATAGATAGATAGATAGATAGATAGATAGATAGACAGACAGACAGACAGACGGACAGATAGATAGATAGACAGACAGACAGACAGACAGACAGATAGATAGATAGATAGATAGATAGATAGATAGATAGATAGATAGATAGATAGATAGATAGATAGATAGATAGATAGATAGATAGATAGATAGATAGATAGATAGATAGATAGATAGATAGATAGACAGATCTTTCCTCTACAGTGGCACAAAAGGTTTAAAAGAAAAGGTACCCACTGATTACAATTACGTCAAAAAAAATTTCCCTTTTAAGCATGCAGCTGGTACAAAAGGACAAAAACATAAATGAATACTAGATCGTATTCATTTATATACCAGCTGCATGCTTTACTCACGATCTTATGATGTAGGCGCTTGTCATGGTGTACAGGATCGATCGAAAGATCAAGATTAAAACGAAAATATAATACAGGTGGTCTGGATCTTCCAGGAGTACAAGAATGGACAGCACCAGACAGAGGGTAGTGGTCAGTGCTAGCGGGATGAAGGTGGGTAGGACGGCTTTACAGAATGATTACCTGCTCTCTGGATAGTGGGGGGAAAAGGCGATATTTGTAATTAGTGATACGGGAAGGGCGTCTTGAGTTGACATTTGATGACTTAGTGAGAAAGCTGACAGTTGATGATTTTGTGAGAAAGTTGACAGTTGATGATTTAGTGAGAAAATTAACAGTTGATGATTTAGTGAGAAAGTTGACAGTTGATGATTTAGTGAGAAAGTTGACAGTTGATGATTTAATGAGAAAGTTGACAGTTGATGATTTAGTGAGAAAGTTGACAGATGATGATTCAGTGAGAAAGTTGACAGTTGATGATTTAGTGAGAAAACTGACAGTTGATGATTTAGTGAGAAAGTTGACAATTGATGATTTATCGAGAAAGTTGACAGTTGATGATTCAGTGAGAAAGTTGACAGTTGATGATTTAGTGAGAAAGTTGACAGTTGATGATTTAGTGAGAAAGTTGACAGTTGATGATTTAGTGAGAAAGTTGACAGCTGATGATTTAATGAGAAAGTTGACAGTTGATGATTTAGTAAGAAAGTTGACAATTGGTGATTTAGTGAGAAAGTTGACAGTTGATGATTTTGTGAGAAAGTTGACAGTTAATGAATTATCGAAAAAGTTGACATTTGATGATTCAGTGAGAAAGTTGACGATTTAGTGAGAAAGTTGAAAGTTGATGATTCAGTGAGAAAGTTGACAGCTGATGATTTAATGAGAAAGTTGACAGTTGATAATTTAGTGAGAAAGTTGACAGTTGATGATTTAGTGAGAAAGTTGACGATTTAGTGAGAAAGTTGACAGTTGATGATTCAGTGAGAAAGTTGACAATTGATGATTTAGTGAGAAAGTTGACAGTTGATGATTTAGTGAGAAAGTTGACAGTTAATGGTTATTCGAAAAAATTGACATTTGATGATTCAGTGAGAAAGTTGACGATTTAGTGAGAAAGTTGACAGATGATGATTCAGTGAGAAATGCGCTTGAAAATACAACACTATGAAAAAGGATTCAAATACAAAATTACCAGTGTTGTAGTTTTTTTTTTCTTAAATACGATTTAATTAGTCTTAATTTAATTAGCCTTAATTTAATTAGACTTAATTTAATTAGCTGGCTTTGTTCAGTGTGCTAGGTTCTCGGGGGGGGGTGTCCTTGTCTTAGTATAATCACATACTAAAATGGAACTAAAAGTTAAATTGTGGACCATATAATCAAATCTACTTTTAGAATAATCCACTTACTTTTAAATAAAGAAACATTCAATTCCAAGAATGCACCAGACAGAGGGGAAGCCAACAGTCCACCCATCAGAATGTACAACATGACATTGGTGTACTCACTTACTGTTACATTTAAATTGTAGTAAATTGAAACTTTTTTTTTACCTATGAGAGTTTGACATTTTACTTATTTTATTCCATTCACTCCATCATTCAGTCATTGACTATTTCATTTTTTTATGTTATAAGAGGGGGCCCAGCGTGCTAAGATTGACATAGGACCAAAGTTAGATTGGGCAGACCTGGGGTAGGGTACATAAATTGCACCCAGACGTATATATATCTAGGTTGACGGTGAAGACTGAAATGATCAGATTTTGCTACGTTTTAGTAAATATTCAGTCCAAATTTTTATGATATGGCTGGTCTAATCAACTCTTTATGTGACTCTATCCACAAGAACATTGATCTAAAGATAGTTTACCTCATGATATTTTACTACAAAGACATTTTTCTTACACTAGAATTGATTAGAATATCTGACCTTTTTCATTTACTACAATTCGCTACAAGATCTTATATATTCATTCACCATAATTTACTACAACACCTTACCCTTTTCTTTCATTACAAGTTCACCCTCTAAGATTTTATTGATTGAGCCCAGAAGGAAGTAAAACCTCAACTGTGGCAGACACAGCCACAAGACATGAAGAGAAAATGTTGGTGACAGAAGATGTTTCTTTAACTTCCCAAAACTGGCAGGGTCGTTGTCTACATCATTAGTTTCACTGGACTGCTTGTCAATGTCTTTACTGGTATCATTCGCTGTACAGAATAAAGAACAAGTCAAACTATATTACATCACAATGATGGTGTCAACTACCTCCCCTCCCCTTTTACCCACAGAACGGTGGAGATAAATGTAGAGCACTTCAAAAACAGTCCCATGGTGGTTCATATTTAAAAGATCATCTCGCCCTTGCATGAACTTGACAGATCGAAATGTATGAAATACAAGGCATTTTCTTATGTCTAGATGGATCGATAGCATATCCAGATATGGAGATAAATGATCTAAATTGGCATCCGTGGTGTACGTGTAAATAGAATTGTATGTTATTATACATGGATAGTGTATTTCAATACAGAATAATCACATATTGCTGTAAGGCTGATTGTCTTTAATACCAATACTAATATTTTTTTTCAAGCAGTATAAAAAAATTCATGAGTGTTGCAGTTTAACATATGACAGATGTCGAAAAAAACGTTATTCTTTAAACCCATTTTTTTACATCTGTGTTTTTATGTTTCATTTCACAATCTACTATACAAATTAATTTTGTTTGTTTTTTCCAGCCCACTTGCAAAGAAAAACAAGGGGTGGGGGGGGGGGGAATAATAAAAGCATCAGATATTGTATGCATATAGTTTGTTCCGGTTTAATTTGAATTAACAACTTGTATATGCGTAGCCTATCCAGCAATAGAGTTGTAATTATAAATGTCTCGGTCAATAAATTCTAAATTTAGTCTTTTTCGCGAACCGAACTTCGATAACCTTTTCTTTCATTTCTTAGAGTTCACGTATTAGCTATTTGCACCAAGCTTTAATATACTTATACATTTATTAATAATACATATATTGATTAAACTCAGATGAATTTTTCTCTTTGTTTTCCATCTCTATCTCCTGATTGACTACATACTCTTCCAACACAGGGTGGACATAATCTTTGGGTAGAAACATGAATGTGGATATGAAGGTCAGGACGTGAGTGGAGGCCAGAATTATGAAGGACGTTCTTCTACTGATGCCGTTCACGTAGCCAAGCTAAACATAGAGAAACTCTTGTACATTGGAGAGTACAGAATGTATAGTATGTACACACATAAAGTTTAGAATAGAATACTGACATTGTGTACATGCATGGTGTGTTGAATAGACTACTTACATTGTGTACATGCATGATGTGTTGAATAGACGACTTACAATGTGTGCATGCATGATGTGTTGAATAGACGACTTACATTGTGTGCATGCATGATGTGTTGAATAGACGACTTACATTGTGTGCATGCATGATGTGTTGAATAGACGACTTACATTATGAACAAGTTTGATATGTTGAGCAGATGACTGACAGGTTTATAAAAATAACTAACAACATTGAAAACTCATTTCAATTACATTCGAACTAACTTAATTGTATTTAGAACAAATAGCTTATAATTTAAACATGCCGACAAGTTACAACTTAGATTTTTATGCATTAGCAAACTTAAATTGTGTACACACTAAACAACTATTATTGTGTACGCACCAAATAACTATAATTGTGTACGCACCCAACAACTTACCTTCACCAGGAGCTGAATCCCTACTGACGTGTCGAAGGCGCCACTCATGATGCCTGCCACTGTCCCACCCCCCACTGGAAACAAGTTGGACAACTGGATCATGCCCACACCCCCGAAGGCAGTAAAGGCCATCCCGGGAAATATCAGCCATTGTGATTCTGTTTTGTCAGGAAATATTTTGTGTTAAAGGTATTACATTCATTGTGAATAACTTGTAAATACCTTGTGATTGTAGCGATAATGTTTTGTACGCTATTTCGTTTAAAAAAAAATATTTCAATGCGGAACAGTGTGTTCACAGATTGTCGAAAGAGAACCGCTTTTACTGTCTAAAATATTTTGATGTATACTTTGTAGCAGTTTGATTAGATAAAGTAGCCTACTATCGATGTGCTAAACTACCATCGATATGGTAAAGTACCATCGATATGCTAAAGTACCATCAATATTTTAAAACACCATCGATATGTTAAAGCACCATCAATATACTAAAGTACCATCAATATGTTAAAGCACCATCAATATGTTAAAGTACCATCAATATGCTCAAGCTGTTGTTATTTTTATTTAATTTTTGTATTATTATTTTTTTATAAATGTCCTATCCCTAGTTATTACCCCTTGATTATTGTATTGTTCCCCTTTTGTATGTTAGTGTGCTTGTGACCTGGTTTTTATAAGGTCATGTATGCATTAATTAGTGATGAAATTTTGTCATTCGCCACCAACACTTTGAACGCCAACGCAATAACCTTCACCTATAGGTTGGCGAAAAATCTGCACATGCATTAAACTAGAATAATCTATACAAGAGACTACGCGGTGATTAACAAAAGAGATGAGTTCGAAGAGTTCGATGAGCTCAGAAAGAGGTTTTCTGGCAGGAGTTAAGAACATTGATGACATGATTACAAACCATATTGGAGTTAAGAATATTGATAACAGGTTTTCATGCTATACTGGAGTTAAAAAGGTTTAAAACAGGTTTCCAGGCTATACTGGAGTTAGAAAGGTTGATAACAGGTTTTCAGGCTATACATGAGTTAAGGAGGCTGGTAACAGGTTTTCGGACCAGAGTTAAATCAGTATTGACAAATGAATGGAATGATGTATTCATAGATGTTATAAAATGATGACGTGTATATTGATCATATCTTGTCGATTATCATCTGTAAATGACAAAGTTATTCAATTTAAAATGTAACAAAAATATAGGTCAGTAGCAAAATTAAAAGTGCATTTATTATTATCAAAAGGAATTGTGTCGTGTCATTTTTTTGGTACGCAAGTTATTTTTTTTTTGGTACGCAAGTGGGATACGACTAGTTATTTTTTCTTAAATTAACAGTTGCTGTTTTTCAATTGATCTCAACAATATATTTCGAGTAAACATTCTGTTAACAATAGAATATCTTACCTATTGTTGTAAAAGCCACCATTAATGAACCTGACATAAACAAAACCCTGAAATCAATATAATCAATATAAATAATTAAAATATGTAAACAAAATTATTTTATTTTAGAACACTGATCCAATATTTTATTAGATGAATAAAATTCTGTGCACATACGAGGTGACGATCCTGACAGCCCTCATTCCAAATTTATACTTGATCTGTCCCAGCACGAAGCTCCCGACTCCGGCACACATGGAGCCAATGGTGAACACCAGCCCCAGTCTGGAGTTTCTTTCTGGACAGTCCACGGTTGACTCACTGGACACAAAAGATTAAGAGATTACAGAATATTGACTAAGTCTGTCGATTTGCATAGTCTTGAACCAAACCTACAATTAATAATCACTAAGTTATAACGCCCTAAAGAGGAAGAAAGGCTACATAATTCAACACAGTTGAAAAAAAGCAAAAAATAAAATTAGAACTCAATTGAAAACAAAGGGCCGCATCATCAACAAGGTGGGCTGTGATAATATGAGACTCAGACACAACTGATGACGTGAGACTCAGACACCATTGATAATGTGAGACTCAGACACCATTGATAATGTGAGACTCAGACACCATTGATAACGTGAGACTCAGACACCATTGATAATGTGAGACTCAGACACCATTGATAATTTGAGACTCAGACACCATTGATAATTTGAGACTCAGACACCATTGATAACGTGAGACTCAGACACCATTGATAATATGAGACTCAGACACCATTGATAATATGAGACTCAGACACAACTGATGACGTGAGACTCAGACACCATTGATAATATGAGACTCAGACACCATTGATAATGTGAGACTCAGACACCATTGATAACGTGAGACTCAGACACCATTGATAATATGAGACTCAGATACCATTGATAACGTGAGACTTAGACACCATTGATAATATGAGACTCAGACACCATTGATAATGTGAGACTCAGACACCATAGATAATATGAGACTCAGACACCATTGATAACGTGAGACTCAGACACCATTGATAATATGAGACTCAGATACCATTGATAACGTGAGACTTAGACACCATTGATAATATGAGACTCAGACACCATTGATAATTTGAGACTCAGACACCATTGATAATATGAGACTCAGACACAACTGATGACGTGAGACTCAGACACCATTGATAATATGAGACTCAGACACCATTGATAATGTGAGACTCAGACACCATTGATAACGTGAGACTCAGACACCATTGATAATATGAGACTCAGACACCATTGATAACGTGAGACTCAGACACCATTGATAATATGAGACTCAGACACCATTGATAATGTGAGACTCAGACACCATACAGAAATTTTACTTTTCAAATTAGGAATCTGTGTGTTATGGGACCTAATATGGGAAGAATTGTTATAATTAATTTCAAAGGTTTTATAGTGAAAAAACAACCTCATTTAAAAAAAAAATTAAGTGCACTATGCATTCTAGAAAAGAACAAGTGATGTTTAAACAAACCAGTGTGTTCTTATGAATGGAGAGTGTCTTTGGAAACAAAAAACCAATAACAAAAGTGGTGCAACATTTTTTTTAAACAATAATCGAGGACAATATTAATGCGATGCGCTATGCGTTACTTAAAAATTTGTTTGTGAAACGTTTAAAAAAGAAGAGGAAAAGCCGATTAATAAAGCTTCTTTTTTTTTTCAAAACAAAATGTCGTCTCACCTTTCATGTGTGGAATTACTAGTGACATCTTATAGACCTGTACATTTTTTATTTTTATTTTTATTACATTTGGCCTAAGGATGATTCCGTAAAGTGGTAAATACATAGACTCAGAACAATGTATTATAGCTTTTTAATACCGCTTGAGTACTGGAACAATCTCCCATCTCTTGAAGTTCATTGGAAACTTTTATTTTTCAGTAATTTATTTGAGTTGGACCGATAGCCGAGTGGTGTAGATAATGAGAGTCATGGGTTCGATCCTCGGTGAGAGCCATGGGAATTTTCCCATGTGAAATTTGGTACAAAGTCGTCTAACCTATCCACCCAGCTTTAAATGGGTACCTGACGTTAAGTTGGGGAAGTAAAAGCGGCTGGGCGTTGTGCTATACACATAATCCCTTCATATGCCGAGGTTACAGAAACAGATGAATTCTACACTTCCTCGATAGCCCTTTAAGGTAACTTTACTTTTTGAATTTATTTGAACAATTCATACAAAGCAACATATGCAAATTTAATATAAAACATGAAATATACAATTCATACAAAGCAACATATGCAAATTTAATATACAACGTGAAATATACAATTCATACAAAGCAACATATGCAAATTTAATATACAACGTGAAATATTATAATGTACCTGTTTCTTTTTTTTTTTTTATAAAGGGGACCAGCATTTCCCTTTTTTTTTTTTGCCCGGGGTGACTGACTTATTAAGTCCGCACTTGCTATTTTAGTAACACGACTGCAAAGTACTGTAAGGTTATTTTTTTCGATTCACCCCATTTTATCTTCTCGGTTAGTCTGTAAATTCTATAACAGTGAAATTAAAATTGCGACACCAAAAAGAGAGACGATTCTGAATGTTTCTTTTAAAAACAAAATGTCTTACCCTTCAAGTGTGAAATTAATTGTGACATTGTGACATAAGTCCTCATAGAATCCTTCACCTTTCAAAACATAAACAAATGAGCCCCATCCAAAGATTAATCCACCGAATCCAATACACTCCAGAAATCCCCACAAGACGAAGAGAAATCTACGTTTTGTCTTACCTGACGAGCCCATGCTTCGTTAGTCTGTTTGTTAATAAGTGTGTTAGTTTGTCGGTTAGTATGTGTGCTCAAATGTCTTTACAATTTCTATGTATTCCTGTTAGCAGGAGCGAAGCTCTAAAACAATGAAGTGAAACTTTACGTATCTAAAGGGAATTTTTTTTTCTGTGGAACTTTGCCAATGTAAGTAACATCAACCATTGATATGAAGAACAAGGTCGGCTTAATCATCCGGAAAACACAACTCTTCTCGGTCAATGCTGGTTACTTTGTGTGTGTGTGTGTGTGTGTGTGTGTGCGTGCGTGTGTGTGTGTATGTGTGTGTGTGTGTTTGTAAGTGTGTGTATGTCATGTAACCCTTCATTTTAAAAAAAAAGCGCTATATTATGAAAGTAGGTTAATTTCATTGCCACGATAACTGCCATTAGTCACATTTCGGGCAATAATATATCTTCGATGGAGAAGACAATTAGTCGCCAGCAATGTAGACATACCTATATCCCTTGTTCGCCAGCAATGTAGACATATCCATTTGTACGCTAGACTTTGTCACAAATCAATAAGAAGATCTAAGTATAACTTTGGTATCTGTCTTATTTACACGTATGTAACAATGAAATCAGTTATAGTAATTTAGCAACATTTGTTTAACTCAACTGACATGGATGTTCGGAATTGACACCGGGATAATATAACCAAGACATAATTCCACCTATCCCACCCTGACCAATAGTCGTCACTGCCGCTCCTTGTACTGGTTACGAAGTTTCTCATATATATTGACCATGGATGTCTCCAGATGACCAGCGGTTTTACTGCATCGCCACAAATGACATGACGATGAAGTACCTGTAATTTGCTGCCAGTACATCGTATTTCAACTCATTCATGATCAGTACATTAGTAGTGAGTGATATTAACGTACTTCGTTGAACGCCGGTCATCTTTTTGATGTATCATTAGTCCCAGCAGCAAGTTTGATATAACGTAGCGAGCTGAACTGATGAGCCACAAACCCAAAAAATGACTTCAATACTGACATAGTAATAACTCGTACATGATGCTAAACTGACATAGTAATAACTCGTACATGATGCCATAATGTCAGAACACCATTTACATGCATGATCCCAAATTTTCAATGATCATTTGACACCAGTGATTCTCATAGTTTATGCCGCAAAGAATTAGTGGTTGGCATCTGTTCGAATTGGGTGGGCAAAAAATGTAATCTGTTATTATTACAGAATATATGCAATTAATTAAAGATTTCTTTTCTTTATCCTTTTATTATTTCTGTACAAGTGGGTTGCAAAAAAAAAACTAATAGCTTTTAAAGTGGGTCGCGATTTGAAACCGTTGGGAACACTACAGATGTTCAGTATAATAAATGAATACAGATATTACAGAAACGGCCCCCAATCTATCAGAGTGGCCACGCACAGGGGTTTTTTTGCTCAATAAGAGGTGGTGGGTCTCTTCAATAAGAGGTGGTGGGTCTCTGAAGTTTTTAACTTTTTACCAAATGAAGAAAACTATAAGAGGTGCCGGGTTGCATTTCAGAGGTGCCGGATCGCAGATCCGGCGCGCTACATGGCAAAAAAACCCCTGGCCACGCATAAGGTAAATGTCCAGGATATCACATAGTAAACAAATACTTTTAAGGCCGCAAAATAGTCGGTGAACATGATTTACAGACATGACATAATAAGAATAATATATCCATTGTTAATCTGCACCATGTAATAAAGATATCTGTGATCTGCGCTAAGCTCAACGCACACTCACATTCAGATATGATTTTAATAGAGGAAGTGGTGGGGGGGGGGGATTCAAATAGTTCTATAAAAATTATTTTGTATATTGCAGCTGGTACGACGGATGCAGGAAATACATTGTAATTATTCAACGAAGACTGGCATACATAATATCTTATTTCAAAATTATGTGATAGATTCATGGGTTAAGAAAAAAAAACTTGATATTACCTCCTCCCCACACCTTCCCCTTGATTATATTTACTACAAACCCTTTTAATTGCCAGAAAAGTGAGTAAAAAAAATCGCGCTTTTTGAAGTTGGAAATAGATTAATGGTGTATGAAGACCCTGCAAGCATGAGATGAGATCTCTTAAATCCTATTAAACCAGTGGTCCTCAACCACCGGGCCGCGACCGGTACCGGTGTATTTCTGTCAGGATTGTGCCACTTTCTATCGACGAGAGGTTAACCGGGAGCTGAGCGACTGTGAGCGGTAATGGTATTCAGGGGCGCCGAGAGCCAACACGGGCCCCAGGGCAGGACATCATTGCGGGCCCCTTAATAAATAATGAATCGTGAAAAAATTGACATGGTCGGGGCGGCCGGGCCCCCTTACAGATGCGGGCCCCCTGGCAATGACCCCCGCCTGCCCCCCCCTCTCGGCGTGCCTGATGGTATTGTAAATCAGAGTAAATCAAAACAATCTAAAATATAAATAATCAACGTATTTCTCCCCCCCACCACCACCAAATCTCCCCTCCCCCATCCCCATAGCGGCCACGATGAAATTGTCAAACGTCGACCGGAAAAAAGTTAAGGGACCACTGCTATAAACCACTAATGGGACTGATGTTTTATGGTGCCCTCCTTTTATCCCCACCATAGCCGATAGTACCTACGCATCTAAAATGGGTCACTGGAGGTTAAGAAACATTGAGATCTGTAAATATAGTTTTATATAGTGAAAGTGTGTGTGTGTGTGGGGGGGAGGGGGGGGGTAATTGCACTAACGGTTAACTGTTCACCGCGTACACATATGGCTGTACAAAACACGTGGCTGTCCCAGACATGTGGCTGTCCCATACCGTCTTACTTATACCTCTTTCTGTACCTCCTCCCATTTACCACCTTGCTAAAACTCTCCTCCTCTCACCCCCCCCCCCCAATCCTCAATCGTTGTTACGTAATAAATTGTGTATACCCCGCTGAACCCAACGACGGCCCTGGACTCAGTACACCACCTAGTGGAATGAATTTTTACCCAGCGTGATCAGTCCTCATCAGTAGAAGTTAAGGCGTTAGCTTTTTAAACTCGCCAAATATATGTAACGTTTTATTTTCAAGATTACAGGCTTCTTATAAGCTGCTAAATGGTATGTTATTATTACAACATGAATATAAAAGTACAAACCCCGTGCAGCACACTACATAAATACTACTTAAATAAAACTTTACCTATTCACAGACTAGAGATCTTCTAACTACCAAATCTACTATTAGCAAGCAATTTCTAACTATCTATGTCTACTCTAAGCCTGTCTGAGCTATACTACTGCATCTTTCTCTAACTTATTTCTAACTTAATATGAGAACTCAAAGGTCGGGGGTAGGGGAAGGGGGGGGTGAATCTCGCCTGCTATGAAAGTGCCTTTAGCAGGCATATTATTTTAAATTGGGAGCTTGGCTTGAGACCAGGCCATGAACTTGGGTTGCATAATGTCATTGGATGGTTTATTAAGATGGGTCACTAATTTGGGAGGGGAGGTAAAAGTTTCACCTGCGGATTTAAAGAGTTGGGTGGTGAAGATAGTGATAAATTCTAAACGCTGCATATACCTCCGTTCTAAGTTTTACACAGTAAAACAGAAACTAAGACTAAAACTTAGTTAAAATCATTAAATTCCAGGCATGACATAGAAATATCTTAATTGCATCATAAATATACATAAATGGTATGGTATCATCAATCAAAATTTTAAAAAGTCCTAAATTTAGTTAATAATTTCTTCTTTCCTTTGGTGTCCTTGACTTTGTAGTAATCTTTCAAAGGTCCGGTCAATTTTAGGTGGGAAACAGGTGAAAGACACTTCTGTTGTCGAAAGGTCAACGTAGGAGACGTGGTCTGACAGTGGTCTGACAGTATCGTCTGCTTAATCGACCTCCTATTTTGGCCGGTTAATTTTATTTTATTTTGTACAAACTTGAGACCAAATATAGATAATATATTCAATTTACATATAGGCTATAATAGATTACAATCGATATATCCAAAGTAATGGGGAGACCTGTACACGGCAGAGGCGTAGTGGGGGGGGGGGGGCAAGGCAACTTGCGCCCGGGTCATTTTACCTTTTTAGCGCCCCCCCCCCCAATTCGAGAATTATATAATATATGTAAAATATACCATTTGGCGCCCCTGAACCTAGGCGCCCGGGGACATATGTACTCCCGCCCCCCAGCTACGCCTCTGGTACACGGCAGTCAGCCTTGAGTCCAACAACTAACATTAATATTGCTAATGATAAGGATGATGTTACTCGACTCTGTTAGTGTTATCTGTTGTTGTTTTTAAACAACTACTATTGTTGCTGTCTGTTTCCACCAAATAATATCAGTAGCTGGTCTTGTTAAATCTTTAATGTAATGAAAGAAGATAAAGAATCGGAAAAAAGTGTTTGTGAATGTGTTTATTGATGATAATAATAATATTTTTAAAATGATGTTGATGGAATAGTGAATGGTAAAAAAAAAACATTTGAGATGAAATTTATTTATAATTTTTTTCATGATGATCTTATTTCTTTTTTCTCAGCCTTTATGCAATCAATGCATTGCCATATCGGATGAACGTAAGATAAACTTGTCATTATAACCATGAAAATGTTCACCTGAAAAAGAATACTTTAATATTAAAATGTCACTGTGATGGAGCAACCCAAAGTCCTGAAACATTTTATGATGTTTTTTTACTGTGATAATGGAATGAGATGCAGACGAACAATACCTTTATACGAGAAATAAATATGTTTCTCAAAAAATTCCTAATTCATATAGAAATTTAAATGTAATTTTTTTACCTCTCTTGGATTCCTACTTGATGACCATTCAAACAGAGCATGTTGCAGTAAACTGAAGACACCAGAAAATATTGTAGCTATGCCAATCATACTTCCAATGAACACGCTTGGAAAACTGGAGAAAATGGACAAATGGTGTATTGTATAGATAGATAGATGGAACAAACATGAGTACATGCATAGAGTCAGAAAGGTAGATCAGACATATAGTTAGTTAGACAGACAGACAGACTGGAAGATAGATAGATAGATAGATAGATAGATAGATAGATAGATAGATAGATAGATAGATAGATAGATAGATAGATAGATAGACAGACAGACAGACAGACAGACAGACAGACAGACAGACTGGAAGATAGATAGATAGATAGATAGATAGATAGATAGATAGATAGATAGATAGATAGATAGATAGACAGACAGACAGACAGACAGACAGACAGACAGACAGACAGGTAGCTAGGTAGGTAGGTAGGTAGGTAGGTAGGTAGGTAGATAGATAGATAGATAGATAGATAGATAGATAGATAGATAGATAGATAGATAGATAGATAGATAGATAGATAGATAGATAGATAGATAGATAGATAGATAGATGGATAGATAGATAGATAGATGGATGGATGGATGGATAGATAGATAGATAGATAGATAGATAGATAGATAGATAGATAGATAGATAGATAGATAGATAGATAGATAGATAGATAGATAGATAGATAGATAGATAGATAGATAGATAGATAGATAGATAGATAGATAGGTATTTATGTAAGAAGGTAGGCGGGTGGGTGGGTAGTTAGGTGGAAAGGTTTGCTTGTGCATGCTGTGTAGTTTTTATGCAAAGAATGAAGTCAAAGGTGGCTGTCATAACATGGATTGTTACAATGTTATCAATTTTAGGTTATCGCGGCTTTCTTAAGAAGATTATATAATTATAAAAAATTGTTTTAAATAACCACTTTTATGACTACATAAGATACATAATTAAGAATCCCCAGTGATGTTTGTACCCTAAGATCCAGTCTTCCTCTAAAGTGGTCCACAAGGGTTAAAAGACCAACTGATTTAAAGTATTACCTTAAAATTAAATATCGCTTGCTGGAATATTTTTTTTGTTGTCATTTTTTACCAGATGCATGCTTTACTCACGATCTTATGATGTAGGCATTTCCCATGGTGTACAGGATAGATCGAAAGATCAAGATCAGAGCGAAAATATAATACAGGTAGTCGGGATCTTCCAGGAGTACAAGAATGGACAGCACGAGACAGAAGGTAGTGGTCAGTGCTAGTGGGATGACGGTGGGTAGGACAGCTTTACGGAATGACGACCTGCTCTCTGGATAGTAAAAAAAAAAGGGCAAAGTTTGTGATTAGTGATACGGGGAAGACGTTTTGTGTTGACAGGTGATGATCTAGTGAGAAAGTGACAGGTGAGATGATCTAGTGAGAAAGTTGACAGGTGATGATCTAGTGAGACTTGGTAGTCTTTTATACTTCATTGTATGTTGTTTGTTTTCCTGGATCTCACATTTTCTTATTTTTTGATAATGAAATAAAAATATTCTTTTTAAAAAATTTGGTATAGGCCTATATCAAAGGGAATTTTATAAATACAAACAAGGATATTGAAAAAAATGTTTAATAAAATTATATTTTGTACCAAATAATTCTTCTTTTCATTACACTATATTTTTTTTATTTATAAAGGATCGGGTATTTTTTTTTTTGGAAAGTAACATGGAAAAACGATTGAAAACACAGCACTATGAAAAAGGATTCACATACAAAATTACAATTGATGTTTTAGTGAGAAAGTTGACAGTTGATGTTCCAGTGAGAAAGTTGACGGTTTAGTGAGAAAGTTGAAAGTTGATATTTTAGTGAGAAAGTTGATAGTTGATGATATAGTGAGAAAGTTGATAGTTGATGATTTAGTGAGAAAGTTGACGATTTAGTGAGAAAGTTGATAGTTGATGTTTTAGTGAGAAAGTTGACGATTTAGTGAGAAAGTTGACGATTTAGTGAGAAAGTTGATAGTTGATTTAGTGAGAAAGTTGACAGCTGATGATTTAGTGAGAAAGTTGACGATTTAGTGAGAAAGTTGACAGCTGATGATTTAGTGAGAACGTTGAAGTTGGCGATTTAGTGAGAAAGTTGACAGCACTATGAAAAAGGATTCACAAAAAAAATTACAGTTGATGTTTTTTTTTTTAATTTCTTAATCAAATAAGATTTAATTAACCTTAATTTAATTAGCCTTAATTTAATTAGCCTTAATTTAATTAGCTGGCTTTGTTCAGTGTGCTAAGTTCTCGGGGGGTGTCCTTGTCTTATATAATCACATACTAAAATGGAACTAAAAATTAAATTGTGGACCATAAAATCAAATCTACTTTTAAAATAATCCACTTACTTTTAAATAAAGAAACATTCAATTCCAAGAAAGCACCAGACAGAGGGGAAGCCAACAGTCCACCCATCAGAATGTACAACATGACATTGGTGTACTCACTCACTGTTAGATTCAAACATATTTTTTTATTAAATTGGAACTTATTTGACTAACAAAATGTGATATTTTATTCATTTCATATCATTTATTCATTTATTCACTCGTCTCCATTCACGCGTTCATCCATTCATTATTAAACGCTTCATTTATTCACTCATTCATTCATCCATTCACTCGTTCATCCATTCATTCACTCGTTCATTTTTTATGTAATCAGAAGGGGCCCAGCGTGTTAAGATTGACTAGGGCCCAATGTTAGATGGGGCAGCCCTGAGGTAGGGTACATCAAATGCACCCAGACGTATGTATATCTAGGAAGACGGTGAAGGCTGAATTGATCTGATTTTTGCTCGGGTTTTATAAATAATCAGTCCGACATTTTATGACAAAGCTGATCCAATCAACTCTTCATGTGACTCTATCAACTCTTCAGGTGACTCTAATCAACTCTTCAGGTGACTCTAATCAACTCTTCAGGTGACTCTAATCAACACTTCAGGTGACTCTAATCAACTCTTCAGGTGACTCTAATCAATACTTCAGGTGACTCTAATCAACTCTTCAGGTGACTCTAATCAATACTTCAGGTGACTCTAATCAACTCTTCAGGTGACTCTAATCAACTCTTCAGGTGACTCTAAACACTTCAGGTGACTCTAATCAACTCTTCAGGTGACTCTAATCAACTCTTCAGGTGACTCTAATCAACACTTCAGGTGACTCTAATCAACTCTTCAGGTGACTCTAATCAACACTTCAGGTGACTCTAATCAACACTTCAGGTGACTCTAATCAACTCTTCAGGTGACTCTAATCAACTATTCAGGTGACTCTAATCAACTCTTCAGGTGACTCTAATCAACTCTTCAGGTGACTCTAATCAACTCTTCAGGTGACTCTATCCACAACAACATTGATCCTAAGATCGTTTACCGCATGACAATTTACTACACAGACATTTTGGAATTTTTCTTTCATAACAATTTATTACAAGATCTTACTCTTTTTCATTAACTACAATTAGCTAAAAGGCCTTATCTATTCATTCACTATAATTTACTACAAAATCTTGTCTGTTCACTCACAACAATTAGCTACAATACCTTACCCTTTTCTTTCATTACAAGTTCATCCTCTAAGATTTTATTGATTGAGCCCAGAAGGAAGTAGAACCTCAACTGTAGCAGACACAGCCACAAGACATGAAGAGAAAATGTCGGTGACAGAAGATGTTTCTTTAACTTCCTAAAACTGGCTGGGTCGTTTTCCAAACCATTTGTTTCACTGGACTGCTTGTCAATGTCTTTACTGGTATCATTCGCTGTACACAATCAAGAACAAGTCAAACTATATAGTAATTGTGAACGTGTAAGCCAATAGATTCTAAATGTAGACATCCATTACTTTCATTTCTGAGAGTTCACGGTTTTAACCTATTTGCACCAAGCTTTAGGGCGTTTAATATACTTACAAATTTATTGAGAATACATATAAGATTAAGCTCACATGAATTTTTCTCTTTGTTTTCAATCTCTATCTCCTGATTGACGACGTACTCTTCCAACACAGGGTGGACATAATCTTTGGGTAGAAACATGAATGTGGATATGAAGGTCAGGACGTGAGTGGAGGCCAGAATTATGAATGACGTTCTTCTACTGATGCCGTTCTCGTAGCCAAGCTTGACACAGAGAAACTCATGTACATCGGAGAGTACAGAATGTACAGTATGTACACACAAAAATTATAGAATAGACGACTTACATTGTGTGCATCCATGATGTGTCGAATAGACGACTTACATTGTGTGCATGCACGATGTGTTGAATAGACGACTTACAGTTTGTGCGTGTATGATGTGCTATCAGATGACTTATGGTTTGTGCGCGCATGATGGGTTGAGCAGACGACTTACGGTTTGTGCGTGCATGATGTGCTATCAGACGACTTACGAATTGAGCGTGCATGATGTGTTAAGCAGACAACTTACGGTTTAACAAAAATATTTTTGAACACTCATTTTAATTACATTGTGTACAATCATTGTATAAAGAACAAACAACTTACATGCTTAAATATACTGACAAATTACAACCTACAAATGTATACATAAACAAATTAAATTTTTTTACTAAAACAAATGGTGTAGGCTACACACTAAATAGCTTAAATTGTTTACATACAACAACTTGAATTGTGTACACACCAAACAACTGAAATTGTGTAAATATAAACAACTTGAATTGTGCACGTACCAAATAAACTGAAATCGTGTACACACCAAATAACTGAAATTGTGCACTCATCCAAATAACTGAAATTGTGTACACACCAAATAACTGAAATAGTATACATACAAATAACTTACCTTCACCATGAGCTGAATCCCTGCTGACGTGTCGAAGGCGCCACTGATGATCCCAACGACTGTCCCACCCCCAGCTATAAACAAGTTGGACAGTTGGATATTGGTCAAGATCATGCCCATACCCCCAAAGGCTGTAAGGGCCATACCGGGAAATATCAGCCATTGTAATTCTGTTAGGACAGATATATTCGTATTAAATGTATTAAATTCATTGCGTACTTAAATATAACTTGTAGATAGATATCTTATGGTTGTAGCAACAATGTTAAGTAGCTGTTTCGATGAAACAAAAATATTTCAACGGAAAGTTTTTACTGTCATGTCTTTTTATTTCTACTTTACAGCAGTTTGATTGGCTAAAGTACCATCAATATACTAAATTGCCATCCATATGCTAAAGTGCTATCAATATACTAAAGTACCATCAATATGCTAAATTGCCATCAATATACTAAAGTACCATCAATATGCTAGATTGCCATCAATATGTTAAAGTATCATCAATATATCTTACCTATTGTTGTAAAAGCCACCATTAATGAACCTGACATAAACGAAACCCTGAAATCAATATAATCATTATAAATTATTAAAATATGTAAACAAAATTATTTTAATTTAGAACACTGATCGTACTTATTTTTTAAGTTAAGACGATTGGATTAAAAATTCAGATCGCTGTCTAAACAATTATCAGATGAGTGAAACTATGTTCACCTACGAGGCGACGAGCCTGGCAGTCCTCATTCCAAATTTATAATTGATCTGACCCAGTACGAAGCTCCCGACTCCGGCACACATGGAGCCAATGGTAAACACCAGCTCCAGTCTGGAGTCTCTTTCTGGACAGTCCACGGCTGACTCACTGGACACAAAAGATTAAGAGATTACAGAATATTGACTAAGTCTGTCGATTTGTATAGTCTTGAATCATACCTAATAACTCATTAACGTGAAGAATTAAGTGAAAACTTTTATTAGAATATCAAAAAATGCTTTAAGTTGAAAACAAAATTATGGCTATTTGTTTTTGTTTATTTTTTTTCAAAAGAGATATTGATTAGTTTTAATAGCCTTTTTGTTTAATATGAATTAAATTATTTACTTAGAATGGTCAACACTCGACCTTCATCTTTGTTGTGTGTATTTCAACATAAACTTCACGGAAAACCAATTAATAGAATGATATCTGTGTCTATTGTCAGGGCGCCGAGAGGGGGGCAGAGGGGGTCATTGCCAGGGGGCCCGCATCTGTAAGGGGGCATAAAGGGGGCCCGGCAACCCCGACCATGTCAATTTTTCACGACTCATTGTTTATTAAGGGGCCCGCAATGATGTCCTGCCCTGGGGCCCGCGTTGGCTCTCAGTGTCACTGTCTATTGTAAGAAATTCTTACAAATTATTGTTTTACATCTCAATAAAGAATGTAAATAGGGGAAAAAAGACTCCCATACTTTATTATGAAAGTTGTTATTTGATCAATCGATTACTTTGTACAAAGTAGGTGCTTTGAAGAGCTTCCAAGATATTGATCTGTGGTCCTCAAAATTGTACCATTAATGACAGAAAGCTATTGGTTTTCGCGACCAACTTTTGCTGACATTTTAAAAAAATAAAAGAAAGAAAACCTAAAATAAAGACTGTATTCTCGTTTTAAGCAATTATAAATACGAGCTGTACCCTGCAAAACCTTTGCAGTTATATTCCCTTATGTTTGATCAATAGGCTAGGTTATTTTTGGTTTCGGACAATTCCGATTTTTTCATGATTTTTATTACTATTGTTTACGTTTGACGACTTTAAACTGGAATACTGTTGTATTCATTCTTTACTTTCGATGTAACGCAGAACCCACATCGCTATTATTTATAAATATTTTTGGCGATCCTCTTCAAATCAGTTAAAGATCCATATTTGAGACCCATTGTATTAATAATATTCCTTCCAATTACATATATTCACCAATTAAACATTGTGTGACAAAACTTATTTGTGAAACTTTTTTTTTAAAAAAAGGGGGAAAAGTCAATTTATTAAATAAGCTTTTTCTTTTCAAACAAAATGTCTTACCCTTCATATGTGGAATTAATTGTGACATTGAGACATAGGTCCTGATAGAATCCTTCATCTTTCAAAACATAAACAAAAGATCCCCATCCAAAAATTAATCCACCGAATCCAATACACTCCAGAAATCCCCACAAGACGTAAAGAAATCTAAGTTTAGACTTCCCAGATGAGCCCATAATTCGTTAGTCTGTCTGTTAGTATGTATGTTTAAAAGTCTTTAGAATTATGAACCTGACATAATGTAGTACCAACTATCGCAAAGATAACATCTGATAAAAGAGAGCTAAAAGTGAAGTGATTATTGCAATGTCTTATATTTCAACTACTATCAATCGGGTAACTTGAGTCAAGAGGGTGATAAAACTTGACCCTGATTAGACAACGCCTATATTGATGATTAGGCCATTCAAACATTGGTGATTAGGCCATTCAAACATTGGTGATTAGGCCATTCAAACATTGGTGATTAGGCCATTCAAACATTGGTGATTAGGCCATTCAAACATTGGTGATTAGGCCATTCAAACATTGGTGATTAGGCCATTCAAACATTGGTGATTAGGCCATTCAAACATTGGTGATTAGACAATTCAAACATTGGTGATTAGGCCATTCAAACATTGGTGATTAGCTTATTAGAACGTGTATATATTAATGCTCTAGATGTTTGTTAGGAAGAAAGTGTTTGTATACACAGTTTTTAATGATTTTTTGTAATCTGGTTAGTTCTAAATTATCTTATGAGAACGATCTGACAATTAACAAATATTATCCTAACATTTACGATGTTACTTGAAAACTAAAGTTACCAAGATATTTAAATGTGTTCACGTTGATTTCGAGCGTAAGTGACTTAAATATGTCAATCAATTAAAACCTTTGACTGGCTTGATAGATCTAAAATTGTATAACTTAATAAAACTCGTAGAATACAAAGTGATGTTACTATCTAATATTTTTAATGTTTCATTTTCGTATTAAATATAATTGTGTAATTCATCCAAGTCGGTGATTCTTATAGTCGATGAAGTTGCCCCTCTGGGGGGTGCTGAAACTATTCAGAGGTTGGGTGGGGCGGTGAAACGTCGGTCTCAATAGGGCGATCGATCAATTGGGAGGAGGGGGGTAAAAAAACAGAAAAGCCGTAAGAACAAGATATACAGTCAACAATACAGCTCAAATAAGAATGAATAAAATTTTCTAAATAATTTTTAAACATTTCTATTCTCCCAACTGATCTCCTTTAATATGGTTGAGTTGTCTAAATTGTTTTAAATTATCACCCTTCTTTTTAGAATCACGCGTATGTTCAATGCGCGGCTTAATTACTTTTTTTTTACACATTTGCAGTTACTGTACATGGGGCTACATATGTGAGACTGTACATGGGGCTACATATGTGAGGCTGAATTTAAGAGGTTTACATGATTTGTTCTTTAAAATTAATGAGTATAATGCTTAATGGGTATATTATAAAATAATATTATCAAGTTTTAATATCATTCATCAATATTTAAAAAAAATAGACATAAATAGTGTGTAATAACCAAGAAAGAAAACCTAATTAGGCCTACATTCGCCTTGTCTTTTTAAACATCTGGCCTATTGATACAGGCCACATTGGCATGTATTAAGAGTGACTCCAGAAAAAGCATGATTAAGTTCTTTACATTTGAATCAAATCAAATGACTTGAGACAATAATGTTGTTCACAGCACACAACAAAAGAGCTAGACACAGTATGTAACATCTGACTAAAAAAACAAAACCCTTGTCTCAGTCGTTGTTTCTATGTTGAGGGCTAGATAGTTGACCGCCATATGTAACAAATATACAGTCAGTGTCAATAAGTATTAATTAGTTCTTTTTTTTCTATTTGTTTTTGTTCATAAACATTGTATCTGAATGTATGTGTTGCCATTAGTCAAATCATGATTGTCAAACGTCTGAACGTATTAGAGTTTCCATCTTAAATAGTCTATATATATCCAGGTCTAGATATAGTTCTAGATATCTAGAATAATCTAGTAAAAAAAAAGTAAAGTTCCCTTAACCCTAGCCAGTGGCTCCGGAGCCGCATGTGGCTCTTTGGCTCCTTAAGTGTGGCTCTGGCATTTAGTTTTATTTAGTATACAACTTATTTAGTGTTACTAATTATTTAGTGGAATAAAAGCAGATTTGGCTCCCAATTTTTTTTTAATTGTTGTAATGTTCATATTCGGCTCTTTGGCTGCTCTAGCGGGTCATATGAAGTGTAGAATTCATCTGTTTCTACAACCTCGGCATATGAAGGGGTTGTGTGGTTAGCACAACGCCCAGCCGCCTTTACTCCCCCAACTTAAAGTTAGGTACTCATTTAAAGCTGGGTGGACTTGGAAACTATCACCAGGACCTAAAAAAATCCCAAGGTTCTCACTGAGATTCGAACCCGGGACCCTCCGGTCGACAGTCGAGCGCTCTACACCGCAATACCACCCGTCCGCACGACCACCCGTCCCCTCAAGAATAATATAGATAATCTACATAATTGACCTTTATCATACCTTCGCCCCTCGCCATGACACGTTTCGGCTTGTACATTCTATATACCAGCTTTGATTTTAAAAAATGTATTTTAAATGTCGTAAACAGGTTTCCTCTGCTCTAACAAAGAAAATATTCTATTTACAGTAATGAATCCTACATCATGGAAATTCACTTCTTGTGGTGTGTATGCCTGTGTGAAGTCCCTGTAAGGATGACTGATGAGATTAACTCTTTTTAGATCATATAAACCAATGATAGGACGGTTATTGCAGTGACATTCTTTCTTCCCCACCATAGCCGATAGTGTAGTGGCCATGCAGGCACCAAGGGAGATATTGCGGGAACTTTAACCATGACCTGAAAAATCAGTTCTCAATGGAGATGGAACCAGGAACACTCAGGTCGACAGAAGAGCGCTTTACCACAATAACCATTTTTCCTATTTGAATTCAAAAGATAGATCTAGAGACTTATTTCTTAATTTCCTTCAGTACGATAAAAAAAATTGGATATTATATTATATTTTTATATCTAGATATTTTTATTCCATTTTCTGGAATCAGGATTGACTGATAAAAATTCAGAACCAAAACTTTTCATTTTGTTGGATTTTTTAATACTATATATGAACTATTATAATGAGGTAATAATCAACTTCCGCTTTGTTCAATTACAGAATAATTAATTAATTCATACATAACATTTAGGTCACAAATAATTATTAAGTATTTTTTTCAAGCTGTCATATGGAAAAAACCTGACCTAAGTAGTGATTTCTGTTCAGAAATATCATTGCATAACCGATAAAGTCTTAAATGTATTTTACCAATACATAAAAAATTATATATATATATATATATATATATATATATATATATATATATATATATATATTTGAGTCAAATAAATAAACAAAACTATAGAATTTCAACTAATTTATTATCAAAAGAGATCAAATGTTATCAAGTGAATTTTATTACAAATGGCACTTTTCACTCAAACTGCTTTCACTAATGACAGAATGGAATGGTGATATTGATTGATTTATTTACAAAGTGTGTCAACAATCATTGACAGTCAGCCTGTGATTCATCTCAAACTGTTTCAATTTAGACTTTTCTGTCTCTCCAATCTGGTACATGTGATCCACTGCCATGCTGGGTGAGCGTATGATAAACTCACAAACATCATGAAGAAATGAAGTATATGCATAAAATTGAGTTCAATTTTACAAAAATTCAATGATATCTTCATTGTCTTGACATCAGAACATAAATCGTTCAAGTTTTCATTGCATTTTTCTAAGCTTATCATTAGTAATTCAAAGTATGATTTTTTTTCTTAAAAAAGCCGAAAATGCTGTATTGTCCCCATTTTGTCTGTCTGTCTGTCTGTCTGTCCGTCCGTCATCACCCTAGATCTCAACAACCATAAGTCCTAGACCCATGATGTATATATCATTTTGTAGGTCTTGGCCTTCCAAGAAATGACTTTTCTCCATTTCGCGATCTGACCTCTGAGGGCCGTAAAAGGGGGCTTATAAAGTACCGTTTTTTACTATATAAGCTATATTAATAAAAGAGCGTCCTATATCTCAGCAACCATAAGTCCTAGACCCATGATGTATATATCATTTTGTAGGTCTTGGCCTGCCATGTGTACATCAAAAGTTCATTTTGCGATAAGACCTCTCAGGGCCGGGCTTCAGGGCTCCTAAGGGGCTTATATATTATATATAGATTATAAGCTAATCAAAGGGGCGAAATCATTATTTATTTTTGTAACAGTTATTCAATATGACTTACTTCCCTTACTTTTTATAAAACCCATAATCAATGACAACTTTGCAGCACAGCTCAATCAACCAAAAGTCATCATTTGTTGGGACTTCAATCAAGATTTCAAAGAGCCCGGGGCAGAAATTGAAAATTTCTTCGAAACAAACTTAAACATTCAACTACTTTCACCAAGATTGGCAACAACAATTTATCAAACAACAATTGACGGAGTTTTCGGACGATTAAATAACTACAATTTAGAATGTTTCAATTATGAGTCCTATTTCAGTGACCACAAACCACTTGTAGTTAGATTTAAGAGAAAATATTTTTTTTTCAAATATAAAGAAACGTCTTTTTAATATCTTTTTTCAGATATATGCATTACACAATTGAATTTATAAACATTTCCAAAATCGACAAATATTTACTGAAATATAGCATACGTACTGATACATACACGAAAATGCGCTAACACGTCCTGTGTCCAGTATGGAACAGGCTTAAATTGCTTTTTTATATTGAAATGGAGCGAAAATAAAGTTATTATTTTATGGTTGACAAATTAGTCTCTAATTTTCTTTACAGACGCTTCATAAAACAAAGCAAGATCATTTTTTATGACGGAATGAATTTAATATGTTGTGCATTTCTCAAAAAAAAAATGACAAAAACTACCATTTTCTAGTTTATTAAAAGTAATGTTGCATGTAACCGTTGCGTGCTTGTTTCAGTGCCACTTCGGCTGTGTATTTAGTATATTGCCAGCCTAGGATTCTTTCAGTCTGTATCCAATCGTTCTATTATAGATATGTCTAAGTGCAAACGCTTTCAAACTCCGTAAAAAGTAAAGTTCCCTTAACCCCAACGGGCCATCGGGGCAGATGAAGTGTAGAATTCATCTGTTTCTATAATCTCGGCATATGAAGGGGTTGTGTGGTTAGCACAACGCCCAGCCGCCTTTACTTCCCCAACTAAAGTCAGGTACCCATTTAAAGATGGGTGGACTTGTGGGGCGACTTTGAAACACATTTTCACCTGGAAAAATTCCACATGGTTCTCACCGAGGATCGAACCCAGGACTCTCAGGTCGACAGTCGAGTATCTACACCACTCGGCCACCCGTCCCACTTCAAACTCCGTACAATAGTATTTATAACAGAGGCACTTGGATTCCGTGTATATGGTAATATTTATTATAAACACAAGGTACATCACATGCAATATGGTCCAACATCAATTTCACTAAGTACAATAACATTAATATCTACTGGTAATCTACTTGTGACCACTCTCGGCTCTATCTACAAATCTACTGTCCTAATCTATCTATCCCACGTCCCGTTTCTTCAAACTTTTTTCATCAGCTTCGTGCCCCACCCACTTGTTGGATTGGCTAATTAAAAAAACTCATTAAAAGGTTAACGCCCTTTGCCACCTTCGGTTGTGTTCGGTGATATATCTTTTTGTCAAGAATGTCAGTTGACTCTCTCCCTACTCTCGGAACAAAGGCTAAGGTATCATATGTCAAGTCCCTAACCCAGGTCGCTAGAAAACGTAATGACTCTACCCCCCAAAGATTTAACCCTGAACTCTTGATTTAAACTCTCAAAGATTTACTTTATATTTTATCCTACATTCTAACCAATATGTGAGAACCATGTTCTCCACAGTAACCATCACTGAACACAGGTCTCTCAAAAACTCAGTCGTTCCACTCACATAGGACTCGAGAACTTTGTGAGCTGTTGAATCCGTGGAGTCCTTGTAATGATGAGATGTTTATCTCAGATTGTATAAACCAGTATGTGACTGTTTATGTAGTGCCCTTCTTTCATCCACTCCATAGCCGATGTCACGGTGCAACTGTCGTAGACGTGGAGGAAACTTTTACCATGACCTGAATAATTCCCTTGGTTAATGCCGGGATATAACCAGGGGACCCTCAAGTCAATAGTCTTTTTGTTGTTATATACCTCTGGTCATTGATCACTTGTGTCATGCTGTGTCACAATGTTACAATGCTACAAATTTACAAAATTGAACTACAATAACAAATTAGAATTTAAACTACGTGAAAGAATTTTGCCTTAAACTGCATAAACAAAATAGACTTTAAACTAGATGAACAAATTAGACTGTAAACTAGATGAACATATTAGACTTTAAACTAGATGAACAAATTAGACTTTAAACTAGATGAACAAATTAGACTTTAAACTAGATGAACAAATTAGACTTTAAACTAGATGAACAAATAAGACTTTAAACTAGATGAACAAATTAAGACTTTAAACTACTTGAGCAAATTAGATTTTTAACTACCTACGTAATATTTTGGAACTCAAGTAAGCACATGCGTATGCTCAGTCAGTGACGGACTGTCTGCTAATATTTTTTTTACCGGCTTGCAAAAGCCTTAATTTAATTTTGTTAACATGTAAAACAGTTTTGGGGGCCTATAAGTTAACTTGCAAGGGGTCCACTACTTGACAATGGCTAGTCGGCTCCTTCAGACAACCCTAACATAAATTGCCAACTCGTTCCTTCTTACCTCGAATGAACTTCTCCTTTCAGACCATTGCAACATCACATGCTGTAACGATCCAAATATACTCCCTGTGATGATGTAAATACCCAAAATGCTCTGAAGATAATCACTGGGGAATCTAAAAATAAAAAGAAGTTGATCCGTGTAAACAACGCAAACAAAGCATGATGTAAAAATTCGGTTCACAATAGATCATATTAGAAAATATTAATTCAAAAAGATAATGCCAAAGTAAAGTATCAACATCTGATGTGGGATCATCCTATTGTATTTTTCATATGGTAACCCCATCTGATGTGGGATCAACCATTGTATTTTTCATACGGTAGCCCCATCTGATGTGGGATCAAGATTCTGTAACAAAAAATAACTCTCCTAACCTCTTCATATGATACTCAGCCAGGGCCCCGTGTACTGCTCCCAGACTACCCTGTGTAGTGTAAGGCGGCTTCTTACTTAAAACAGCTTATAAATCGTTTTCATAGCCATAAATTCGATGATTTTAACAAGTTACTTCCAGGGCCTTAAAAAGTTATCTTCATGGCCTTAATAAGTTATTTTCATTGCCTTAAATATGTTGTAATCATGACACTTCAATGACTATAATAAGCTACTGCGTTAAAACAACAGAGGAGAAAAGGCTGTTTTTATTTCTTTAATAAGCGCTACTTCAACTGTCATATGGGGTGGGTGGTTGTGTGGTAAATTGCTCGACTGCCGACCTGAGGGTCCCTGGTACAATCTCCGGTGTCCCTGGTACGATCTCCGGTGATGACCAATGGATATTTCAGGTCATGGCTTAAGTCCCTTCTAAATCTCCCATGGTGCCTTGATGGCCATTGCACTATTAGCTATGGTGGGGAAGAAAGAAGGGCCCCATAAAACCGTCCCATTAGTGGTTAATAGGATTTAAGAGATTTTACCTCATCCTTCCAGGAGCTTCACACACTTCCACTGTCATCAAATCAATGTTTTTACTTGAGTTAGTCAAATACTTACATGTGAACGAGATACTCTATGGACGTCGTGTAGAAAAAAGATCTAAATAACAGAAAAACAGCAAGGTATAAATATACAGGTCTGTCTAGCAACAGAACGAGTGTAGACAACACAAGACATAGTGTAGATGTAACCACCAATGGCAGAATGTTCGGTTTCATTGATCTCACAAAACTGTCTTTATGATCTGCATGTGAATAAAATATAACACAAATGTGTGTCATTAATCAATTATAAATCTGTTATTTGGCTTAATAAGGTTTTACTACTTCTGAATTAAAAACAAAGATTTTACTAATTAAAAAAACGTACTTTCAAAATATATAATGTTAAGTTCAAAGAACGCTCCAGCTAGAGGTGAAGTAATGATGCCGCCCAGCAGAATATAGAATACAATGTTTGTGAAATGGCTGACTGTGTACACAAAGATAGACATTTAAAATAAATTCATGTGGTATAATGAAATTTAAAATGATCAATTTCCATATATTATTATAGTATAAAACATATGTTTTAAACATATATCCACAATCTGTTCTTTTTTGATACATCACTCCCACGCTAAGGAGGGCCTTTTTCGGACATTTTGTTTTGCCAGCAACAATGAGCAACAAATAAACAATAAATAGGGTCCCCAGGATAAAACTGGTCAGAGGGCCCATTTTTCAAAGATTATTTGGAGTTATAAAATGGGACGATGGCCGAGTGGTGTATATACTCGACTGTCGACCTTAGAGTCCTAGGTTCGATCCTCGGTGAGGCCCATGGAATTTTTCCAGATGAAATTTGGTGTAAAGTCGTCCCACAAGTCTACCCAGCTTTAAATGGGTACCTGACTTAAGTTGGCGGAAGTCAAGGCGGTTGGGCGTTGTGCTTCATATGCAGAGGTTATAGAAACAGATAGAAACTTCATCTGCCCCGTTGGCCCGCTAGGGCTAAGGGAACTTTTGTAATTGAAAGCTTCAGCCTTAACGGTGTTTTCGCAAAAAGGCACTAAATTAAATTTGCCTCAATGTATTTTAAATGCAGGCTATAAGGCCCAGTAAGAATAAATGAAAGTCAATATATTATTATATTATTTGCTCAATGATGCAACAAGCTAGGTGTGATAAAAATAGTATCATAATATTAAAGCTTTAGGCTTAACACAAATTTAGGCTGGCAGAGAGCCCCATCGCTAAAGAATGCCCTCAGCGATCTCATTATTTCGCATTCTCTTAATAACTGCTCTGGATAGAGCACTTTAATGAGCCCTTTAATGAATTAACAGATATATGTTTTTAAAATAAATGCATGTTTTACTTTCTTACAAAAGAACTGTTTTCTCTTTCAATTAAATTCCATTATAAATAGCTGATTGCTTTTTTTTTATTTCTTTGCTGATATTTTCAAACTTATTTTCCCTTTTTTCTAGAACTTCGGGTTAATGTACATAAGTGTGTTAAGTATAGAGCTTTAAAACCACTTGCATAGTCGCAATTGTCATATTCTATCTAAACACTTTCTTCTTAATCCCTACTATTCTATGAATTACCTTCTTCTTTTGACGACAATAGTCGTTCAAGTAATTGGTTTATTGTACCCAAGAAGCAGTAGCATCGCAGCTGTACTATACAAAACCAAAAAACATGAAGCAGGAATGTGTTAGTCAAAATATGTTTCATCAAAACTTCAACACTGACAGATTTAGTTTCTCTTTTGTTGTCCGTCTGTGTATGATGATCTCCTGCGGCCGAATAAACATTTTGTCAATCACTGTTTAACAAAGGAATATCATGTTTAACAAAGGAATATCATGTTTAACAAAGGAATATACTTAAAGTCAAATACAGTTAATTAAAGGAATATACCTAAAGTCATATACAACTGGATTACCATTTAGTCGAACACAATGAAACATATAAATAAACATTTTTCAGTCGCTATTAAGTTGAAAAAACATTATCATAAGCTGTGATAAAGTTAAAAAGGCACACTTTCTAAAGAAGAGGGGTGGATTACAATTTATATTTTTTTTAATTAAATGCCCCACTTTTTTGGAGGTCTTTTTTATGACAAAAATAATAGTCTCCGACACACCACACTTTCACAGAATTCAATTCTAAAGGTCAAAAAAAAATTTTCTTCACCGTTCACATTGCCGATGGCTCCATACAGTTCCCTTGCAGGACGTACATGGTCCTTAGGTAGAAACATGAAGGTAGACACAAAAGTCATGAGGTGAGTACATGCCAGTATCAGATAGGACGTTCGTCGACTGATTCCATGTTCGTAACCAATCTGTTAATTTAACATTTAAAATAAGATAAAACATAATAAGTATCATTATAATCAATAGTATTTATAAAGTTTCATTGTTTGAATCAATGAATAGGGTACATAAAAAATAAAAAAAAAACTAGTACAATATAATCAGTAGCTTTAATCTTGCATTGTTTAGATCGACTAATAAATTTTTTGTTTTTTATATCTCTAATCATGACCACAATATTACACACATTCAGTAATAGATTATAAATTAATAGAATACTCGCCAAAAGATTTATTTTTCAAAACTTGATTGGTGTAGAGAAGCATCATAACCAGCAGGTATACCTCCGATTATAGATGTATATAAACTAGATTGCTTGCTTTATTATAATGAGACCGAAGTGTTATCTAGAAGGTGCTTTAACTTTAAAAAGAGAAGGAAACAGTTCTTTATTTTGTTTCCTTAAAGATTTCCTACATTTGAACTTACAAGACACAGCCATTTCAACATTAATAAAAAAACAAGCTGGAAGATTTTGGCACCATTAGTATTATAAGCAACAGATGTGGCTATCAAATTTGAAAGAAAAATTAAATTGTTTCCCTTTTATATTCTGTGGTGTATTTATCTCGGAATCGTGCGACTTTCCATGGATGGGGGGGGGGGGGGGGTAAACGGGAGCTGTGAGCGACAGTGGCATTGTAAACCAAAACAATGTAAAATATAAATAATCAACACTCCTCCCCCCCCCCCATTCCCATCGAGCCCCTGTGAAACTATCAACTATTGACGGGTCCATGGCAAGAAAAAGGTTGGAGACCGCAGCTCTAGTTGATTTTATAATTAAAAAAAAAACACAATGCATGATGTATCTAAATACATATACTGACAACATTCTATGTTAAGAAATTCAATTATTGTAAATTTTTTTTCAATATCTGCATATACATTATACAGCATTTTAAAAATTGAAAAGTATTCTGACAATACCTGATATAATTATACTGAGTTAATCAGTGAGACAATCAGTAATAAATTGAATTGCTCCATTTCTGACTATCAAGCTTTTATTTTCTTTAAATATATTTAAAGTATTTACATTTTTATTTTTGTACATACCATTAGAATAATTATATTAAAATGATATTTTCACCTTTAGATTCATATAAAAAACACACAAAAAATTCTGAATTTTTTTTTTAACTTGTACATCTAAGATTAAACATATTACTGTAATAATAAAAAGCACAGCAATCATTTTTAAAATATTTAGCATATGCATTTCCTCTTATGCAACCTTTAAGTTAAAGTTAATTTCCAAAAATATTTGTCCAAATAGATAACCCAGATCTCATTAGTCGCTCACTTCACATTGACTATAACCTAACTTTAACAAACCCAACTATTTTATTTCGCAAAGCATCTGAATTTGTTGGTTTATTAATTAGCTATTTGCAGTAGAATAGAAAAGTAAAATTTAAAACATAACTGGTTGGTCATTGTTCTTGTACCAGTATTTATGTACAAGTCCATATACATGTTTAAACAGATAATTATAAGAACTTAACTAATTTAAAGTGTTTCTTTGACCTCATAGAAGAGAGAAATACACGGAAAGCATTCTGGTTCTAATTGAGTAAAAAGTAATATATATATATATATATATATATATATATATATATATATACATATATATATATATTTATATATATATATATTTATATATATATTTATATATATATATATATATTAGGGCTGCTGATTAAACTGCGTTAATTTGCGATTAACGCGTCAAAAAAAATTTGCGATTAAAATTTTTAACGCAACACCTAAATGCGTTAATTTGACCAAAATGCTGAAAGTTCACCAAATCGATAAATAACGGAATTTCACGCAACAATTTGAAGTTAAAGTCCGTTCACTTATTAAGTAGATCTACCCCCACCCTGTCACAATTTACACACACCCTCACCCCCAGGTACGTGGACAAAAGCCCCAATTGTAATATAAAATGATGATGTTTTGTTATGTAGCCTTTCGACAAGTGAACCTCCTGCTCCCTTCCCGGTCGATGTAAAAAGAAAAAGTTTCATTTACTAGTTTACATTATATGCTGTAGTGTATTGGTGAGGTACTGTAGTGTACTGGTGGAGGTAAAAGAACGACAAGTGTTTGGTGAGCTCTGTTATAATTAGGTCAAAATAACGAGATGTTAGAAATTTTGTATCACCATTTTTTGCGCCCAATTTTTTATCGCATTTGAAAATTTAATATTTTATATTTATTAACGTTCTGAAACTAGCGGTGTCGATATGATGGAAAGAAAGGCATATTTTCGTTTGTACTTTGTATATAACAATAAAAACATCAAAAGATTTTTCTCTAAGAGTTAGACCGGCAAACATTCGGATACAACTGTTGCTATAACCAAAATGAAACGAAAGAAAAAATTGTTAATGTTGACACACGAAAGAACAACAGAAGATCAAAAATGAAAGCCGACCTATTAAAATTTTGCTTTGAACGTTTGAAACGGTAACATTAAAGAGTGTCATTTTACAAGATACTTTTATATTAATTTAACTGACAGACAAAGAAAAAAAAATTTTCTTTTCTGTTGTTCACTAAAACATTGAACAAATAGTTGATAGTAAGAAAGTAAATGAATGAAAGAATATAAGAGTAACATTTATAGACATTGACGGGCAAAAACTTCAAAGGAAGATCAAAAGTAAATCAACTTGTTTTGGGACATCTTTAAGTGGAGAGAGTGTTAAAAATGTGACTTGGTGGGGAGGGGTGGAATAAAGGGGAAAAAACGCGTGAATAATAAGTGAGCGACAATTTTCTGGCTACACTATTATTTTATGAAAGAAAAGTTACATGAGATATAAATGATGTGTGTATTTTTTTTTTTTGAAATGGGAAGTGGAGGGTAGGGTAAACAGACTTAGGTGTGGGCGAAGTGAAGAAAAAAAAGATAAAAAAAAGTTAGACATTGTTGTTAAATAAAAGAAAACAATATGCATCATTGACGTGATTGATACATTTCCATAAACTGGTCTCAATAACTAATTCAATAGACATATATGCTAATGCTTAATAAATATGTTATAATTCATTATACCTCTTTCGTAAATTAAAATGACTTGTTAATTATGCCAATATTATGCTTTGATATTATGACATATTAGTTTGAATACAAACAATTGTATTATATTGTGTCGATTAAAATGTGCGTTAATTTGCGATTAAAATTTTTAATCATGCGTTAATTTCGATCAATTTTTTAATCGAACAGCAGCTCTAATATATATATTTATATATATATATATATATATATATATATATATTTATATATATATATATATATATATATATATATATATATATATTAGAGCTGTACTGGAATCCGATTCCGGTTCCTGTTAAGCCAGATTCCGGCAGTTTTAACAAATCCGGTTCCGATTCCGGTTAAAATGTGCCGGATTTACGCCGGATTTCTTTGTTGTTTGAAATTAGTAAGAATTTTTTTTTAGCGCAACATAATTTTGAAATATTTAGCGCTATACAATTAAATTAAAACAATAATTTCCTTTGCTTTTTTAAAACAACATTAACGTCGATCGCTTTTAGTTCTGTATGTAAGTAAAAATATATTAAAAAGGAAGATTTGAAAATAAAATATTTAGTCTAGTAGTAATACGACACCTTATCTTCCGCTACTTTTGATTCCGTGTTTTCTTTAAACTATATTTAGCTATATAAGTTTAACTTCTTTAAAGAGCAGACAACGATCTATTTTTTGGTGTTTACAGTTTAAAAATAGGTCAATAATTTATTTTCTGGAAATTTTTTTAATTTAGTGGATTTTGTCACGATTTGGATAAAATTCATCGCATGTTTAGATAACTAATTTGAAGATACATTTTTAATTGAACATTAAAGTGATATTGATTTAGATTTGAAATGCATTTTAATTAATTTGCGTTTATGGGAAATAAGTCAGATAATGATTTAAAGGAAAGTATGAATGAAATAACAAGGTTTGGTACGTCACTATGGAAAACTAAAGAAAAATGAACTATCGGGTGGTGCCACAGTATATATATATATATATATATATATATATATATATATATATATATATATATTGAAATTCCTTTATTAATAAACATGTTTTCTAAGATATGTTACCCATTCCCTTGTTTGATTGTAATAGAAATCAAGTTAAATTAGGTACAACTTTATTAAAATATTTTTTTAACACAAAGAACCTGTTATTTTGACAGAGTTATCTTTCTTAACTCAAGATTGAGGAAGGGGTTTTAATCACAGTCTTCAAGATCTAAATGGTTAATACTGTTTTTTTTTTTGCTATCTAGAACTTAAAAACTAAATTTTTATTCTATTTTTCATTCTTATATCTTTTTTTATGTTAGGCGAAACTTACTACTTCGTTCGGAAGAGTTACTATTCAATTTGGTAAAATCCGGTTCCTGTTCCGATTCCGGCAGGATTCAAATATTAAATCCGATTCCGGTTCCGATTCCTGCAGGATCTAAAAATTACAATCCGGTACAGCCCTAGTAGTATATATATATATATATATATATATATATATATATATATATATATATATATATATATATATACATAAGAAAACGTTTATAATGCGTAGTTACCTGTGAAAGAAAAGGTCCTTAAGTTTGTGTTTTCTTGGTATTAAAGACATTCATTGACAGAGCAATTATGATTTTTTTAGTTGAAATAAATTGAATGTTGACATCTTCGCATCGTTTGAACCTTATCTCCTGCTTCTTGTTTATGCAATACATACGTACTTACGTACTTCGTCATGATAGTTGCCAAGATTTTGTGAAAATATATAGGTAATAGTCGACGAGACCTTTATATAGCTCGTAAGCAATCCAGTCTTATATATCTATGCCACCCATGTTGTTATGAAGAAATATATATATATTATAGTACCTCCTCGAGTCCCTACCTATGATTTCTTATCCATCAGTGTCAAATAATTAAATCATCAATATATAATTTACGTTATAAAGTTATAAAAAAGACTGTCAAACTGTCTTTTTTTACTACGTGAGCCCCCCCCCCCCAGCACTTTTTGCTGGTTGCGCCACTGATCACGAGTATCAGATGTATCGAGGCTTTATAAAACAGGGTTAATTACCAAAGGTCCTACATAAATTGTTAAAAGGCGGCCCAGTATCTCACCTTAGTCAGGAGTGGAACCACCGATGAAGCTCCATAGGCGCCGTCCAACATTCCAACTACAAACCCTTCACCAACAGGAAACAGGTGAGCCAACTGTGTGTTGGTCGATATAATGAGGATTCCACCAAAGGCCATTAGCGATGACCCAGGAAATATCAACCAAGGTACGCCCATGGAAAAAATATATATTATTATTTAGAATTAGAATTTAGTTTTCTGCCTATTAAAGAATTTATAATACTTGACTAATAAAATATAATAAATCACATCAAATAATTTACATTTATATATAATTATGTAGCTTTATTTATTTTTGTAAAATCATGCATATGATACGGCCTATGTTTTCTAACAAACCAAATTCTGACATTGGCCCGCCAATTGGCATATAGATAGATAAAGGTAGGTATGTATGTAGGAATGTAGGTAGGTAGGTAGATATGTAGGTAGGTAGGATGGTGTGTAGGTGGGTAGAATACATTGATATAAATTCATAAAGAAAACTTTTTTTTTTAAAACCATTTCAATTTCGTTTTTAATTTAAGCCGAAAACGATACCAAAAGTCTCCAGGCTTTTGATGGTCAATGAAAATAAATAAATTGACAGACCGATTCTTAAAAAAGAATAAATCATGTCTCATTATATATACAGAAGTTATAGACAATGTAGCTATAATTAGATCAGTAAGGGAGACAGCAGGGAAGGGAGACAAGTTACTGTTTGTTGTAAATGCGATCATTATTTAGGGATGGGGGGGGGGGAAGACAGAGATAGACAATAGAGAAGGAAGACAACTTGCTGTTTGTTGTAAATGCGATCATCAGTAAGAGGGACAGAGAGAGACAGTAGGGAAGAGAGACAACTTGCTGTTTGTTGTAAATGCGGTCATCAGTAAGAGGGACAGAGAGAGACAGTAGGGAAGAGAGACAAATTGCTGTTTGTTGTAAATGCGATCATCAGTAAGAGGGACAGAGAGAGACAGTAGGGAAGAGAGACAACTTGCTGTTTGTTGTAAATGCGATCATCAGTAAGAGGAACAGAGAGAGACAGTAGGGAAGAGAGACAACTTGCTGTTTGTTGTAAATGCGATCATCAGTAAGAGGGACAGAGAGAGACAGTAGGGAAGAGAGACAACTTGCTGTTTGTTGTAAATGCGATCATCAGTAAGAGGGACAGAGAGAGACAGTAGGGAAGAGAGACAACTTGCTGTTTGTTGTAAATGCGATCATCAGTAAGAGGGACAGAGAGAGACAGTAGGGAAGAGAGACAACTTACTGTTTGTTGTAAATGCGATCAACAGTAAGAGGGACAGAGAGAGACAGTAGGGAAGAGAGACAACTTACTGTTTGTTGTAAATGCGATCATCAGTAAGAGGGACAGAGAGAGACAGTAGGGAAGAGAGACAACTTACTGTTTGTTGTAAATGCGATCATCAGTAAGAGGGACAGAGAGAGACAGTAGGGAAGAGAGACAACTTACTGTTTGTTGTAAATGCGATCATCAGAACCCCAGAAATAAACGTAGCCCTGTCATTAGAATATATATATATATATATATATATATATATATATATATATATATATATATATATATATATATCTTTGAAATGCAATACACAGGCAGACTAAGTCTAAAAATATTGGTTCCTAGCATGCAACAGGGGCCAACTATGTGTTGCTACGGTTAAATTTTGTTAACCCTAGTAAAAAAAAAATGTGGGACCTACAAAGTCAGCTATTCAAGGGGCTCATCTGCCAGTTAGACAAGCCACTGCAGGTACAGAAATTATATCCAGGTGAAATACACACAATACTGTTTATATTGAAAAGACGTTATACATTCAATACTGTTTACGTTGAAATGATGTTGTACACACAATAATGTTTATGTTGAAATGATGTTAATACATACAATACTGTTTATGTTGAAACTAGTTGAAAAGCCTGCTGAAGCTGGCTAATACCTGCGAGTGGTAAATAAAATAAGGGTTATAACCGTGTTCAAACTTCTAATAAATGGTTTATTTCCCTTGTGTCAATCCTGCGACCAGTGGTCGGCAAAGTGCGGCTCCGGAGCCGCTTGTGGCTCTTTGGCTCCTTAGTTGCGGCTCTGGCATTTAGTTTTATTTAGTATACAACTTATTTAATGTACTACTTATTTAGTGTAATAAAAGTTTACTAAACAAGCAGATTTGGCTCCCAATTTTTCAAATAGTTGTAATGTTCATATTTGGCTCTTTGGCTGATAAGTTTGCCGACCACTGGGTTAGACGATTATGTATTAAAGGCAGGGCTCGATTTACCTGTCATCCCCGGCTCTGCTTTAGCTAATATATCCCAGCCGGGGATGAAATCATAGACATTTATCCCCGGCTCTGCAGAAATTTTTGTTCAACCCCGGCACTGTTTTTTTTTCTTAAATCGAGCACTGATTAAAGGATGATGTTGTACACACAATACTGTTTATGTTTAAATGATGTTTTACACACAATACTGTTCATGCTGAAATCATTTTACTTACGCTGCGATGACCCTGGTCACTCGTGTACCAAATTTGAAAGTGATTTGACCAAATACAAAATAGCCGATACCAATGAAAGAAGTCGACACTGTGAAAACTAGGTCAAATTGTGAAGATCTTTCGTGGCAGTCAAGCTCTAAATGATTACTGATGAAAAAATTAGCAGTCGATTACAGTAAAATATCAGGGATGAGATAGAATCGATACTTTTTGCAATAAGGGTAAAAGAAGATTATCAAAACTAAGCACTATTTAAGAATTTAATCTTATCATTGTAAGTACAAACTCGATTAATTGATTGAAATTTTTATTTACTAGCTTGACAAAGCAATAGGCCTATATGTGTCTCCTATATGTGTTAAAAAAATATTTAACTGTGAAATTATTCTATCATGAATATTTAATTATATTGGTACATATTTTTTCTTTGTTATAAATGAATTTAGAGAATTATTTCTAAAATTATATATTAAATTTGATTTTTTTTTTCGAACAAAAATGATTTTTTTTTATTTTAATGTTAGAATGAGATTTGAACCACTGTGGCCAGGACGTATTTTGAAATAACTAATCATTCAGTTATTTGAGACAGTTAAAAGTTGTGTTGTTTTTACAACCGTATGAAGAGATGAAACAAAACTTTGTTTCTTCATTTTGCTACAAATGGTCTAAAACTATATCACTTGGTTTTTTTATTTACAATAGAACCTCTTTTTAAGCCAAAGATCAAATTTTAATCAAAAAACTTATTTACAGAGCCCCCCACCCAATTCAAATTTCTCCAAAGTCCGCAACGTGGGCCCTCAAAGACTAAACAACGGCACTGAGTGCAATGATGGAAAACCAAGTGGGTCATTAGTTAATGACTACATGTAGTGGAATGGACATGGTCATATTTCGAAGGTATAAAGGTGGACGATACTCAATAACAGTAAAAAAAACATTTTCAACATCCGACAGTCACGTATTAATAACAGAGATTTGTAATTAACACGTTGATTGATTGATTTGTCTGTGTTTTGTCCGTATGAGACTTACCTATGGTTTGACATACCGACACGGTCACACAATTCTCGGTAAATCCCTTCGTCTTTCAAAACATAGACCAGAGATGCCCATCCATAGGTCAGGCCAGCAAAGCCTAAACATTCCAGATACGCCCATGCGACGTAAAGAAATCTCATCTTAGGGTGGTCCGTGGCTAACCTGATGGTCATGAGGACACAAGAAACATTCCGTACTGCGCTGGAGAGAATAAAATAATAATTGATTTCATGCGTTCGACGATAGCAGGTACCTTGAGCAAAGTTTAAACTTTTCCAACAGTCAGTAATTGAGTATGTGTACTCATATGACTTAACTAAGCTGTTATATTTGTATATATATACATGTTTATATGTATATATAAGTTGCTTACAGATCACAGTTTAGGCTCTTTGATGATGCTCTGGGTCTGGAATGATGCAGGTGACTTACAACGGTAATTGTGAAGAAGGGAGGAGAGGGTTGTGGGAGAGACCAAGTAATACACCATACAGTGTCAGCTGACTCACACTAATGTCACGACATAGAAACCCATTTACCCTTTGCCTTTATTATTATTGTTCGAATAAATAATGAGTTTTTGTAAGTGGGTTTATTAATATATATAAACATTATTTATTAATATATATAAACATTATTTATTATAATATATATATAAACATTACCGAGCACACGCTAAACGCTCACCAAATCGATTACTTCTAATAGCCTCTGCCAATGTTCCCTCTAAGTTGAGCGCGTGAGCGATCGCTCACACGTATTCAGAGCGTCGCTCATACTACGCGTACGATCGCTCACTCCGACGGACGACATCGCTTAAATCGCTAACAAATTTTGGCCTCAAACAAAAATGTCGCTCAGAGACAAAAATTTCTTGCTCACTTCATACCACACCTTAGAGAGAACATTGGCCTCTGCTCTGTTTTATGTAACCTTCGGGTACAAAAATTAATTATTGTGCGCAAGCTTACCAGACCCGTAGCGTGCGGGGGAGGGGCAGGGGGCCGGCCCCCCCCCTGCGTTTTGTCTGGCCCCCTCTGCTTATTTGCTCTACTTAGTGAAATGTATTAACTGCCCCCCCCCTGCTTTTGCCTGGCTCCTGCTGTAGAATGCCTGGCCCCTGCTGTAGAATTTTCACGCTATGGGGCTGACGCTTACTTAATGGATAATAATTCATTACATCATTAGAAGTTAGTTTGTCAGGTTAATCGCTGCTCTAGTGTAATATCGATATCACATATATAGTCCAATATCGATACCACATTTCTAATCTGATATCGATAAAACGACCTGTTTTATTTTATTTGTGAGCCACATGCATAATAAAACAACAAAAAAAGGGCATGAAAAAAATGACGTTCTATGTATAAGTGTGAAGGGTATACACAAATTGTAGACATTGTTGTGGTAACAAGAGTAATAATGATAAACACCCTTACTGCATAACGTTGTTGCCTCATGGTATGAATATTCTATATGCATGACATACATGTGACACAGATGTAGGGCTAGTTGATTGTTGTGTAAGGGGTGTGAGGATTCGTTTTTCAACACTAAAAAGTGTAAAATAAAAATAAAAGTTTTTAAACTTTTAAAATATTAAGATGACTTGAAAATGTATAGAAACTTGGATAACTGAAATAAATGAAGGAGGTGGGAGGTGGGTTGAATTATAATCTATGACATGACAAAATTAAAGCTTAAATAAATTCATGATTACGTCTGTCTGTATTTTTTAGATGTCATTGATGTATACATCGCAAAATAATGAAATGCAACTGGTACTCAAGATTGGCGCACACGCTTTATATACCTACAAACAAATAACGTTGTCTCTTATGTATATACTAGTTGCAAGTACCCGGCTTTGCCCGGGTTTAAAATAAGGTTTTCTGTTTACCTTCTGTTTTCTCCCTACCCCCTCTCTCCCTTCCTCTCTCTCTCTCCCTCCCTCCCCCTCCCTCCCTTTCTCACTCCCTCCCTCTCTCAAATCTCTCTCCGTCCCTCTCCCATCTCCCTCTCTCCCCTCTCCCTCTCTCCCCCCGTCCATCCTCCTCCCTCCTCCTTCCCTCTCTCTCCCTCCCTGTCCCCTCTTTCTCTTTATCTCTTCCTCCCATTTCTCCCATCCTCTCCCTCTCTTCTTCCCTCCCCACTCTCTCTCTCCCTCTCTTCTTTCCTCCCCACTCTCTCTCTCCCTCCCTAACCCCTCTCTCCCTCCTTTCTCCCTCCCTCCCCTTTCCACCTCTCTCCCTCCCTCTCCCTCTCTCCCCCTTCCTCCCTCCCTCATTCCCTCTCTCTCCCTCCCTGCCCCCTCACTTTTTATCTCTCTCCCTCCCTCTCTCCCTCCCTCTCTCCCTCCCTCCCCCTCTCTCTCCCTCCCTACCCCATCTCTCCCTCCCTTCCTTTCTCTCTGCCTCTCCCCCTGCTCCCTCTCCCCTGCTCCCTCTCCCCCTACTCCCTCTCCCATCTCCCCTCTCTCCCCCTCCTTTTCTCCCCCTGTCCACCCGCCTCCCTCCTCTCTCCCCTCCCGCCCTCCCTCCTACCCTCCTTTCCTCTCTCTCTCCCCTACCCCCTCTCTCTCTCTCTCTTTATCTCTCTATCTCTCTCTCTCTTTATCTCTCTCTCCCTCCCCCCTCTCTCTCTCTCTCTCTATATATATATATATATATATATATATATATATATATATACTTATTATTATGGTTTCACACTTCTTCTAAAATCCTTCTTCATTCCTTTACCTTCCTCAAACTGTACACATCAGAGAGCATGAAAAAACATCAACAATTCTTTGCATCACAAAGGCACAATACAGCACCAGCGCGCAAGTTCTATTCGATCATAGGGAAATGACGTCACAGAGGAATTTTATTTATGGCGCCGTCGAGATTACTTTAATATAGTAAAATACTAAAATAAAAAAAAAATTAATTACAATTAAACTACCCATCGATATGAAACGAAACCTGTCCTATAACCTTCCCCATGTAATTATGTGTATGTGTAACAAATTTCACGTTATTAGTTTGTCTGGATCTTGAGTTATAAGGGAACAGACAGACAGACAGACAGACAACGAATGCGTCTTATAAGTATAGAGATATAAACTAGTAAACATTGACTCGACCTTCAAACTGATTCGCCCAAGGTGAGAAGATTCACCCTAGAATAGTCATAGATTACTATATAAAAAAGATAGAAAGTTGAAATACATTGATAGCAGGCCCGTAGCGTGCGGGGGGCAGGGGGGCCGGGCCCCCTCTGCGTTTTGTCTGCCCCCCCTGCTTTTTTTTTCTACTTAGTAAAATGTATTACCTGGCCCCCCCCTGCTATTGCCTGGCTCCTACTGTAGAATGCTTGGCCCCTTCTGTAGAATTTTCACGCTACGGGCTGATTGATAGAATTAATAAATTAATCTATTTATTAGTTATATGTAAAGAATTTTCAAAAAGAAAAGTGTGGTTGATTTCTTCATATTACGTTACATAAGTTAATAACAGTCTCTTAATGAGAAACTATTTAAGACATAAACCTCTCACTGTATCACTATTTAATTAAATGACCTGAAACATTCCCTTGTTTCTCACCGGAGAACAAACCCGGGACCCTGAGGTCGACAGACACACAATTTACACCGCTCGAACATCCCTTCCTTCTTCGGGGCTTAACATCCCTTCCTTTTTCGGGGCTTAACACGATTGTCATTTTTCGACTTCTGGGACAAAAGTTAGCTTTATAATATGTAGGGAGCGACCGATATGCCTTTTTACCGATAGTCCGATACCGATATTTTCCCCCAGCATTTTTACCGATACCGATACCGAAACCGATACCGATATTTTCTTTTTAATCAACAACAATGCCAAACACATGTTTTTCTCGTGCTGTATGACGCAAGGAGGTTGAGTACATGGAGATGGCGTCTGTTATCAGATGGTACCAAGCGGCTGAATTCAGTGGGCGCAGCCTATCGCCGCCATATTCGACTCAAAACATTCCACCAGCTTTCATTATGATACCAGTTTTCTCATTCTAGAAACGACTCCAATGAGCTTTGTATTTTGTCATCACTTTTTTTTTAAAGTCTGCTAAGGTCCTAGTTAATTTCTAGTGGACTAGTTATTCTAATGTGTCAATTACAAAGCGCTGTAGTCTATGTAAAGCTATTTATACGAGGCCTATAAAGCTTATATTATACGCTATATCGAAATTAAGCCAGGGTAAAAATTGTATTTTTACATAATACATAATATTTTGTATTTATACTTTGATGTTTACTGCAAAGCATTTGATCAAACAATGAAAAATGATTTACTGATTGCTTCGAAACGCTTCGAAAGGCAATATTGACAGGATTGTTTTTAGTCTAGTTTACGCTGCTTGTGCTAGCCATTTTTCATTGTTTGATCAAATGCTTTGCAATAAACATCAAAGCATCTGATAGCAGACCCCGTCTCTATGTATTCAACCTTCTTGGTTTTTGCCTAGTGACGTCATGCCGCCTCCAGTAATTCAACCTCCTTGGTATGACGTATGTCAACCCATGTTCACCCCTTCCCTGTCATATTTTGTAACACTTCGCCCACACGTGTCTTGTTTATCCCCCCTCCCCCCCCCTCCCAACTTCCTATCCAAAAATAAAATACACACAGATGTTCACTAATTGTATCATTCAAGGTCATACATTAGAATTAAGAAATGCCAATCCTATTGTTTCAAGGTCATATCGCTGATGTAATTTTACGTGTTTTTTTTTTTCCTTTTTTAATATCGGTTCGATACCGATACGGATCCGATTATCGGTCGCTCCCTAGTAATATGTCGGCTTTCGACCTAGTTGCCACCATGCTATTTTGAGTTTTAGAACCACTGCAATACAGTTTATAATGAAGGCCTTTACCAAAATATGAAACTATTTGCTTATATAAGAAATACCCGTAAGGGTGTCTCCCCAGTCGATTTTCGAGAACCCTAACCCTCATTTTACTTCACCGGGGTGGGGGGGGGAGAGAGAAACATAGAGAGATCTACATAATATTTTTTAGGATTAACTTTATTCTTTGCACATCAACGTGGCTAACACAAACTCCAGACTTTCATGATTTTTTTTCAAGGGATGCTTTTTTTTGTCCCAATGTTTGACGACATCAAATTGGTGTCTGAAAAGTTAATGCTGTAGAAAGGGTTAGGTGTGGTGCCAGTTAATCTTGGGCCATATCTCTACCCTCGCGGGGGGGGGGGGACTCTCATCACACACAATCATTAAATGCTAACTCATTTATAACAGCGGTCTTTTTGCGTGTGTTCGGGTTGCACCTAGCCCCCCCCCCCCCTCTTTGCTGAAAACAATGGCGTGACTAGCGTTTGTGGTGCTCGAGGGATACTCCGAAAATTCTGCCCAATTCTTAAGTCAAAAGAGTTAAAAAATAGTGAAAATGCCGCCCCTATGTGTCGGAAAGGTAAGTGCCACCCGTAGTGAACAGCGACCTCCGCTTGGCTACGCCACTGACTATAAAAATTGAACTGATGGAACTTGTTTCTACATTTGCTAAAGAAAAGCGCGAAAAATAAGGTTTTCAAGTTACTAAACATACCATCGGTGTCCACATATGAGGTCAATGAAAGCCGAAAAAAAGGTACCATTGCCAATTAATTAAAATGCTGTGAACTTAAGTGGTTAAACAATTTAGAAAAATCTGGCTAATTTGTCCAGTGGCGCCGAGAGCCAACACGGGCCCCAGGGCAGGACATCATTGCGGGCCCCTTAATAAACAATAAGTCGTGAAAAAAAATTTACATGGTCGGGGCGGCCGGGCCCCTTAAAGATGCGGGCCCCCTGGCAATGACCCCCCTGCCCCCCCTCTCGGCGTGCCTGCATTTGTCACCCTGGTTTCACCTATTGTAAACCTGAACTTACTGAAATGAAATACTAATGGTAAATATTTTCATTTCCTTTTTGGCGTTTTAATTTAATATAAGAAAACATAACAAGCTGTAACCCGGAACAAAGTAAGGCCTTAGTGCTAATCTATTTTTAGTAACATCGTCATATCTGCTAAGTCGAAATAGTAAGCAAACATAGGCCTACATCATGGCCTACATGATTCATTATTTCTTCGGCTGATGAAACAACATTTAATGCCAATTTGTACTTTGCAAATCTATGAGTATTAAATATTATAAAAATAATAATAATTTGATTTTATTATCTAAAGAGTAATAAACAAAAAATATTATTTTAACAGTGTTGAAGTCTTTAAACTTAATTTGACCTACATTTGCTAAGTTGTTTTTTTTTTTCTGGCCAATTGATATCGCTATCCAGTCATATATAAATCGACATCAGATGACGTATAATTCAGTTCTATACGAAAGAAATTTAACAGTTAAGACTGTAATTTATGCTACAGTTTGAAAAGCTACCATTGAAATATGTCGGAGTTAGACGTGGACAACTTGATTTTACAGCTTTTGTCTGGTACGGAGGTCAAACAAAATGTCACGACCCAGCCAGCTTCCCTCACCCAACCCGACGAATGTTTTGCATTCATTGCCCTATAACTTTAGTTTACGATTAAAATATTCTATTGAAATGATATACATGTATGGTTCAGGATCATAATAATATGTACACACAAAATCAACTAGAAATTTTAAAAGCAAAATATTACAATGTACAACGAGCTTATGTGTATTATTAAGTTTGTAACAAGAAGGAAACTGAATATCATTCAACAATATAACATAGACATAAGAGATAGAGAGATAATGGGGGGTGGGGGGTGGAAAGAGATGAACATGTTAATTTTTCTATCTTCTGAAGCTATTTCTACTCTGTCGTGACAATATACATAAGACTAACGAATCATAATGTGATATAATAACGTTATCAAGTTATAATTGTTTTATTTAATTTGTATATCTTTCTATCCACAGTGAAGAACGACCGACCTGGTAAAGAAGTCTCATTGTCAAAAGCTGATGTCGCGAATCTGCTGAATGCTGTCAGACCCATCCTGCTGTCCCAGCCCGTTCTGCTTGACCTCGAGGCCCCGGTGACCATATGCGGCGACATACACGGTCAGTATTATGACCTACTTCAGTTGTTCGACATCGGTGGATTCCCACCTGAGACCAATTATCTTTTCTTAGGTGACTACGTCGACAGGGGAAGGAACTCTTTAGAAGTTATCTGCCTGTTGTTTGCATACAAGGTGAAGTACCCGAACAATTTCTTCTTGCTCCGAGGAAACCACGAGTCTAGCACCGTCAATCAGTTCTACGGCTTCTTGCATGACTGCAAGAGGAGATTGACTGTGTCCCTGTTTAAGAAATTCAACGAAGTCTTCAACTGCCTGCCCCTGGCCGCTGTGGTGGACGACAAAATATTCTGCTGCCACGGAGGGCTCAGCCCCGACCTCAAGACCGTGTCGCAGATCAGGAGAATCCACCGGCCATTGGAGGTGCCCGATGAAGGGCTGGTGACGGACCTTCTCTGGGCGGACCCGCACCCTGATCACGACGTCAAAGGCTGGCATTTTAATGACGTGAGATGCATCTCGTACATGTTCGGCGTGGACACTGTCCAGGAGTTCCTGGACACTAATGACCTCCAGCTGATATGCCGCGCTCACGATGTCCGGCATGAGGGCTACGGGTTCTTCGGGAAACGCCAGCTGGTGACCATCTTCTCCGCGCCTAACTATAGTTACCAGGAGAACTGTGGTGCCATAATGACCGTCAGCGAAGATCTTGAGTGTGCATTCAAAGTCCTCAAACCTCTAAGCAGAAAGCCCAAGTATCGTTACGAAGGCGGACTGTACCCAACGATGAAGCCATCCGTTTTAAAGAGGAGTCAAGGCGTAGATTCAAAGGACGAAGATCAACTTGCGGTGGAGAAGCGAGAGTCGTTAGATGAAACGGAAATGTCCTTCTGGGACAAACATCTACGACCTGTGGTGAGAGAAAGGTTCAAGAGTTCTTTGTTTTAAAGTCTTCGAGAGCTGATTATTTACATGAAGGTGAGGAATGTTTAGATAATTTCAAAGGATTTGGATAACTTTAATTGTAACCTGAAATCTATATATAGATTTTCTTGTAGCAATTAATGGATCTTTACCGCACTCTGAAACTTCGTTTTTTAAATATTAAATATATATATATATACAGTACCAGCACCTTTTTCAATGTGGGGGGGGGGGGGGGGATATTACTTTTCTTGTATTTTAACGTTGAATTGAATTATTTTAAAATTACTTGCAATAAGAATTAAAATATAAAATTCGAAACTGCTTTCCGCACACATTCATATTCACTGAGTATCGGCACCTATATTTCTTACAAAAAAAAAGCACTGTATATATATATATATATATATATATATATATATATATATATATATATTCGTTTTATATGAATTTACACCAATGTTAATTGCATTTGGGACGCTTTTTTAATAACTCTAAAATGTATAAACCATTGTTACACTTGTGTTGAAATACTGTATTGCCTCTAAAAGCAAGTAACACCTTTTTTACTTAATATATGATTTATTAAGCACTTTAAAGCTACAAGATGTATTTTATCTCAAGATCTGTGACAAAGCATCTGTTTTTGTGATTATGTTTCTGTACATTCATTACTAGAACCATCTTGACAATCAAATACCTTTATCTTATTTGAAGAACCATGTCAAATATCATACGAGGATAGTTGAAGTTTATCATAGTCAGCCCTACTAGGGGGAGATGGGGGTTAGTTGTTGTTTTAATCACGTGATGTTTGTCAATTGTGTGTAATGACGTAAACATACGTTTATCACGTTCTTTTTTTTTTGTTTCGTCTTTGTTATATTTGAATTATACTTATGTCCCACAGTTTACGACGCTTTGAATCTATTGTATAACCTTTGTTTATTTGAAATATTGCATGTATTATACTTTCAAACACATGTGTTGATTTGTACAGTCGTATACCTGTCATTTTTAATGTAATAAAGACCAAAACAAAAAGAAGGAGTTGCTATAAATTGATTGATTTTTATTATTATTTCTTTAAATGATAAACTTGTTGTGGGAAAATAATGCCTAAACGGATATATAAACTGTTGTTTGTGGACAAAGTGTGATCTTATAATAATACTATGATACATAAAGTATTTAATGCAATTAAATGTGTTCAATATTTAAAAATAGGTGTAGGTATGTGAAGTTAAGTCAGTCTTTCATACTTGGTGAAAAATAAGTCTGACACCTGGGTATCATCAGTCTGTCACCCGGGTATCATCAGTCTGTCACCCGGGTATCATCAGTCTGTCACGGGGATAATCGAACTTCTATGCGTTAATGTTTCGCAGATGATTTCATTTGGCTTTATACAATTTTTTAAGAGATGATGACTGTAATATGTTTAAACATTTTGAGCATGGTGCGTTGTACCATATATATATATAAATATATATATATATATATATATATATATATCATTTTTGTAACGTAAATAATCATTTGAACATTGTGCATTGTAACATATATAAAAAGTCAATTTGGGAACGGTGCACTGTATCTTATATAATTATTGTGAACATGGTGCACTAGTCTGGTGATAGTGCCCAAGGTTTTGGCAGCATTACTTCTGACATAGCTGATAGTATAATAAAGTAATTTTGCGGAGAAAATTGATTTTTATAGAATTATTTAGAGATGATGTAATATATAGAACCAGTCCAGACAGTGTATACTTTGTCCGCAAAATTAATTTGTTTGTTTTGTAATTAATTCAAATGAACGGACTCATGTTGAAACAACAAAAGGGAAAGATAGCTATGTGTTATCAATGCATTTTTTAAAATTATTTAGTTACTTCCCCTGTTAGTTAACAATGTGCTAAATAATTTAACATTCCCAAACGTAATATTTTATTAATACATTAAGCGATGTCGTCTAAAAATGTGTTTATGTAAATTTTTTAAGGAAATTAAGTTAATCCCAGAAATTTTGAGAAGCCATTTGAATGCCGTTTAGACATAATGATTGTTTTTTTTTAATAGGAAGCATTGCAACAAGTTATGGTAAGACTGGCAATACTTAATCAAAGTAAGACCAGTGGCGTAGAGAGGAGGGGGCAAAGGAAGGTATCATGCCCCGGGCGCTGCTCACAAAGGGGCGTCTAATGGTATATTTTACATATAAAATTATATGGTTTTCGAATGGGGGGGGGGCGCTAAAAAGGTATTGTGCCCCGTGCGCAAGTTAAGCTCGCTACGCCTCTGAGTAAGACTATTGTTTTGTTCTTCTGGATTTGTCTCTGATTCTTACCACTTTCGTGGCTCACGCATTTACACGACAAATAAAATATCTGCTCAATAGATGTAGGGAGGGAGGGGGGAGCTTTATAAATAGCAAATATGTTAATATCTCAATTTGTTATAAACTGAGTAACTAAGATAAATTTAAATTAAAAATTATTTGTAACTTGTGATTGTTTTTTTTTAATATTAAATAACAAAAGACAAACCACTTTATCAAAAAAAGGAAAGAATAATAAAATAACAAATATACATTTTGAAAAAGCTAGTAAAACTACCTAAATATAATTTAATTTGTTCAGTGTATAGGCCTACCACAATCGTATAAGTGGTTGTTCGAGCGCTAAAAAATAAAATGATGCTTTTTAAATCATAAAAAAGACTATTAGGAAATTCAACATCTTGGTCCAACAGACAACTCTCAAACTGGTCAGGACATTTTCTGTGCAGGAGTGGCTGCACATGGGAGTCAATAGGAGCCCCATTGTGTTAAGTAAAGAAATAAATACTATACAGGGCCGCAACGTCGAAGAGCAGCATTGGGGCCACCATTGAAATAGTACATCATATCGCCCCATTACATGAACCCGGTGCTGTGAGACCATACGCTTATAAATTAAAATAGATTGACTGCTAGAATGGAACGAGAAACGAACCCATATGAGACACAATGAAACAAAATTAAGTCCCAATAGTTGCCCTGAATACGGCGGTTTTCTATCTAATATATAAAATAATACAGACGTTGCGATCGCTGTGAGTCAGTTAAACCCGAGGTGCGCCACTGAATTGTGGGTAGGAGGATGAAAATAGTTTGTCAGGTGAACACAGGTGACACAATTGGTATACGAGATTTGAATGCATATATATGTGGTGACTACTAACTGGCTATGTATACATGTTTGTGTGATTCCGACGAGTTTCTTCATCGCATTGTGATCGTGAGCACTGGATGACCTCTCTAAGGTGAGAATCAAAGTTTCTCTAGAACGAAATGTGTGGGCGAGATGAAAACAGCTGCCATGTCTTTCCTGTTGAAGCCCGACACCCTGTTGTTGTTGTTTTGTTGTTGCTTTCTGTAAACGTGACAAAGACAATGTGAAGTTTGATTGAGGGTTGTCTGTGTTAAAGTGGGGGAAGCCCAATGATAAATGACATTAAAAAAATATGCGACAGTGTTACAAGTAATGTGTTAATGTCGTTGCGTTACTTGCGACAATAAGAAGGATGTAAAAAGAAGTCCACAAGACTATGTTATTGCAAAAAGTGGTATGGTTACCGGTATGACTTGTTAGTTATCAGTGTTAGTATATGTGATAATACAGTGTCGGAACTAAAGCAGATACAACGAAACAGCGTAATTCGGAATGACTATCTTTGCTGGGGTGGGCTAAGTTGTTTTTTGTTCCTTTCTTGATTTTAAACTGACATTTGTATACAATCTTACACATTTTGTATACTTCTATACTTCTAAAATCAAATACTTAATATTATGTTTCAATTATTTTTTATACTACGTTGTAAATTGCTAAAGCTTAAAATTTGACCTAGAACCTCAGAAAATATTTCTTTTCAATGTTTATGGACTAAATAAATAGATCTTGTGTTTTGAAATTCTTCAACCGCTACATCTGGCGTGTAAGCCTATTTGCTTTTGTATTTACATTGGACCTCACTGTCTAGACTAGACCGTGTCAAAAAATTTAAGAGATTTCTATAACGATGTAGACTACGTGAAATTGTATTACCGTTCATACATCTCTGAAAATAATGAAACGTCAGAGGTGACTACTGGGGCCCTGACATACTCTGACTACGGGGACCCTGACAAACTATGACTACTAAGGCCCTGACAAACTATGACTACTAAGACCCTGATAAACTATGACTACTAAGGCCCTGATAAACTATGACTACTAAGGCCCTGATAAACTATGACTACTAAGGCCCTGATAAACTCTGACTACTAAGGCCCTGACAAACTATGACTACTAAGGCCCTGATAAACTATGACTACTAAGGCCCTGACAAACTATGACTACTAAGGCCCTGATAAACTATGACTACTAAGGCCCTGATAAACTATGACTACTAAGGCCCTGATAAACTATGACTACTAAGGCCCTGATAAACTGACTATAAGGCCCTAATAAACTCTGACTACTAAGGCCCTGATAAACTCTGACTACTAAGGCCCTGATAAACTATGACTACTAAGGCCCTGATAAACTGACTATAAGGTCCTGATAAACTCTGACTACTAAGGCCCTGATAAACTCTGACTACTAAGGCCCTGATAAACTATGACTACTAAGGATCTGATAAACTCTGACTTTTAAGGCCCTGACAAACTATGACTACTAAGGCCCTGACAAACTATGACTACTAAGGCCCTGATAAACTATGACTACTAAGGCCCTGATAAACTATGACTACTGGATCCCCACTCCTCCAAAAAAATAATAATTAAGATAATCATTCATTTTTATTAGCGACGGGGCCCTGAAGCATTTTGGTCCCCTGACAAAAACAAATATAATGTATTTTAATAGTACAGTGGTAGTTTGATCACATTGTAAAGGAATAACTTTTTTTTTCTTCCCGCAAGAGTTTCCTTCAAATAAATACAATTATGTTCACTGGCCCAAGTCATTTCTTTAAATTTAAGTTGCATATAAAACACTGGTTATTTGAGTGTGCATGTAATTAGGTGCGTGTTTTTAGGTGCATGTATTTAGGTGCATGTTTTTAGGTGGATGTTTTACATAAATAGTAGCATGCTCCGCTAAGGTACAGTCACAATTAAAATATACCTTGTAATAAAAGAAAGAATTCAACCTATGTACGGACACCTAATTTTCTGTAGTTTAAAAAAAATGGGTTTTAGTGATAAAAAAAAAACATCACATTTTCTTAGTGCGTTGGTCTTAATCTGGTGTCATATCAACACTTTAATAGTACAAGGCAGTGGCTCTCAAACTTTAGTGATTAGTGACACGTTTAAAGAAACAGTGAAGAAATGCTGACCAATTTATATTTCTTTTATTTAAAAGAAAATCTAAAAGCTAGTATGTATTATCGACTATTAATTTTTTGAATTTTAGGCGATCCACTTTAGATCAGCTCTAGTCCCATCAGTGGGTCGCGAGTAGTCATAACTCCCCCGCCCCAAACCTTTGAGAATCACAGGAATCAACAGCTATAAACTAGCAGGGTTGTTAACGATACTCTTCAATTGTATCGTCAATACCGATACCAATACTTCATAAAAATAGTATCGCCAATACCAATACAAATACTCAAGTAAAAATGTATTGCCAAAATCGATACCGATACAATACCGATACCTTTGAGAACAACAAAATGTTTTTAATTCAAAATATAATGAGTACAAGTTTCTCAAGTTTAAAAAAAAAAAGTAAAAACAATAGAATACATTGTCAAAGCACCATTTTAATGCTAATCACTATAACAGCAGGTAAGAAGACTATCATTTCAAAATGATCATTGCTTAGGATAGAACGTAATGGCATAAAAACACACCCACCCAATGAAACCAGTCGCTCAACTGCAGCACTAGCCGTAAGTCCAGTGTTCAGTTGCAGGTTTAGTTTCTTAATGCTTAGGTAGACAGCATTTCTGATTATTTATCTTCAAGATATCTGTCTACTTCGGCAGAACTGTTACTATAAGCAATTCGTCCTTGTTAAAGTTATTAACTATCTGGAACAAACAAAATCGCTCATCTTTGGCTGCGCCAATCAGCACGTATCTCGTTACTCCCGGAGAAACTCGGTGGAATTCCACTTACGATTCTGTTTCAAAATTTCATTGTTTACTATCCCATCCAGAATTAGAAGTTAAACTTGATATGGTGTTTGATAACATTGACACCAAGAGACTGACTCCGCAGCAGAAAATATTCAGAGCAGAATACATTGAAGTATTTGATCCATTGTGTTGTGGACTGGACATTTGGTAAGGAAAAAATAATATTGGATTTGGCTATTTACTACTCTCACTAACCATTATAAAAGGTAAATTACAGGTAATGATTTTGCGACATAAACACTTTCTCACGGTGTGTGAACCCCTTGCCAGAGCTGTTATTGATTGCATTACGCGATTCGATTTTATATTTTCTGATCCAGAGGCAAAATGGCAGCAGTGGTCAATCCAAAATTTAAGACCAACTGGACAGACAACTTGGATCACAAGGTAGAAGCTGTTAAAACCTTAAAGCGTGCCTGCAGTGCACTTCCCACTCAACTTACTCGGCAGGGTGGTGCAGCTTTAGTACAGTCAACAGTACAGATATCTAAATCTACAGATTTTTTTGCTTGTTTAACTGCTCGGCGGCAGAACCAGGACGAATTGCTTAATAGTAACAGTTCTGCTGAATTATTTGTAATGGTGAAACCTTAATCGAAATATTTGAACATTTTTATGTTCTTAAATATTCGTGTCAATTGGAGGGTGAACTTTTTTTATACAAAACAAAAATTACCCATATTTTCTTTATATGTGATACAAAGCTCCACCAAATATGATATGGGGATATAGGCTTATATGTAAGTATTAACCCTACTATTGACTGATCACTGCGTGCAACGACTAGTGGTAGAGCGTAATTCAATGTTTTAAATGCGATGACAATATACAACTGTTACTATAACCAAAATGAAAGGAAAGAAAGAATGTATAATGTTGACACATGATAAAAAGAACAAAAGATGATAAAAAAATGAAAAATGAAAGCCGAAGATACAAATTTTGCGTTGAACGTTTGAAAATTGCCATGCGGTTAGATCAAAGAGTGTCATCTTTACAAGATATATTTTTTAATGTGTTTATGTTCATATATTTATATTCAATAAATTGTTTTTAACCACCCAAAGTTGTATTGTTTGCTGAACTCAGCATATTATTTAAAAATATAATACCTGTTAATTAAATGATATTGTTTTATTACACGGTTTTCAATTTTAATTACACCATACAGTTTTAGAATTTAATACCATTCAATTAATTATTTTTAATGAAATGTAGTAAATACTAAAAAAAAATGAATCAATAAATAAATACATACATATATGTATGTATATGTACATACATATATATACATATAAAAAAGCTTAAATGAATTAACAACTCAATTAACATACATGCACACAATCATACAGTACGGTATATAATTTATTGCTATACAACCTATAAATACTAAAATTATATTATATACTTAGGCCTATATATTAAGTTTATTAAAACTTTGAACAAATAGTTGACAGAAAGAAAGTAAATGAATGAAAGAATATAAGAATAAAATTTATAGACATCGGCGCGCAAAGCAAAACTTCAAAAGAAGATTAAAACTACAGTTTTACTTCAACTCGCACACCGTGGTTGTATTGGCGTTATTATTGGTAGGGTTGATGGCTCCTATAGTAGGGATTGAATTTATGCAAATGACAATGTATTAAAATCGCTATTGTATTTCTGCAAATAGTGGCAATAGAAAAGTATCGGTATCGAGTATCGAAATTTTTTTGTTGAAAATGTATCGACGATTCACAAATCGATACTTGATACAAAAAGGATTGGCAATACGGCAACCAGTACTAAAAAAGTATCGCCGATACGGTATCGGCCGATACCGATACTTCGATACTAACAACCCTGTAAACTAGCTATGTCGGTTCAAACCAAACATTCGGTTTCATGATGGTATCTGGCAGCCTGAGGGCAGCGCTGGACTGTGTGAACATGTAAAAGTTTAAGTTAGTGCAGCTGGTACAATTGTAATGGACAGTTACTTGTGAAGTGGTCTACCCAGCTCTGTATAAGGTTCAGTTTCCAGACAATCCTGACGAGCAGTGACACAACACGCAATGCATGCCAACATTTCTAATGTTTTCCCCTACAGCACACCCAATGAAGTCATGAAGTTTGAATCATCCAATGAAATTAAACGTAGTTTGGTTTTCAAATCAAAGCCAACAATTTTTTTCCCTCTCCCTCTCTTGGTGTTAACAAAAGTCTCTGTTAACATTTTGAAACACAGTAGTGCAGTGTAACACCCATGTTGACATTACACATGGAGTGTTATTGTCGGTAGGACGTGCAAGGGGACTAACTCCATAGTTTTCTTCAAAGACTGGGTTCAGTAGCTAGGACTACTTCAATTCGGTTTAATTTTTGTCTATTTACATTTTGTATCAATGTTTCATACCCTTGATATTCGCCCATGACAATTTGTAATAATAGAAAACCGCCAAAACTCATTCAGAAGTCTGCTGAAAACACGCCATAAAAAGTAAAATTAAAAAGAAATATCTCATTTTAAAATGGCTACAGAATAGATATGTTCTTGGAAAAATAAAATCTAGTATATTGTGTAGGAGCCCAAGACAGTAACTTTTCAAAATAATACTTTTGAAATTGTATGCTTTAATCACCACCACCCCAGTTCAGACCCAAATATGTATATAAGAAAATCAGGTGTTTCTATGTGATAGTAAAGTATTATTTCATTGTTTTTTACTTTTGAAATGTGATTTAAAATGTTTACACATTTTATTTTTTTCATCCTTTTTTAAATCTTTTCCGCTTTAAATGGAGCCATTTTTTTTTTGTTTAAACATGTTTTGCTATTTTTAAGCCATAACTTGAGCACAATTATTTGTTCTGCAGTCCAAGATGATGACCAGTAGTTTCCCTTTGTCTCTATTTGTCTCTCTGTTTTTCTCTTTCTCTCTCATTCTCTCTCTTTTCTTTCTCTCCCTCTCTCTCTCCCTCTCTCTCTCTCTCTCTCTCTCTCTCTCTCTCTCTCTCTCTCCCTCTTTTCTCTCACTCAAACACACACACAAGCAACACACACAACACCCCCACATTCACACACACGAAGGTAAACACTACTGATGTTTACATTCCATTTGTTCCGAAGTCTCTGTGCTTTAAATTTTAGGCTTGCCAATAAATATTATTTTAATCTTTCCTAATTTTTTTTTAGTTTCATCTTTTCAAATATTTTGCAGATGAAAATTCATAAAATGATAAAACAATTTATTACTTTTAATGATGAAATGTAAAAAATAATGTGGACAACTTCATAGCAAAATATGTACACCCAGGGCCAACATGAGAAATTCCGGGGCCCGGTGAAAAGAAGGTTTTTGGGCTCCCCTACTCAACCTTATACACACATGAATATTATGTATGTGTGTAATATAGATAGATAGATAGATAGATAGGTAGGTAGGTAGGTAGGTAGGTATGTGGGTAGGTAGGTAGGTAGGTAGGTAGGTAGATAGATAGATAGATAGATAGATAGATAGATAGATAGATAGATAGATAGATAGATAGATAGATAGATAGATAGATAGATAGATAGATAGATAGATAGATAGATAGATAGATAGATAGATAGATAGATAGATAGATAGATAGATAGATAGATAGATAGATAGATAGATAGATAGATAGCATTTGATTTGTATTAGTTTACTTAAACACTCAATCACTGCTTGTGGCCCAGCCCTGGGTTAGACTGGAGTGTAGGACAAAACCCCCACGGACAAAACCCCCAGCGGACAAAACCCCCAGCGGACAAAACCCCCACAATATTGTTTTAAGCCATTTATTGCAGCTACAACTTGAGTTTACCTATGCCCTGACCTACTTTCACTTTCTACATTTTATAATAAAGATTGGGGGGGGGGATATTACATTTTATAATAAAAGTAATGATACATTAATAAATAATAATTTTTTAAGTGGGTGTTTTGTTCGCTGGGTGTTTTGTCCGCTGGGTGTTTTGTCCGCTGGGGGTTATGTCCGCTGGGGGTTTTGTCCGCTGGGGGTTTGTCCGCTGGGGGTTATGTCCGCTGGGGGTTTTGTCCGCTGGGGGTTTTGTCCGCTGGGGGTTTTGTCCGCTGGGGGTTATGTCCGCTGGGGGTTATGTCCGCTGGGGGTTTTGTCCGCTGGGGTTATGTCCGCTGGGGGTTATGTCCGCTGGGGGTTATGTCCGCTGGGGGTTATGTCCGCTGGGGGTTTTGTCCGCTGGGGGTTTTGTCCGCTGGGGGTTATGTCCGCTGGGGGTTTTGTCCGCTGGGGGTTTTGTCCGCTGGGGGTTTTGTCCGGATACCGTTAGACTGGCCAGTGTAGGCTTCCGGATTCGGTCATGAGTCGCAAAATATGAGTCATTATTTACATTGTCTGCACTTTAACTAAAAAACGTTCATGGATGTTCATTATTGGTGTTCAGTTGTATTGATCTTTGATTTAAGAGTTCTGGGTGTGGAGTATGAAGAAAAATTAAAAACAAAATGAATGATGTAAACATTTGTCTGGCGTTTATTTTCAAAATGAGATTAGTGGGGGGAGGGGGGGAAGGGGATCATGGAAGTAAATAGTGACAGGCTAGTTCACTCTCTTAAGTTATAACGTTCATTTTCTTCCTAGCTTATCTTCTTAGCGATAAATCGCATTTTGTTTTTAATTAATTATTCTTTGGAAGTATGCTTCAAAATGTATTTTATCTGACTTTCAAAAACAACTTGCTAATTTAAATTAATGTTAAGTATTGACCTTTATATTTGTTTTATTTAGTGTTCGCCCCCCCCCCTTACCCCACACCCCTCCAATCTCAAAAATATTCCATTCTGAATTGTGAAAAGTTAACCCAAAAAAAAAAGGACAAGCTTGCTTTTTTTTTTTATTTACCTTTTGTAGCATAGACAACTCGTGTCAAGATATATGCTATCACCTAGTTGCCACTAATCATCTCCCTTTTGTTAAGTGTCACTCCTGTTTACCTTCATTCATCAGTCCACTGATGGGGTCCACCACGCTCATCAAATTTACTCGCGACAACCGGCCACGGCGACGGTCTCGGTGGGGTTAAATTCGGATGTCCACCTTTCAGACATGGTCAAACACGACCGACCCCCAGGCTATTTGATGTTTGAACGAATGCAGTCAGTGGAGAAAAGAGGGGGGCGGAGAAATATGCGGGACATCCTGACGGCGACATCGATGGTCATCTCGATGGTCATCGCTGTTATGGTTTCGGACTTGGGCATGTAATTGAAGCTGAACTATCTCCGTCCTTGTGTTGGGATTGTTTTTCATGATCTTTAAAGAGACTTTCAGATCCTAAATATTATTGATTGGGGATTGTATATTCGTGTTGAAGATCCAGGTTACTAGTACTATAATTGTAAGTATGTATATTATAAAATGTTGAATACTTAGGTCTATATGTGGCTTTTATTGTAAAGAAATAAATGACTAACAAGTAGCAAAAAAAAAAACGATGACATTTTAACAACATGGATAGATAGACAAAAGTAGAAATGTGTTTATTATGCGATTTTATACTGTTTTGATTAGTCTGGAGATTCAAGTGTGCGTCGTGTTTGTTGTGCTTGTGGGAGGCTGGAAATTAATTATCACAAGCTTCTCGAGGCTCAATCGATTTAAAATTCTGAGCACTTGTGTAATCTCGGTGATAAAGTACTATCTTAAAATGTTCCAGTGGACGATGATGATTATATTTTTTGTACTGTTTATATAAGAGTTGAAATCCAGAAAGGGGGGGGGGTATATGGCGTCAGGTATAGTGCTGGTCCGATATCGAGCAAAGAGAAGTGGTTAAAGAATGAACACGGTACGCGGAATGCAATAGTTAGTGGAGAAGATTTAGATGAAGTGCACACTCGATGTGGGGGGGGGGGGGGAATGACGCTGTTGGTTTTTAATCTGTGAAAGTGACGTGTGAAAAAACTGTAAACTTTGTGGTGCAAACAAGAATAAATACCTTGACTAGCGTAACGGTGTTACCCCCCCCCCCTTACCGGTTGTGGGTATAGCTCTTTATATTACATAATAAGACTTATAAGCTTATGTATGGTTTAGATGACAATTACAAAAGGAAGAGGGGAGGGCATTTCTCAAAATGTATAACATAAAAATGTAAAAAAAAAAAAAAAAGATTTTTATAAATACGCTTTTATGAAAATGAACTAAGTCTTAAAAAAAAGATGCGTATATTTAAAACGATACGTGTATTTATAAAAGTTCAATGACTAAAAAATTAAAGCGAAGGAGCCATTAGGGATTTGTAATTTAAGACATGACAAAATTAAAACGTCATTATTTAAGAGCAAAGTGAGCCTTCAAACTGGGTAAATGGAAATAATAAGCAAAGAAATCTGAAAGGAATATTTCTTAAAATGTCATTGACTTATATATAGCAAAAGAAAGAAATGCAGCTGGTATCTGAGATTGGCACTCACGCTTTTATTTTTTATACATTTCCATAAATGTGTGAAGCAACTTTAGTTTTAGAACAGACATACAGGCAGACATGTAGATATAAGGACAGATAGAAAAAGAGGAAGATAGATAGATAGATAGATAGATAGATAGATAGATAGATAGATAGATAGATAGATAGATAGACAGACAGACAGACAGACAGACAGACAGACAGATAGATAGATAGATAGATAGATATAGATAGATAGATAGATAGATAGATAGATAGATAGATAGATAGATAGATAGATAGATAGATAGATAGATAGATAGATAGATAGATAGATAGATAGATAGATAGATAGATAGATAGATAGATAGATAGATAGATAGATAGATAGATAGATAGATAGATAGATAGATAGATAGATAGATAGATAGATAGATAGATAGATAGATAGATAGATAGATAGATAGATAGATAGATAGATAGATATCATAATGTCACGTACATCAAGTCACACACACAAAGAAGAATTTCGAATGACATTTTACTAAATATAAAGGGGGAACCCCCCTTCACTTAACACATCGAAAAATCCTAAATGTCGCAAAATAAATACATGAGAACCGGTACAATGAGAACCTAAGTATACACTGTGGCGAGTTTGATATACAGAGGGACCCATTCATGACCATCCTGCCCCACACTTTAAGCAAATATTTCATCAAAACAGTCGGTGTTACTGTGACATTTCTGTTGTAGCTCCGTGTAGCAGTCCTAAGTTTATTTGTCCTGGTGGTTGTTTAGTGGGTTGTATAGGTTAGGTGATTGGCTAAAAACTATGAACTAAACTTTCTTTACATGGCCTTGCTTTGAGAACAACAATCAAGAACGTACTGTTGGTTCAATAACTACACAATTTCTAAAAATAATCATTGTTTCTTACAAAGAAAATACGTTTTATGACATCATAACAAATAGAATGAGACCAGCGTTCTCACAGTGAATATAGATTTTCTCAAATGCGGAAGCTAAGTATCCCGTGGTTCCGATGATAGAAGAGCACTACCTAACCCGTCTCATTAATGGTTTATTGGATCAACAGATAAAACACATCATCCTTACATAGACTTAAATAATTCAGTTATTGTGAATTGTTTAGTCTAGACCAGTGTTTCCCAAATTTTCGACACCTGAGTACCCCTTTTTTTTATTTTCGTCATACTGAGTACCCCTAGGAAAAAAACAAAAATAGCTTGCGTATAATGTCACGATTTCCTCAATGTTCTCAAAAACGGTGCAGTGCTTTCCCCCGCCAAACTCATCCCATCTCCCCAGGGGTACGCGTAATACAATTTGATAAACAAAGTGTTAATTCCTATTAAACCTAAAGGTTAGAGGGGCCCCGCAATGTATTATTTCTTCTAGGACTCACTAGGACTTTCCGAAAAGACTGCTGATTTGAATTTTTTTTTAGATATATACATTTTTATATATATTTCAATGGGATATTTATTGATCTCTTCAGTAAAAACTTCTAAAATAACTCGGATTTTTTTATCATTATTTTCTTTAAATTAGCAAAGTTTGTAGGAATGTTTATTTCAGGAATTCGTTTAGATTGAAGCACACTTGTAATTTCATCATTTTATTATACAATTTTTTAATATTATTGATTTCGATACATTGATTGACTAAATAAAACACCAACGGTCATTGATTTAGTTGTTATTTTTCAATAGCCGGCATGTGGATCAGACTTGGGGCTAAATGCATTCTCCTATCCGATTATTCACATCATTAAGGTTTACATTCATATAAATTATAAAACACTTCATTCATCAACCATTGGGTCCGGCCCTTCACTTAAATTTAAAAATCACTAGCGTTTCAAAAAGTTCGCCCACCCCTGATTTAGAATATTCAAGTGTCAGGTTTAAAAACCAACCAGAGATAGTCATGTGTATCTAGTTATTTAACTCAGAAAAAAAAATCATAAAGTGTTTAGTGATAAACATGCTTTTAATCTGTTAAAATCAACGGCAGTTTTGAAACGTATTTGAATTCACAATTCAAGTGTCGCGAATAAAGGTAGTAATTGTTATAAGACGATTGTAGGTTATCTTGTTTGGATTTTTGGACGCTTTACGTATTTCTTTCTTTGCTATTTTATAACTTAATACCAAAAGTCAACTATAAATTAAAATTTATTGCAATGATTTTGAAAAAAAAAGTATGTATTTTAATTGTGTTTCCATAGATTATTGTATGATACTAAGTATGTGTGTGTGTGTCTGATGATGATATATGTCTGTATGTGTTTGGGCTTTATATTTCTGCAAGTGTGTGTGTCATGCTGTATGTTACATCTGTTTGTGTGTACATCTGTTCATAATATGTTTGTCCATGAGTATACTTTTGATGTATGTATGAATGATGTGTGTATGTATGTTTGCATTGATGTTTAATATGTGTGTATAATTATTAAGTTGTATGGTATATGTCTGTATTTATTGTTGATGTTGTTTATACTTTATCTCCCAGTGCGTACAGGTAACTTCAGTCTGTTTCCCCTACGTCCCCAGGTGTTACAGCTATGTGTCATCTTGACCTTACACGGTGGCTTCACACAGTGGTCCTCACACTGTTTGCGGCTGGAGTCTGGAGACCACATTTCGTGCATTCTCACGGCAGGCTGCTAGAGCCCCCCTCCAGGGCCTCGATGTGGAGACAGGGCTACCCCACCCCTGCCAACTATGACGATAATCAGTTGTTTTGTGGGGGTGTTGGGGTAAGTGATTTTAGCATTTAGTCTCACTGTGAATAGAGGAGATGGGGTTATGAATGAGTATTACATATACTCAATGGTTATTTAGGTATCATTAATATCCATAATACACTTAAGTATCAATAATAATACACGTGGGGGGGGGGGGGAATCAAGGGCTTATGCGATTTTTTTTTCAAATGATATTAATTGATGCAGAAAAAAAAATAAAGTTTAATAAACTTTCCTAATTTCCTGATTAAAAAGTAGTACATATTTTGTTTTTAATATCAAATCTATCTTTCATCAAAACAAAAAAAACAACAACAGTGGCATAACACATTCTTTCGAGAACCGCTCTGTAAACGTTGTACGTAACTCTGTAATGCTACCTGTAAAATGACTATATAATAAACAACGACATTTACAACTCTTGACATCTAATGGGAACAGTGGGTCTTATTGTATGAATGTGTAGGTGTGCATTTCAAGAAGTAAAAGTTGAGTTCCCTTAAACTCCTATGGGCTCATCGGGGCAGATGCAGTGTAGAGTTCATCTGTTTTAGTAACTTCGGCATAAAAAGGGATTGTGTGGTGAGCACAACGCCCTAACGCCTCTACTACCCCAACTTAGAGTCGGATACCCATTTAAAGATTCGAACCTGGACCCCACTGGTCGACCTCTAGCGCTTTACACCGTACGACCACCCACTCCGCTTTACTTCATAAAGAATTGGCTGCTTATGTCTTTTAACGAATTTTCGCCTTCAAATGAATTATACTTTTTTTTCGATTCTCTCTCCCCTGTGTCGTTTTGATTTACTAGTTTACTTAAATGACACCTTGTCGTCTATTGTGTAATAGTTAAAAATTAGATCAAAGCGTTAAAAAGAAAATCTTATACAATGTAAAAGGAAAAGTAAAAGACTTCAAATAATGTACAACTTTAAAACGAAAAATATTATCAAAGTGAACATTTTTGAAACATTAAACTTGTGTCGATTACTTTTCTCTTTTCTTGTCTATATGTTTAAAAATATGTGCAAGCAGAAGTGGCGTTGGCATTAGGGAAACGGTTAAATGGTCAGGGCTTAAGGCAAGTGTAATTTCGGGGTATCTAGGACCGATAATCTGTAAGCTCTATATCGTACCAAAACGCTAGTTGCCTCCCCTAAGGCTGCTACTGCAAACTTCATATGCGAGCATCATAGGAAAAATCAGTATTTATATTTAATAGTTCTAAATATACAATACTGGATGTATGGTTATTGCCATTTGATAAACATCAAACAGTTTGTTTCTTGTTAAAATATTACCTATGTTATGTACTATATCTTTGATCAATAGATCAACTCAAACACACTTTGGTATTACTGTAAACATCTGTATATGTATGCATATCAATATACTAGTTTACCAAGAGATAAATAATTAAAGAACAGAAAGATATTACAGAGAAGCACCGACGGTTATGGGATGTACGGATGGATTAATGGAGACCTTTCACATAAGAAATATAACACTTAAGGATGGTTGGTGTCAGGGTAGCCAATCTGTATATTTTTTTTCCAGATAAATATTACTAGAAAAATCTTCGATATATTCGTTATATATTTTAGCATGATCTAGATATTTTCAAAAAAAAATGTCTGGATAACTATTCAAGAAAACATTTGGCTGTCCTGCATGGGGATATCAGTCATTTTATGGCACGGGGTGTGGAAGTTATAGTCCGTCATTGCACTCGAATTTCATATAGCTACAAGTAAATAAACAAAAAAATCCATACAATTCTAAATATTCTTCATAGAGTGACCTGGTATGTGGATTTTCCGAAAGCAGCCATTTTTGTTTATTATTCTTTTGTGTATCAATATTTAAGTGGTACACTATTAAAAAGGAAAATAACAAACATTACGATATTTTTTTTTCTAGTCATTGGTAGAGGACTTTTGAAAAAGCGATGCACTTTTTCTGTAAAATTTATATTCTTTGTTGACGTTTTTTTTTTTTTTGTTAAAATCAGATTTAGAATCCTAGATCTTTTCATGAATTGTTATAATAGAGAAGAAAGTTTGTCTTTTTTTGCGTTATATAATATATGAGCGACCCCTTACAAAAAGTAAAAAAAAACAACATAAAAACAAAAAACGAAGTTTAGATATATGCATACTAGTTGTTTTTTTTTTAATTCTTTTCCCTATGTACATTATCAGATGTCTTTCTTAACTCTCTACAGGTACAATATGGTGAAAACAAAGGTAAATGTGGGGTATGCGGCGACCCGTGGAACGGACCTCGAGACCACGAAGCCGGGGGCAGATACGCCAACGGGATCATCGTCAGGAGCTACAGGGTCGGCCAGGTGATCGACGTCTCCGTGGAGCTGACCGCCAACCACAAGGGCTACTTCGAGTTCCGCCTGTGTCCCAGCGATAACCCTTTCGAGAAGGTCACTCACGCCTGCCTGGGCAAATATCCGTTGAAGGTGCTGCCGACTCGTGACGTGAGGTACTTCGTCCAGGGAGGAGGGGACGGGTACTACTCGTCCAGCCAGAAGATCCACCTGAAGATCCAGCTCCCCCAGGACGTGAAGTGCAGGGCTTGCCTCTTGCAGTGGAAGTACAACGCCGGGAACAGCTGGGGCGTCGACCCTGACGGCACCGGGTGCATCGGGTGCGGCAACCAGGAGCAGTTCTACGGCTGCTCCGACGTGGCCATCGGTCACGAGGACGTGATCCTTGGCAAACCAGCGGTCAAACATCCCTGGCTGTTCCAGGAAGAGACGGACGTTGAGTGGCACTTCGGTATCGTTAAGTATAACAACAAAACTGCTGAACTGCCATCTTCGTCCTTTAAACAGTTTGGAGCCTACCATCACGTGACTGTGTTTATGTTCAACATTGTATCATTATTATGTTTAGTATTGTTGTCCTGATATAAATGTAGCATTTGTATCTGTATTTTGTACAGTTTCTATTGATGTCTATAATAATATTATGTGTAAACAAAAGACCTAAAAGTCATTTTTTTTTCAGATAATAATTTATGCGTTGAACTGTGAATCGTTATCATTTCATTGTTGTAAAGACTACTCTTTCTGATATATACAACAAATTGTCAACAGTTATCAACACTAAGACGACCCTCCTCAACCAATCTACCTCCCCAACATCCCATTATGTGTCACCGCAAGGGAGGGCGGTTGGAACCCGAACACTTTTCAGTGACCCTGGTCCCTGGAGGCCCTCGAGAACTTCAAAATGTATTGTTGTTTTTTTCTTTATTAAACAAAGCCGAACCCCCTCCCCCTCCTTTTGGGGGGGGGGGGCGGGGGTGTATGGAGAAGGACATGGGTGGCTCATTTGTTAGTTTTATAAGGCACTACATTTTCCGAATGCGACCCTGTGCTACTAAAAAAAAAAGATACAGTATTCATTCCATATTGATATGTCATCAGAGCAGAATGATTAAATAATTAACATACATTTTTTAAAAAAATTAATAATTTGGCATTAAAAAAAAAGAGCAGAATGATCAAATAATTAACATACATTTAAAAAAAATTAATAATTTGGCGTTAAAAAAAAAGTTACATTATTATTGAGCAAAACATATTCTAAATATGTTCCTGCTTACAACCATCTTTCACAACCTTAAAGTACATTATTTTGTAATCAGTGGTTTTGTTTATTGATCTTGTATTTATTTATTTTTAGCTTCACGTCATTTTTTTTTTGTGGGGAATGGGGGATGGCGGGAAGATACTTTACAAATGCTCACCTTGTAAATAAAGATCGTGTGTTTCTTGTATCTAGTGCCACTGTTGTAGTTGCAATAATGTTTCAATGTTGCTAAAACTTTTTGTTTGCTGTTAAACGAACTTTTCAGTTGTATTCAATCCCAACCTTGTACAGTAAAACTTTCAATAGTCGCACAAATTGTACAAATGCAAAATCTAATCACTCCTTTTTTTTTTTAAATCAAATATATTAATTTTTTTTAAAGAGTTTAACGTACAGCTCTAAATTAAAGGGCAGTATTGAACTGCATCAAATGTAAAATTCATTTCCTTCCAACATCCATAAATAGATATAGTAATATTTTTTACGGCATGCACATAGGTTTTATAGATTTTAAACTGTGTATAGATTCCAAACAGGGGCGGATTTAACGGCACGCACGCCCTGGGTCTTGTCTTGTGAGGGGCGACCCAAAAATAGCCGACTTTAAACCTCTCCTGGTGTAATTTAAAACTATGATTAAATTTGTAATTTTGTTTTTATTTCTCTACTCTGCAATCAGGACCCATAATTGACCCTGAACCTTCCCCCCCCCTTCCCCATCTCTGCTTCCATCTCTCTACTTACAGCACAAATGGAATATTTATATATAAGCAGTTTTTCTTGTGCCAAAAATATTGTACTTTATTATCACTCACAGCTACTGCACTCACAACTACTGCACTCACAGCTACTGCGCTCACAGCTACTGCACTCCCAGCTACTGCACTCACAGCTACTGCACTCACAACTACTGCACTCAAACTACTACACTCAACACTACTGCACTTACAAGTAATGCACTCACAACCACTGCGCTCACAACTACTGCACTCAGCTACTGCGCTCACAGCTACTGCACTCAGAAATACTGCACTCACAACTATTGCACTCACAACTACTCCACTCACAACTACTGCACTCACAACTACTGCACGCACAACTACTGCACTCAAACTATTACACTCAACACTAATGCACTCACAACCACTGCACTCAGACTCAAAAATGAGTATGTATAAAATTCGTTAAGAAAAAATCTGTATATTTTTTATTTTTAAAAATAAATACCCCTTTCATGAAATAATAATACACTGTTATATGTATTCTATTATGTCATGTCTTTGAATTTTTTTACTTGCAGGGCCGTTCTTATGAATAGACAAACTAGGGGGTTCACGTGGAGCCTCAATGCAAATCGGCCCCGTTCTAGAAGAAATTTACATCAAAACGGATGCTTTAGTGTGCCCCGACATGTACATTTTACATGAGCCCCCAAAAAATCTCTTTTTAAAATCTTAGTCTATGGCTCCCAAATATTTAACAACGGCCCTGCTTACACGAGTACGCAGAATGAAAAAAAATTACATAAATACCATCTTGGCCGTCACAATTTCTAAAGAAATAATTAAATCACAGCTTAAATAGAAAACATTAAATTAAAAAAAAACATGTAATTATTAATTCGTATTATTTTTTCAAACCCTAACCCAGACATATCCACAATTGAGAGAGTTATTTTCTGGTTAAGTTATCCATAAAAAAAAATTTTAAGTAATTCATATTCGCTGTGTAAGGAATGAAAGAAACAAACACACAGTAGATTTTATTTCTTCATACCACCTTTTTTTTCTTCTCATTCGTCATACAGACAACGGCCGATTGCGAAATCTTTTTTTTTTCTCTTTGTTTGAACAAAATCCTGTTGTTACGCCCACTTTAAGTTAAGGAAAGTTTTGAACTATTATTAGAGGTTATGAAGAAACGGAGCAAGCGAACCGTCGCAGTGGTGGAAATAGTTCATATTACAGGATCCACGGATCACTAAAAATAGAATCTAATTTTATGTATTATAGTTGACGTTTAGGATAGGAAATATTCTAAAGGAAAATATTTAAACCACAGAAATGTAAAAAATAAACAATAACATTGCTGTCTATAAAATGTAAATAATGTAAACAAGGTCTCTGTTGGGTTGTTTTTTTTTTTTTTGTTTGCTTGTTTGTTGTTGTTTTTTTTATTTGGGGGAGGGGCTAATTTACGTTTAAATGTTCAATGAACATTTTGGGGCCTAAGCAAAGGAACATATGGAGCGGCCCTTAGGGAAAGTTACATTGGAGAACTCTGGGCAAAATTATATTTGGAGAGGGGGGGTCCTAGAAAAACAAAACCTGTTGAAAATGTTGGGCTCCGCAAAAATCTTTTACAACACAACAACAAGGGAGCTATTTGACTCCCTCTACACCGCCCCCCCTTCCCCCCCCCCCCGAGCTCGATCATGAAATTAACTCAAAAATTTAAAGTTTAAATAGGTAGCCGTCTTGGCTTGTCTATCTATATAAACGTCTCTGACTATAAAGTTAATATAAAAACGTTAACTGCAATAGTCCTGGAGTTATGATTGTTTCAGAATTGTTGCAACCTTAATGTGTTACCGTAGCTAGCAGTGTGTTTTCACGGACTATCTTCAAGGGTGGGTGGGGAGGGAAGGTTGGTCGTGTAGTAAAGAGCTCGATTGTCGACCTCGTGGACCCTGGTTTGATCTCCGGTGACGAATGAAGTACGAGCTCTGCAAAACCCGTCCCACTAGTGGTTTTCATATCATCCTTACAGGGACATCACACACACACAGACACACACGGACTATCTCCAAGGCTAACTATAAAATTTGAGACATTGTTGGAAACACCCAACATCACGTCATCGTTCCCAAATGGCCAAGTAGGCACAGGCGAAAAAAAACAAACTTTGACAGTTACACAACAATTTCCAGTGTTATTAACTCAGATGCTATCAGGGTCTTAATAAGTACTTCCTAAGGCCCCCATAAAACTTAAAGACGGCCCTGACCCCCCGAACTTATTATTTTCCAATGTTCCGTTTATTTTGGATCTGAAGTAAATTGCTTTATTCAGTCAACAAAATATGTGTCAAGCTATCACATGGCGTGGGTCATGTGATGGGTTTTATATATTTGTTTTCCTTAATTCGATGTATTCTTTCTAACCGTTTTATCTAAGAATTTATAGAAAAATATATCACGAAAAGAAACAGATAGGATCTGAATATAAATTTAAAGGAAACTAATTAATAACACATATTAAACTATTAAAGCTTTCAAATAAATAACTGGCCTCATTAAGGATAAATATTTAACATGTGTCATTGCAGGCATTCATAAGCAGCTGATAACTCTAATGTTGTCTTTTTGTTTTGTTTTGTGTTTTTTTACATTCTTTGTAGTATAGTACTGACTATCACCTATGAGTGCAGTAGTTGCGAGTGCACTAGTTGTGAGTGCAGTAGTTGTGAGTGCCCTCCCCCTCCCCCTGTAGTAGTATGATGGTTTACGTGGCTCCACTGGTGTCACTAGGGAGGTGCGGGGCCGCACCGGGTGACAACCACATAAAGGTGACATCAAAATGATCGATTCTAAATTTCATATCGGTCTAGTAGATTTTGATAACCGATCATAGTTTAAAAAAACATGAGTAGTAGCGCACGGTGCCACCATGCAGAGCAGTAGAGACAGGGTGCCACCATGCAGAGCAGTAGAGACAGGGTGCCACCATGCAGAGCAGTAGAGACAGGATGCCACCATGCAGAGCAGTAGAGACAGGATGCCACCATGCAGAGCAGTAGAGACAGGGTGCCACCATGCAGAGCAGTAGAGACAGGGTGCCACCATGCAGAGCAGTAGAGACATGGTGCCACCATGCAGAGCAGTAGCACATGGTGAAAGTAATTGATATTGATGGAGTGATTGACAGATTGACAGATTTTAAGATCAGGAAAGGAAAATTTAAAATAAAGTAAATTATCAAAATGAGAATTATTTCAGTTTGCTTTGCTGTTTGTTGCATTTCTTACATGTTTTCACCTTAAATTATATCGTGTGTGATTTGTTTTTGTTTTTTTTTTTTATTTTATGTCATTTCATCTCAACAACTCTTAGGCCAATTGAACGTGTTTCACAAATTGTACAATTATGGCTGATTCTCTAAGGTCTAGTGCAGGAAAATTCGAAATAGGCTCCATTGTTCACAGTGGAAGTCTTGAGGGAGTGGGGCTGACACCATGAATTTTCCGCACCGGGTGACATTAACCATGGTGACTCCACTGCCTGGCACTATATTAGTTTGAGATTTTCTCTTTGCCCTCCTGTGCTTTTTTTTTTGTTCTAGTTTCTCAAACTTAATTCCTGGCTCCAATTTTTTTTTTCTATCATAAAACATTTGATGTGGACCGAAGGACTATACGTGTTCAAAGATTAGACTACGTGTATTTTATAACTATAATAAAACTATTAGGCCTATATACACATCACATGAGTGCGGAATTTCGTGTTTAGGTTCCCATCTGCCTTTATAACGCTTCGGGGCCCGGAACTCCTCATAACGACCCTGCTAATTGGGCTGTATACATACATGATTGATTGTTCACAATGAATCAACACAACAAAGTGTATATCAAGACATTATATGTTCAATGTGTGGATATGTTAGAATTACCTATAAGTGAAACCTTTAAGAGAATCGTCTCAACCTTCACCCCACCCTCCCCCCAAAAAATACATCTCGTCTGGTCATTTAATATATTGAAAGTCATATTAATGTAAGATCGATAAATGAGTATGAAATATTTATTATCTGGTGGAACCGTCAGGAAATATTTATTTGTTCTACTAATAGTCTGGTATCATTACTCCAGATGTAGGCTCACTATTAATGTTACTAGTGTATTTATTATTCATACAATTTTTATTTCGAAGTGGCAAAGAGAAGCGTAATTATCTCCCTTAATATAAAGCAATCAGTGAATGAGCAAGGTGAAATTTAAATTAAATATTTATATTGTTATTTGTTTTGCTTTCTTTGGATGATAAATATCTTTTTTTTTTAAATTACCTCAAAATCTTTTCTTTGGCGAGATTCTTAAGCTAAACATGACATAATCTATGCACTTGACCCCCATAGATATATAAAACTTATAAAGCTATGCTTGGCCCATTTAAGTGAAGGAAACATACACCCGTAAAGTCAGTTTGTAATGAGTTTTGAAGGTAATTCTCTTCTAACAAAAGTTAAAATGAAATGTTAACTGTCAAGATGTAATACATGTTTCTCTTCCATTTACCGTATATCTATTTGCATTGGTTGACTCAACAGAAACTTATGTTTAAAATGTAAACCAAAGCATCGATTATGCCCCTAGCTAGCCGTGATGTTACTGCTGTGTGTACAGGTTTCATAGAACTATATATAGCCGTGATATTGTTGATGTGTGTACAGGTTTAATTTTTCGGTTACAACATATGACATATTGTTTCCTTGTACTAGTACAGAAGGGCCCGGTACCCGGATCGGCCACTAGGCACGCAGAGTTGAAAATGGTGAGAGAGGAGAGAGAGAGAAAGATATATATATATATATATATATATATATATATATATATATATATATATATATATATTTGAGCGCGTCACCAATAAGTCTATATAAAAAAAATAGCATATCTATGTACTCGAAGAGCCACGAAAGGACATGAACAGATTAATGTAGCCAAAATATATTTAAGTATTGGGAAAATTAATTAATAATAGGCTACATCAAATAAAGTTCATATGTTATATATTAATACCAAAGAAAATAATCCTCATTATGGGTGCACATAGTGCACAATCTTAGCAAAAACAACCCCCGACGATTAAACTCTGAACCTAACATTCAACTATACATAATTTGCGCACACAACACCTTATCATTGATAAATCTTAATTCATTCATAATATTTTAAACAACTCTTTTCCAAAAATTTCTTCATTTTATTTTTTATCCTGTTCAACATGACGTATTTAAAAAAAAAAAGAGAGAGACCTGAGTGAGTTCCTGCCAGTTATGCGATACGCTACATGTTTAGCAGGTGGTTTATATACTGTTATACATATTGTAGCATAGTAAAACATATCGTACTGAGAATTAATTAAGAAAATGAGCCAACCCGGCAGTGCCGAACCTTTGAATTTAGGGGTCCGGGGGGCTTGGCCTCTTTGAGGGCCCCCTCATTTTGACATGAGATAATGTACTTAACATTTAATGTAAAAATAATTTTGGGGCTCCCCTCAAGCTGTGTCTCGGGGGGCTTTCGAATTTGGACCCTCCTCCCCCCCACTCTCACACCCTAAGTACGCCACTGCAACCCAGTGCACTTTTGATTACAAAAAAATGTTACTGAAAATGTATCATTTCTTGTAACTTTATTATACTTTACAGACCAATCGTTTTGAATAACAGCAGAAAGCAATACTTTATTGATATAATGTGTGGTAAAGTATAATCTATTAAAGTACAATATTAAAATAGATAGAATCATTGTGTTGCTTTTATCCGACTTTCAATTAAAAAAGAATAATATTACATCAATCCAGTTGAGTCAGCAGACGCAGAAAATATCAAAGCTTTAAACATTATAGTTCAGTGAAGCGCCCAACATAAATGGGTTACTTTGCATCGTCTGCACTGTGTACGGCGCAACTCCACCCATAAACAATTCATTCATGTGACGTAATAATAGGGCTTCCGTGTGCAGCGCACTAAAGTATTATGAGTAAGAAATTAAAGAAATGTTTGCATATTAACACTAAACTCATTCAGTACAGAACACTTACAATGTACAGTAAATGTTGCCGCCATCTTATGTGACAGACACAGAAAGTGTCACAAAGATGATTTGTTTGTATTATAGATATTTACTTATTCAGAAAATATCCACTCATAACAAACTTGATGTAAGTGAAGTAAGTTGCTGGGTTTATTTTAAGTTTCATTCTCTCGATCCTGTTTGGATAAAGTTATACTTCCTTTTTTTTTACGGTACATTGAATACGATGTATTATTCCAGTTGGGGGGGGGGGGTGAGCGAGGAAGAAGGGTGAGGGTGGTACAAAAGGGGAAGGGGAGTGTTCAATACAGTTATAATGTGTGTTGTACATGGCTGCACAGGCTGGGTCCCATTTCACACTTCGACGAGATAGTCTCATACTTGCCTGATGTTTAGAACATTTGAATGGCTACATTGTTTTCATAACAAAGAACTAGTCTGTTGTGTTTAAGAAGTTAATTCGTTTTTCACGTTTAAAATGTGCTGTGCCCTACGTTAAATTGAATTACCCCTTCCTGGATTTATACCAAACGCAGACAAATACTTCGTTTATTCATACAATAGGTAAGAAATAAAGTGTGGTTGAAGGAGTGAATGTTATTTCTTCCACTTCCTACTTTAAACATCACAAGATCACTTCGATCATAGAAGGGTCATTGAATTCTTGAATATTATTATTGATACGGTAAATGCATTTATTATACTTGGTAGTTATATAAATCTAATTTATTATTGTATTAGTAATATATTGTAAACCTTTTCATACCGATGTTTATATATTTTAATCAATTTAACTATTTATAAACACACACACAAAATTACCGCTGGGCAACCTAGAAAGTCAATCATTACTTCTGTTCACCACTATAGCTACGTCAGTCAAAACACTAGACGGAAACGAGCCATGACTTCGTCTCTTATCTTCTGGTCTTAAGTACAATCTGGCAAATGGCTTTCCAATCGGCTTTAATTTTCTGGATTTCACTACTGACCGGGATTAATCAAGTCTCAGGACACGGTCGACTGTTGGAACCACCGTCACGGGCGTCCATGTGGAGATTAGGGTTCAAAACCCCTCCCAACTATGACGACAACCAACTGTTTTGCGGTGGGGTTCAAGTGAGTATTAAACAAAAGCCCGACGCTATATCGGCATTTGTTTTCACTTAATTTTCATATCATTACTTTTTTTATATTTTAAAATCAACATGTTAATATTTTTGCCACTCATTTCTGTAGGTAATATTTTTTAGTTTTAAATGAACACCAATCTAACAGGGAAAATGTTCATTGTCGAAGATTCTTCGCTTTTAAAATAAACGTCAGATATGTCCCTATGTATTCTCTTCTTCATGAACTTACTGTTGAATGTTGCGTTTCTGAAACCAACACTAAATCATGTAGCCTCTTGAACAACTTCCCTAAGGTCCTCTTGTAGATTTATAACACATGGGAAGAGGTGAAGATTTTTTTTTTTACTATAACTCAATTTTCAAAGCATCAAGTTTACATGCGTCACGGGCAAGAAATAGTCGTGCGCTATAATTTATGGGGAAAGAATAGCACACTAATGGTACAACAGATAAGAAACCCCTGTTTCGGTCGCACTGCAAGTATCAATATGAAACTCAGTGGGCGTTAAGTAAGGGGGGAAAAAAACGTCAACATCAACTTGACGTCTGCATGGGACACTTCCTTTAAGTGCCCTTGACAAAATCTGAAAAAGGATGAAATAGGAATGGGCAATTTGCGAGGCCCACTATGTTCGTGTGGTCTCCGTGAAGGTTGAAAAGTCGGGCACATGCGTTTAGATAGCCCTTGGTTTAATTTACGCAAATATTTGAGTTTTTTTCATCAAAGGTCATGTGTATATGACATACAACTTTGACACAACAAAGTGTAATTATAATTAGCGTTTTCCAATTATTAGCTCGATCATGTATGTTAAATAATTATTGTAATCAGTATTTTACGTACTTTCAACCAAAAGAAACTGATTAAAGCAGAATTAATATGTGCATTTATATTAAGGTTATTAATACAACTCTTGAAAATTGGTACTTGTGTTTTGTGATATTTTTTTTAAGCCTGTGTTTGGTTATATTACTTGGAATCTTTCCTAAAGCCAATGTGTAAAAAATGGTGTTAACATTTATCAAGTTTAAATTATGTATTGTCTAGGCCTACCTGGTAATGAAGTGAAATATAAAAAAATGTAATATAAATCGGATGTAATCAAAGCTGTTCTAATCCATTGACGGCTACAGCACTGCAGTGAGGTATCAAACTGTCAACAGGCCTTTTACCAGCCATAACTAATTGACATCCAGTGAGGGCCTCGACAATATCGTTTTCCTCTGTTTGTATCGTTATATTTTTTGTATGTAAATTCACTTGTGATATAATATATATATATATATATATATATATATATATATATATATATATATATATATATATATACAGTGCTTTTTTGTGCAAGGTACCGGCACCTTTGCGGGCAAAAAGTTATTACTTTTCTTGTATTTTAACGTTTATTATTAATTTATTATATTATTACAGGTCCCAAAAATGCTCGAAAAAAAATTTTTTTTAAATCTTTGGTGTCTCACCCCCTGGTACAATGAGTGAATTGGTGAAGTTGTAGCTCATTTGAACAACATTTAGAGGTCCCCCCAAAAGCTTTTAAAATTCCAGTGTTAGGCCAACATAAAAATCCAGACGAATCATGTCTCAAATAATTTGCAGTTTTTGAATGCCATAGTTGAATAAAATGAAGTTTAAATATACTTATATTTATCTCATTGCTACCATTAACTAGAGTTGAAATTGTGTGATTCTTAATTAGAAAATGTAATAAATGCTAGAAAACATATAAAATACCTAATGTGCAAAATTTAAGCAATGTGCATATTTTTTGAAGATTTAATTTTTTAAAACTAAGCATGCTAAATTGTCAGGCATCATATCACCAAAAGTTGCTGCAGTGCTGGACAGAACGAACACCAGCATTAGAAAATCAACAATGATACTTGCATCCGCATTCAACGAAGCTGGTGTTCCGACATCTGACACATTATTTTCCAAGAGCACAATGCACCGTCATCGCAAGCTTTGTCGTCAACAAGCTGCAGCATGTATAAAAGAAGACTATATTTCCTCAAAATCAATTGTACATTGGGATGGTAAGCTATTGCCCGATGTTACCGGACATGTTACTAACAACGGCGATCGATTACTTGTCCTGCTCTCGTCACTTGTCGATGGCACTACAAAGCTTCTAGGTGTTCCCAAGTTAGCATCCGGTTCAGGATGGGTAGCTGCTGATGCAGTATATGAACATATCAAATCATGGAAGTGCAAATCTATGGTCATCGGCATGTGCTTCGACACTACGGCTTCCAATACTGGAAGACTCAATGGAGCTTGCACTCTGTTAGAAGTAGCCCTGGGACGTAATCTATTATGCATGGCATGTCGTCATCACATGTTGGAAGTACTCCTTTCCGATGCATTCAATGTTTGTCTTGGACCATCCACTGGACCAGAGATTTTGTTTTTTAAGAGGTTTCGAGAAAAATGGCCGGAATTAAACCACACACCCGAAGCCAGATCCGCCCCTTTGATAATCGTGTCTGCTTCGATTAAAGAATTTATTAAATGTCAACTTGAGGTCAGTCATTCATGTGATGATTATTTGGAATTTCTTCTGCTTGCTGCACAAATGGTTGGGTTGGAGGTTGATGTCAGCATTCGCAGACCTGATGCCCTACATAGGGCAATGTGGATGGCGAAAGCAATCTATGCATTGAAAATCGATCTATTGTTTGCAGGCAATGAAACCATCTTTTAGTTAACAGCTCGAGAATTACAAGGTAATCAGCGCTTTAATCGGTTTATACCATATGTGTTTATCTTCAATCATGGTTTTCATGCAGGCTCACCGCAGATGCACCTGTGAATGATATCTTGTTGATAAAGCGTTTATACGAATATGATGATGCTGTTCTTCGATCGACTGGATTGAAAATGATGGTGCGTCACTCGTGGTACTTGAGTCCGGAACTGTCGACGCTTGCGTTATTTTAAACCCTTTTGTCGGACAAAGAAAAAACTGGCCTTGTTCGGACAATGCAATCAGAACGTGGACCGCATCTCATAAAAACACTATCAAAAAGTGTTGTTGATTTGTGTGCTTCTACCACATTTTTTGAAACATCCAACATTGATGCCAGTTTTCTAGATGTTCCTGTTAAGGCCTGGTCAGATACACCATCTTTTAAAGTTGCAGCAGATTTTGTAAAGAATCTGGCTTGTATCAATGACTGCAGAGCGAAGTGTAGCATTGATACAAAATTTCAATGACAGTATCACCAAGATTGAAGAACAAAGACAATTTTTGCTCCAAGTGGTTGAAAAACATCGGAAAAATTTTGCAGAGTGTAATCATGAACAGCTGGCTAAAATTTAAATTTGAAGAACTTTTTAAAAATTTTGTCTACCCTACAGTACTAAGTACAAAATAAATAGCAGGAATGCTTATTTGCATTGCTTATTATTATCATTTTTCAAGCAGATTGACATTGATTCAAGAATTAACTTGACAAAATGAATAAAACCTTGTTTTTCATAATTTTTTACTTAAATTTCAAATTTAAAAATATAAACCATTCAAGGTTTATACATTTTGTTTCATTTAATATTATAAACAATACTAAGCATCAATTTGTTACTTAATATATCAGTTTCGCATATAATGCAACATTAACGCTGTATTAGATTTGACCGCGAATGATTTTACACCAAATCTGGAACTTTAAACCTCTTGGGGGACCTCTAAACATTGTCCAAATGAGCTGAAATTTTGCAGGTTAACTACTGTTACCATACAGACATATTCTGTGGGGTGAGACATCAACATTTCAAAACTTCATTTTTTTGAGACACCCTAATATATATATATATATATATATATATATATATATATATATATATTGATATTGTTGAGATATGTTGATGCAAATGTTGTTTGTTTTATTCACACTTTAGATTCAATATGAAGTAAACGGTGGTAAATGTGGATTGTGTGGTGATCCTTGGAATAAGTTCAGAGACCACGAAGCTGGAGGTAAATACGCCACCGGAACACTGGTCAGAAAATACCAAACAGGGGGCATCATGGACGTCGTCGTAGAGCTGACCGCCAACCATAAAGGATATTTCCAGTTCAGACTTTGCCCCACCGATGACCCAATGGCCAACATAACGCAGCAGTGTCTGGACAGGCACCTCCTAGTTAACGCCTCAAACGGGGCAAACACATTCGGCGTTCCCGATGGGGATTACTTAAGTACTTTGCGGCTTCCCTACAGACTTCGGCTCCCTGCCGGCGTCAAATGCCGGGCCTGCATGCTACAATGGAAGTATAACGCCGGGAACAGTTGGGGGACTTTTGCGAATGGAACTAGCTGCATCGGGTGTGGAAATCAAGAGCAGTTCTACGGCTGTTCCGACATAGCCATTGGTTACGATGATGTGGAGCTGGGTGTTTCCAACAACGTCTTTACTTATCCCACGGTTGGTCCAAGTGCCTCTCCAGATGTCGTCAACAATGACGATGACACTGGCAATCAAGACAATAATTGTGCGTATTATTTTTACGGATATTGTATTTCGTCGTCTTCTTCATTCCGTGAAAATGTACTGCTGTTGACTGTAACATTCGTTGTTTCGAGTCTTCTGAAACGTTGATAAGCCCCACAGATCATATATTATACAGATAGCTCATTGCTATATAAATAGTTTTGTGTTAAAAACTCGCGCCAACGACGCTTTCCGTTCATAAAAACCCATAGACCTATTTACACCTCTTTGTTGTTTTTCAAGACATTAAATATGTATAAAAAAAGCTTTCAAATTGCTTTATAAATATAAAAAAGCGATAATTTATTATTTTATTCATGAGTTCATGGACTTTTTATACATAATAAACATTTCTATTCAATGAATGGACTGATGCGTGTAAATATTATAAATGGCGGCGATAAAAACATTGTTTCAAAACGAGGCTTGCGCAATCTGTATAATATCTCATCTGTAATAAGCCCTAACTTATAACTTATATATAATTCAATTTTTTTTTTACTTTATAGTATATTGTCATGGCATTTCATTTTTCATAAATGAAACAATGTGTTAATGCTTATAAAGCTCAAACATCATAGCCTACTATCCATGTATTTCCATGATATGTCGCTGACTAAAAAAGAACTTCCAAAACCATCAGGCAAGGATAAGTATTTCTATGTTATGTCGCCTATTGGAATTTAAAATTTAGGAATATTACAATGTGCACGATGTTGAATGGGCTAAACAAAAAAATACTCCAGATTTCACAATTTCTACAAATGATTTTTTTTGTAAATAAATCTACGTTTTTAATGAATTTAAATGCTTAATTTTTTGTTCGTTTTATGTCTGGTGTTAAATAATTAGGTCCAATTATTATTTAAGTCTCAGTTTCTTTTTCGAACCCCCCCTCCCGGCCCAATACCAATGACGATTAGATCTAATTCCACCCAATTTAGTACTTTTACCAAAACCTCCAACCCAGATTTTTTACTACCATTTCCCCCCTCGGTTGTACTCCACGTTGGCCTTGGCGTCACTTAATGTAATCACTACAGCTAAGTAATATATATATATAAATATATATATATATATGATATATTTGGTATTCAAGTACAGTGGCACCTCATAGTAACATGCTTAATTCTTTCTATAACGTAATTCATAACTTGAAACGATCCTAAACCAAAAACATTGATATAAAAAATAGAGGATAATTTTAACATCCAGATGTTTTGCCTGACTGAAGGCAAGGAATATGTGCATTTATTTTTAATAAAAACCAACTAAATTATAGATAATTAAAATTCTCTTAAGTTTAAGCAGGAATATAACAATGTTTTAGAGACAAGCAAATCCCTGTTTGGAAGCAGATCTTTATATTTTGCTACTTCATCATGGTTTTTCAGGACAACATGACTCATAACAAACCACACAATGAAAAGTTAAATTAATTTTTTAGATAACTAAACATAAAAATACTGGACACTTAAAAAGTAAATAAAAATCTGGCCATTTTAAGTTAATTAATGAAAAATCATTATTTTATTTGTTAGTATTTTAAATAAAATGATTTTAAAATACCCGGTACATCAAAAAAAAAAGATTTTCTTTTTGTGAGTTGTTTTTTTTTTGATAATTTTTAAAATTCATGATACAAAAAATATAACGATTTTCATGGTAAAAACCAAATTATGGAAAGGAGAGGATTTAAGGGGAAGAGTAATTTTTTTGCTGGATATGGACATTAAATATCTTCAGGTTAAATGTAATTAATGTCAGTACACAAATAATTTCTTTACTTCAGCATTTTTCTTCAAGATTTTAATAGGATCTTCAATTATTTTTATAAACACATAAAACAAAACTTTATAGAATTATTGTTTATTTTGTAACTTAATGATTTAAATAAATGTGTAAAAAACTAGATTTAATTCACTGAAAATGTTATCAAATTTATACATAAGGTGTGGTATTTTCTGCTTCAGTAAAATTACAAAGTATTTACATTTCATATTATATATCCCTTAACTCAGTCTGTTAGAGAAGTCATTCAAATAAATGCATTTATGAAGACACTATCTGTGTCTGATAGTCAATTATTGCTCTAAAAAAATGACAGTAAAAAAGGTTAAAAGTACAGACAACACTTTGAATTGTTATTTGTGAGATGAGAAGGCGGACTGGAGGGGGGGGGGTGTCTGAACATTAAATTACCTTAAAGATTTTTTTTAATTATATAATTACTGCTTAACGATAACTAGACAAAAAGCATGACAATGATAATAAAATATATATTATTAACTAAAATATGTCACAGTACAGCCTACAATTAATCAATGACAAACAATAATATAATACTGTGAATAGCTTGGATAGACTGCTTTTTAGCATGCAGTAATGCTGAATACATGAGATATAAAATGATTTAATGTTCAGTGAACAATAGTCTTGTATTATTAACAAAAATATTTTTAAACTCATTATAAACAAAAAAAAATTTCTCACAGCGAGTGATTTTATAGATTTTAATATGATTCCTGATATTTTTCCCAACTTCTAATAAATAAATCTAAGTCTGTATAAAGTTAGAAAATTCAGTTCCAATGAATTAATTTTGGAACAAGGTGAAATTTTGTTCAAGTCTAAATACCCAAAAAAAAAGTTCATTTCATCCCATGACCAGTACTTTGCTTTATTCTGAAATCTGTCATAGCAAGGAAAATTATTTTTAAGTCATAAGTCACTTGTTAATGGCTTTGTATAAGAAAATTGAACTTTTTAAAGTTCAGACTTTAAACGAACCTCTATATGCTTAATAGGACATAAATGCTACTGACTTGTTTAACATAAAAACAAAATGTGTAATTTAGTTTGCAAAAACTGGTAAAAAGTTATTAAAATAAAATTGGCCTGCAACATGCAGTTACTCTCTACCAAACATGGCAAAGGAAATAAATGTTAGTTACATTTCTGCACAATTTAAAAAGATATGTAATAATAGGATGGCATCGTCATATTTGTTCATGAAGTTATCTTACATCAGATTATTTTTCAAACATTATTGTCTAAATATTCATTGTTAATTTCTTTAATGTTAGCAGGCAAATATTTGGGATTTTTAAACTATTTGATTATTAATTGTTACATTTATGGATCTAATGATTTTCTGATTCAAAATTTTAGATTTTCTTAACAAAACCAATTACAAATAATTATGCTCAGAAATAAAAATGAGTACAATTATGGCACTTAATACATCTGTACATGTAATTACATTCTCAAAACATACCAGATTTCATTTTTTCAAGCTTAGCAATCTTAAGAAATTTAAAATACAAAATAATATCACTTTTGTTTATTAGAAAAAAAAAAAAAACACTTCTAAAAAATTTAACAAAACCAAGTCATCACCACAATTAGTAACAAATTTAAAACAATATGAATTTAAATGTCTTTCTTAAACTGAAAAAGATCATTAGTTCAAACAACTACATAGTTGTAAATGCTAAACTGTTTTAATTATGTCACTTGTTCATGGTTTTCTATAAGAAAATTGAACTTTTTAAAGCTTAGACTTTAAACAAATATATAAATGCTTAATAGGACATAAATGTTACTGACTTATTTAGTTAGAAAAAAAAATGTGTACTTAAGTTTTCAAAAAACAGGTAATAAAGTCATCAAAATTAAATTAGCCTGCAAAACATGCAGTTACTGAATCACTATTACAAATAAAACCAGGAAATCCCCCCCCCCCCCCCATTATAAACGAGTAAACTTTTTCTAACAAGCAGATTCAAAGTTGGAAAAACAGACTTGAAAAATCAAGGGAATTCAACTTCAGTCCTATATGTCTAATTAAATTATTTAAGCTCAGTAAAATAACAAAAATAAAAACTCTATAACAAAAATAAAAACGAGTCATGTATGTCAGCGTTTTAAGAAAGAATCAGAAATTAATAATAACACAGAACTTATTTATAATGCATGCCCTGTGTGGTAAAAAACTGTCAAAAGAAGCACAATGGTGGACAAGTATGATTAGCTATTCTTAATAAACTAAATTATTATAGTTAAAAACAGCAAATGGTTTTCATTTATTTCTCTGAAGCTCTGCAGCTAAAGAAATGTGAAACTAGATGTATATTTGTGAGATACCAAGTTAATTTCTAAGTGATGAAAATTTTGTTTTAAAAGTAACATGAACAAATATAAAAAATTGTTGACCGATAAGAGGTTTTTAAAATAACTCCACAAAATTTGCAACTAGCAAGTAAATGACATTTTAAAATTGTGTAAAAAAAAAATTGCATGAATCACACAGCTCAACAAAAAAAAATTTTTTTCGAATTGCCAAGAATATTTTAATGAATTTATAGCAATTCATGGGTGCTGATTTCAAAACTGCCACTGCTTTTGCTGAATTGGCTCTAGTTTCTGAGATATTGGACAATCTTGAAAATATGATTGTACCCTTTGTGTAAAACAAATGCAATCCGTTTGGTGTCTGTTGTTTTTTTAACTATACCAAGCTATAACTTGGTTTATTTTTTTCTCTTTTATAGCTGCTTTCTAAAGACATCATGAGTTCATCATGAAGATGCTGCAAAAATAATCCGAATGTATTCTGTTACATCTGTGGAGAATACATGATTGAAAAGCAAAGAAGAAATATAACTGACTTTGTGTAGCAGGCATATTTGGCTTATTTCGGTGTGAAGCTGGAAGACCAAGACATGTCTTGGGTTCCCCATAAGGTCTGCAAAAACTGCGTGGAGAGCCTACGGCAGTGGACAATAGTGAGAAGAAAAGTCTAAGTTTCGGTGTACAAATGATATGGCGAGAGTCGAAAGACCATTTTGGTGATTGTTATTTTTGTATTGTGAATGTTAAAGGCTTCAATCGCCACAAGAAATCTAAGTGGGGTTATCCTGATCTTGAATCTGCAATGAGACCAATTCCACATAGCAGTGAAGTTCCTATACCAGTGTTTACTGGATTATTAGAGCTTTCACCATCCGACTCCGACGAGGGGCAAGATCTGGAGTTTTTGGGAGGTGAAAACAGTGGAAGCGATTATGAAGGAAGTTCTTCAACACCTCAACCATTCAGCCAAGAAGAACTCAATAACCTAATACGAGACCTAAATTTGTCCAAGCAAGCATCTGAGCTTTTAGTGTCCAGGCTCAATGAAAGAAATTTTCTCAAACCAGAAGTTAAAATAACATTTTATCGGAAAAGAGAAGATTTTCTTCTTCAATATTTAAGTTTACTGTAATGACATCCCTGGACTTCCGCTCCAAATGGGACTACAAGACTACCATTCCGAAGACTGGCGTCTTTTTATAGACAGTTCCATCACAAGCTTGAAATGTGTTCTGTTACACAATGGTAACCGATATGCATCTCTTCCCATTGCTCACTCAACAACACTTAAAGAAGAGTATGAGAATATCAAAACAGTATTGCAGAAAGTCCGTTATTATGAGCATCAGTGGTCAATTTGTGTTGATCTAAAAATGGTAAACTTCTTGCTTGGGCAGCAGTCAGGATACACAAAATACCCATGCTTCATGTGCCTTTGGGATAGCAGGGCAAAGCAAGATCATCGGACAAGAGTAACATGGCCTGCAAGGGAAACCATGACTGTAGACAAAAATAAGATCATTCTCCCACCGCTTTATATCAAATTAGGTTTAATGAAACAATTTGTTAAGGCTTTGGACAAATCTGGCAAATGCTTCAAGTATATTTGCAGATCGTTCCCCGGATTGAGCATGGAGAAGCTGAAAGCTGGGATTTTTGACGGTCCTCAGATTCTGAAACTCATCAACGATCGACATCATACTAATTTCATGGATCACCTTGAAGCTTCTTCAGGGAACAGTTTTGTTTCAGTTGTCATGAACTTCTTAGGTAATAACAGAGCATAGAATTACGAAGAACTGGTGCAAGATATGCTCGCTAACTTCAGAAACATTGGAGCAAATATGAGCATCAAGGTACATTACCTGCACAGTCATTTAGACAAATTTCCAGGTAACCTTGGGGACTTCAGTGAGGAACAAGGCGCGAGGTTCCAGCAGGATATGATGGTGATGGAGGAGAGATATCAAGGAAGATGGGACATACATATGATGGCTGACTACTGTTGGAGCCTCCAGCGCAATTGCACCAACGACACATACAAAAGGAAGTCGAGCAAATAGCGATTTGCTAATGCATTACTATAGACAATTAACATATTAATTAATTAATTAATTAGACATAATTAGTTTTTCAAATGAAAATGTTTTCTTCTATAACACTATTACACATATTTTTGAACAAATTTCTGCATGACTATTAACAGTTTCACTACTTTTTGTTAGTATACTATTATACTTCATGCAATTCTTGACAAATTCCAAACACGGTGCATACATTATTTAATTAATTTTAATTATCTTGTAAAATAGAGCCAATCTAGCAAAAGCACTTACATATTCTAAATCAGCATGGTTGACTTTGTATAAAATGATTCAAATATCACTGGCAACGAAATCACTGTTTACCAGTGTAATTTTCACAAAAATTATTACCTTTTAAAAAAAATATTTTTTTATGTAGCCTATAGTTTTTTAAACAAAGCATGCTAAAACATAAAGAAAAGATATCAGACAAAATGTTACACATGTGTGTTTCTTAAAAATAAGTCATGAATAGTCTTTGGTAAATGACATGGAAGAAAGGTCAAATGCTAATTGTTTAGGTAAAGGAATATATTACAACAGTGAGTACAATTTAAAGCAAGTGTATACTTTCAGAAATATATTACAACAGTAAAAAACTACAAATAGGCATAATGCAGCACACACACAAAAATAACAAAACCAAAGAATATTTTAACATTTCAGAAAATAATCATAAGAAATCTGAAATTGTGTTTATAAATTTAAATCTAGACTAAGTGACTGTAGAAGAAAAAAGTTTGTCCAGAAATCTTAAATAATATTTTTTTTTTAAATGCGTTACAATTCAAATAAACAGTAGTAAAATGATAGGGGAAATAAAAATACATATTGACTTAATTGACTTGAGAGTAAGAAAAAGTATTTAAAAAACTCCTTTTCATAAACAAATCAACAATTACATTTGATAATAATTTATTTTTCTATTGAGACATTTATTTAATTAATAAAAAAACAGTTCAATTAAGGCTGGTAAAAAACATGTATAAAAAATACAGCTTTGCTTGTGCATTTTACAAGTTAACCTTTGAAAGATACAAATTATCATGCAGGTATTACACTTTTTTGATTTGAAATAAAATGACGATAATAACTGGCAATAAATAAATCAAATGAAAATCAATCAGAAGAAAATGCCTTAAATTGATTCAGTTGTAAAATATTTGAAGAAAACATATTTGTTGATAAATTACAACCTTTTTCCACAAAATTTTTAGTTGATAGTACATCAGAGATAATGATGCTTAGAAATTAGTTGGCCACCAATAGTTGTCTAGTTCGTCCATCTCTAAGACACACCCACCATTGAAACATTGGATGAATGTAAGTTGTTATCATGAGGATAAGAAGAAACAAGTTGACCTGTGGAGAAATTTTTTTTACAAGTTAAATCTTGCTCAAATAAAAGGTACTTTATTATTGTTTAATTTTTCAAGAGGTCAAATCAATGTTATTCTCCTCAATTCCTTACATCTGTTAGTCTTACAGAACAGATTTTAGCTTTCAGAAAAATGCCATTTTTTGTAGCCTCATTCCACAAATTGGAAACTGTAATAAAGCTAAAATAATACATGTATTTCTGTGTAATATCCTTACTCGATAACTTTAAATCATGTGTAAGTGGATGAATTTTCTATGTATTCATTATAAAAAACATTGTCAGACTGAATGGAAGTGTGAACAACATTATGGAAACACAACGATAGCAAGATTTCAACAAATACATCAATTTTTACCTGTGTCAATGTAGAGGAGGAGTAAATAGGGTCAAAGAATATGTAATAACCAATGTTAATTATTTTTTCAGTCAATGAAAATAAAAAGAAAAAACAGTACATTATTTTTTTAATCCGTACCTGAAAGAAACCACTTGACTCCGCCCAGTTGAAGAAAACATACTGGAACATGCTTACTATTCCTCCAGCTATTATTACAATTCCATACAGAATGCCAAAGTATTCACTCGGAAACCTAAAAGAAATAAGACATAAAGAATGTTTACAACTACTTGCATATTTTTAATAAAATGTAATTGTAATTTGTAATTAATTTATATAAATAATAGCAGTGTGGGTTCTGCGTTATATCGAAAGTAAAGAATTAATACAACAGTATTCCAATTTAAAATCGTCAAACTTAAACAATAGTAATAAAAATCATGAAAAAAATCAGATCTGTCCAATACCAAAAACAACCTAGCCTACTGGTCAAACCTAAGGGAATATAACTCTATGCAAAGGTTTTGCAGGGTACAGCTGGTATTACAATTTTCTTGTTAGTTCCTTACTTGCAGCTAGCAGAGACAATTACATTGATTTGTAACTGTCTATTGTGAATTGTTAATTCTTGTATTAATTAGGTTAATAAATTGATTAATTTTCAGCACATAAAAAAACTATCAAAAGTTAACCAATCAGGTCAATGTGATCATGTAAAAGCTCTATAAAGTACAAATGGGGGGAAAAAAAAATAAATAAATAATGCAAGGTGCTAAATAACAACATAAATTTTTTTTATCTCATTTTAGAAACAGCTTAGCATGACTTCAATTTACTTCAATTTCACAGCAACTGAATATCAAAAGTCATATAAGCTGACATCTTAATAATGATAGTAAGGAACAATTGTTCCACAAATAAAAGAAGACTTTTCGATCCAAATAACTAAAGACAGGCGAACCTATAGAAACCTGTCCAAGACATACTGATTTCCCATTTCAGAGGGTTATAAAAACTCCAACAAAGAAGTCATACAAACATGAGACATTAAAAAAGTAAAAAGTGAAATTGTTTCCAGTTACAATAAAGTCGCTCAACTGTATAGCAAGTGTTCAAAAGCACTGTACATGAAGTAAGCCCAAGACAGCTGTTCTTTTTTTTTTGGGTCAATGGTGGTGGTTGTTTTTTTTTTGAGAGGAAAAAAAGGATATAATGTGTTGTCACCACAATCAATTTATTTTTAGTTACAGGATATAATGTGTTGTCACCACAATCAATATATTTTAAGTTACAGGATATAATGTGTTGTCACCATAATCAATATATATTCTAAGTTACAGGATATAATGTGTTGTGACCACAATCAATATATTTTCAGTTACAGGATATAATGTGTTGTCACCACAATCAATATATTTTCAGTTACAGGATATAATGTGTTGTCACCACAATCAATATATTTTAAGTTACAGGATATAATGTGTTGTCACCACAATCAATATATTTTAAGTTACAGGATATAATGTGTTGTCACCACAATCAATATATTTTCAGTTACAGGATATAATGTGTTGTCACCACAATCAATATATTTTAAGTTACAGGATATAATGTGTTGTCACCACAATCAATATATTTTAAGTTACAGGATATAATGTGTTGTCACCACAATCCATATATTTTCAGTTACAGGATATAATGTGTTGTCACCACAATCAATATATTTTAAGTTACAGGATATAATGTGTTGTCACCACAATCAATATATTTTCAGTTACAGGATATAATTATTTTTTTCTTCTATATAATACCACCATTTTATAGGCATTCTTCACAGTAGGAAATGAGCATAATAAAAGAAACAAAAGCATTGGTTTAAAGTTTTCTTTTCCTTTTAATATACAAATGGCTGTATCCAGAATAACTCTTGGCACTTGAAATGTCAAGACTTTATATAAGTGTGGATAAGTTAGAAAGTTAACACACAAATTACAATGGTACAACTGGAACATCCATCATTGGACTCACTGTAGTCCATTGGAAAGGATTTTGAGAAACCTCAAAAGACGAGGGTCACAAAATATGGTTCAGCAGAATTAATTCAAACATCACTACGGAGTGGCTTTCCTTGTCAGGAAAGAACTAGTTGGTTCAGTCATTAGCTGCACACCAATTTCCAGTTGACTAATCAGCATAAGAATTTGTGCAAGGCCCCACAATCTTACTATCATACAAGTGTATGCCCCAACTTCTGACCACTATGGCGAAGAAGTGGACGAATTCTGTGAGGAAATATAACTAGTTATCAAGAAACACAAAAAGAAAAAAAATTCTGATAAAAATGGTTGATTGGAATGCAAAAATTGGCCCTGACGCATACCTACGGTGGTCGGGCATGGTTGGAAAATTCAGAAATGGGGAAACAAATGATAGGGGAGGGGAATAGGGTTACTAGAATTTACTCAAAGTCATCACCTAACCATCGCCAACACCCTTCATCCTCACAAATATTCAAGAACAGTCACAGAGTAGTCTCCTGGAGGTCTAATGAAGAATGAAATAGACTACATCCAAAGTAATTCAAATCCAATATCAATAAAACGCAAACAAGGTCTTTCCCTGGGGCAGATAAAGAAGTGACCATAATCTTGTCCAAACAAGATTAAGTTGAAATTAAAGATGAATTGAGGGAATGAAACTCCACGCATCATGTTCAACGTTGAGAAGCTAAAAGACCCAGAAATGGTGGAGATATTTCAGGCTCAGATTGGTGGCAAGTTCGTGGCACTGATCACTGTTGATTAAGATATAGATACCTTAGCTGAAAGCTTAGAAAATGTACTAACTACAACTGCAGAAGTCACAGGAAGACAGCACAGATAGAAATAACCATAGGTTACCAACAAATTATTAGATCTATGCGATGAAATAAGTTTACAAGAAAGTCAAAAACTCCCACCAGATAAGTACAGGCTAATAAATACAAAGATAAGGAAAGAGATGAGGAGGGCTAAAGAATACTGGATTGACAACCAGTGCAATACAGTTGCATAATATAGCGACTGGAAATAGTAAGAAAGCGTATGAGACATTAAGAAACATCACAAAAATGTAGCATAAGTCAACTTCATTTATTGAGGATGGCACAGGTCAGCTCCTCACAGAAAAAAATAGTGCTACTCAAGACGTTGGACTGAGTACTACACGGAGCTGTACAATTACAGGGTCAACCCAGATGCCAGAAAATTACAGAACAAACAACAAAACAAAGAATCTGATGAACTACCAGTGCTGCTGAGTGAGGTCAAAAAAGCAATATGAAATTTAAAAGGGGGTAAGACTCCTGAGGTTGACAACATTCCTAATCAACTGCTAAAACAAGGAGGTGCAGCAGTTCAGCAGGAATGTTGTCAACCTCAGGAGTCTAAGCCCCTTCTAAATTTCATATTGCTTCTTTGACCTCACTCAGCAGAACTGGTAATTCATAAGTCTCTTTGTTTTGGACCCAGTCATTCATCATACCACTGATAAAAAAAGGCAATTTGAAAGTGTCAGAAATACAGGACTATCAGTCTCAACAGTCACCCAAGCAAATTAATGCTAATAATTATACTCAATCGATTAAAGCCAGTAGTGAGGAACTATTGGCTAGAGCTTATGGGAATATGTGGGAGCTAATGGGAATATGTGGGAGCTTATGGGAATATGTGGGAGCTTATGGGAATATGTGGGAGCTTATGTGAATATAAGGAGCTTATGGGAATATATGGGAGCTTATGGGATTATGTAGGAGCTTATGGGAATATGTAGGAGCTTATGGGAATATGTGGGAGCTTATGGGAATATGGAGGAGCTTATGGGAATATGTGGGAGCTTATGGGAATATTAGGAGCTTATGGGAATATGTGGGAGCTTATGGGATTATGTAAGAGCTTATGGGAATATTAGGAGCTTATGGGAATATGTAGGAGCTTATGAGAATATGTAGGAGCTTATGGGAATATGTAGGAGCTTATGGGAATATTAGGAGCTTATTGGAATATATGGGGGCTTATGTGAATATTAGGAGCTTATGGGAATATGTGGGAGCTTATGGGAATATGTGGGAGCTTATGGGAATATATGGGAGCTTATGAGAATATTAGGAGCTTATGGGAATATGTTGGAGCTTGTGGGAATATGTAGGAGCTTATGGGAATATGTAGGAGCTTATGGGAATATGTAGGAGCTTATGCAAATATGTAGGAGCTTATGGGAATATGTGGGAGCTCATGGGAATATGTGGGAGCTTATGGGAATATGGAGGAGCTTATGGGAATATGTGGGGGCTTATGGGAATATTAGGAGCTTATGGGAATATGTGGGAGCTTATGGGATTATGTAAGAGCTTATGGGAATATTAGGAGCTTATGGGAATATGTAGGAGCTTATGGGAATATGTAGGAGCTTACGGGAATATGTAGGAGCTTATGGGAATATGTAGGAGCTTATGGGAATATTAGGAGCTTATTGGAATATGTGGGAGCTTATGTGAATATTAGGAGCTTATGGGAATATGTGGGAGCTTATGGGAATATGCGGGAGCTTATTGGAATATATGGGAGCTTATGAGAATATTAGGAGCTTATGGGAATATGTTGGAGCTTATGGGAATATGTAGGAGCTTATGGGAATATGTAGGAGCTTATGGGAATATGTAGGAGCTTATGAGAATATGTAGGAGCTTATGGGAATATGTGGGAGCTTATGGGAATATGTAGGAGCTTATGGGAATATGTGGGAGCTTATGGGAATATGTGGGAGCTTATGGGAATATGTGGGAGCTTAAGGGAATATGTAGGAGCTTATGGGAATATGTGGGAGCTTATGGGAATATGTAGGAGCTTATGGGAATATGTAGGAGCTTATGGGAATATGTAGGAGCTTATGGGAATATGTAGGAGCTTATGGGAATATGTAGGAGCTTATGGCAGATCTTTAACTGTCGCTTGCTAATAGTAAAACACAACACCAAAGCGAACTTCATAGACTTCAAGAAAGCCTTTGATCAAATTTGGCATGAGAGACTGGCAAGTTATGAGAAGAAACATTGATACAAGTGATTGAAGAACTCTACAATCAAGGGAGCTATACAGTTCCTCAATGGCTGTATAGGGAGGGAACTTCTTCAAGATGTCAATTGGAGTCTGCCAAAGTGACATTCCATCGCCAGTTCTATACATCTTAAAGAGAGAATCATGCAAGAAGCACTCACTGATCACCATACATCCATCTCCATTGTGGGAAGACCACTATGCAACCTATGATTTGCTGATGATATAGATCTTCAGGTGGGAGCAACATTGAACTTCAAGAGCTGACTGATAAGCTTGAAGATAGGGTGGGTGCATACAGAATGGAAATCCGCTCAGATTAAAGCAAGATAATGGTCAAAACCACAAAAATCACAACGAACCATCAAAATCTGCAAGAGTTACAGAGCCCTAGTTAAGACCATAGCCCTGTATGGGTGTGAAACATGGACACATCTTTCAGCCACAAAAAGCAGGTTGCAGGCATTGGAAAATAAATGCATGAGGAAAATCATTTCAATCTCCTACTTAGAACGCAAGACTGTCTGGAAAAAGAATATCCTCAATCACTGGCCCTCAGGAAACAAATATGACAGCAATCAAACAACCCAAGATGGCATGGTTTGATCATGTGTTAAGGCATTATAGCCTCTAAAAACCTTTCTTCAAGACAGCCACACAGGATATGTGCCTATGGAGAAATATGTCTGTTCGTATCCTTTCGTTCCACACATTGGTTAAGGGTATGATGATGAGTATCGAAATACTTTCCAAATTACCCAAATAATACAAGCGACAATGAAAATCTTCCTAACAGTTCTATAAACCAAACCATATTCTATGGCAGTGTTATAAACCCTACACTAGCAGTGTTATTATTAACCCTATGCTAGCAGTGTTATTAACCCTGTACTATCAGTATTATAAACCTATACTAGCAGTGTTATAAACCTTAAAATAGTCTCTTCACTCACATGACTCCTATATATCCAGCACCCAGAGTATACAGGAAGGATCTAAAGAAAAGGAGACAGAGATACGCTGGTACCAAAACTCCCGGATCCTCCACGAGTGTAAGCACTGACATCAGGATACACAGTGTTGTTGTTATGGATAATGGGATCACTGTTGGCATTAGCTTCCTTTGTATGTCTGTCTGACGTTCTAATAGGAAAAAAATTGCTGACATTTTTAAATACTGATTAAATACATAATAATTTTTTTTTTAAAAAAAAGGTCAAATACTGAAATGTTTATTCATATTTCCATTAAAAAATATTTACTTACTAAAATACAGCCTCTTAAATGCATCACATATAATACCAGCCAAAGGAGAGGAGACTACGCCACACATAAGAACAATAGTCAACGTATTTGTGTACTCACTCACTGGATAAACAAGACAAAAAAAATTTCTTTACAACAAACTAATAAGTTTTTTTCAAAATAAGTTGTTTTTTTTTAACTTAGATGTAAATATTCAATTTCAAACCAAACTCATTAAGCTTTTTATAGGCAATACCTTTATGGTTATCATCATTCAGCATGACATTAAGTGTTTTATTAAGGGAGCCCAAAAAAAAGTAGAACCGAAGCTGTAGAATGCACAACCAGAAGACATGCAGTAAATATGTGCTTGAGAAAATGCAGCTCCAAATGCTTCGTTTTTCTGTGGTCTCTTGTGCTTCTGATTCTTCATTTAGACCAGCTGTTAAATGTTAAAAAAAAGTGGATATTTTTCTTAACAGTAAACAAGTAATTTAATAATAAAAATCAAAAGTGAAAATACAAAGACCTGTTAACTGTTAACTTTTCTTAAACATACCCTTACAGAAAGCTAAATTTTTAGCAGGATAAAAACATTTTGACAAGATGACTAGCATAAAAAATTTGTTTGATCAGCATAAAAAATTAGTTTAATACTTTACAAAAAACTAATGGTGCCCAGAATATGTAGATGACAAGAAAGTGAAACTAACACTTCAATTCTACAGCGGCGATTTTGTCTTCAGCTACATCAGCTGACACTGCATACTTCTTGGGCGGTGGTTTCTTAATGAAATCTTTAGGCAAGAATAGAAAGGTGCTGATTAAAGTTGCAAAGTTGGCACAGGCCAAAATAATGTAGGAAATCTGACGGCTTATTCCATTCTCATAGCCAATCTGAGTCAAATGAAACAAAAAAATTATTTATGTACATGTGCTAATACATGTAGTATTTTAATAAGAAAAAACACACTAAAAAAAATATTGTAAATAGTTACCAATAAAATCCCTTTCTCCCTACACAAGTACACTGCTCTAAATTAAAACAGTTAGTAGCCACCAGACAACAGCAACTCTTTACTATATAAACGAAGACCACAATTCCAAAATGCCCTCTTTTAGTATAAATCTGTAATGCTTCGATGTGCCTAACCCTACCTTCATTGATAAACCCACTTTAGCCCAATATTGTTATGACATCCAACTTTTTTTGTAAGTGGGTCTTTTTTGTTGACTTGTTTAATAAGTCTTTAGCTAAAAATGAAAAAAAAGCTTATGCATGCTTACCAATTTTATTTTTATAGAAAAATTTGAAAAAAATACAATGAAAATATACTTACAAAAAAAAAATTGGCTAATTATCAATGAAAATGGAATGACAAGAATATTTGATTATACTTTTATTAGCAGCTGCATTCCTGCTGATGTGTCAAAGCCACCACAAAATAGTCCCACTATCAGCGTACCAAGTTTAGGAAAGTAAACAGATATCTGCATGTTGGTCATCAAGAAGGTAATGCCCCCAGCACCGATCAATGACAAGCCAGGAAATATCAACCAAGGAACATCTAAAATTTATGAAGAAAAAAAAAACCAATACATATTTTGAGCATTAGATTAGTACATGTAATAGGAAAGCAAAATAAACACTCTCAGTACATACTTGTAGAGAATAATAGTGTAAACAATAATGCAAACAAATGTCTAGGTCAGTGTTTCCCAAACTTTTGGCATCTTTGAATCCTCTTTTTTATTTTCATAATACAGAGTACCCCTAGTAAACAAAAAAAAAAACCTGCATAAATTGTTTTTTACTATAATGGTTTCCACTGATTTCATTGTTTCCGCTATAGTCTTGAATTTTTATCCAATGTTCTCAGCCCGATGCGGCGCGTACCCCCACCAAGCATTTTGTGTACCCCCAGGGGATATGCATACCACACTTTGGGAAACACTGGTCTAGGGTACAAATTGGTTCGCAAAGTACTAAGTTAAAGACTTGATAAAATCAAAGGTCATGGACACCATAAAAAGGCAGTATGACCAGTATGATACCTTACACATATAACACGTTTTGTTTTACTGCTACATACAAATTTGTAAGATATCTAATAGCATAACATTAAAGAATGATAAAGTTTTATATTATTTAACATACAAATTCTGGTAGAAGATAGTTTAAAAAATTCATAAACCAATGGAGCTCTAGCAGTTATAACTGAAGTAATTTTATTTTAAAAGATTCCCTACATCCTAAAAAAAAACAATTTTCCATTACCCAAGAAATCAAGAAAAAGAAAATGGTGATGAATAGGATGAACTCTCTGAAAACCAGCTGACAATGTTACTAGACAAGCACTGGAGTGGAACCCACAGGGCAAAGAGTAGGGAACCTAAAAGAAACATGAATAAGAACAGTCAAACGTGAAGCAAAAGAGGCAGGAATATCATGAGGCCAATTCAAGAAGACTGCATAAAACTGTGTCTGCAGGCATGATACACTTAAGAGCCTTAGCTTCTACAGAAGTTGAAAGGAAGAAAAAGAAAATATAGTATTCCAAAGATAAAAGATTATAAATTTAAACTTTGTTGTAAACAAACTTTCTCTGACAGCATTGTAGATATGTAAATTTAAAACATTTTAATGAGAAATACCAGAATCGAATTTAGCAAGTTCCGATTCTTTAATAATTTTGATTGGATGGTAACTAATTTACAAAACAATCTATTGCTAGATTTATGTTTCTACATTCTACTAACAACTCACCATTGGATGTAAAAGCAATCAATAATGAGCCAATGACAAATAAGGAGCTGAAAAAAAGGAATAATAGGTGTCTAAAAAAACGTGTAGTAAATTTTTTTTTTTTATTTATTTAAACCAGTTTCTACTAGATATCTATTTTGTGACACATGTGGCCTATGAGGAATGAGAAATTAATAAAACCATTTACATTGATAACACTAAAATCTGTTAGCAATGCATACAATCCAGCAAAACTTTAGAATGTGAAACAATTGAAATGGGCCAGCTGTCCATTTTCTTTTCTTAAAATATATAGGCTGGCAAAAAATATTTTTTTAACTTTGATAATTTCTGATTCAATTACAACCATTTTTATCAAAATAAAATGGACTAAATAATTGAAGCCTCATGCATTGGATATTACTGCCATAGCATTTCATCAATGATGATTGTCTAAAAATATATGCAATGTCAACTATTTAAGCCACAATTTAAGTTTACGATCTCACCTCATAAAAATAAAACATAAATACATGTAATAGATAAAAATCAGTAAAAATAAAATATTGTTATAGATGTGTGAAGTTCCCATAAGGATGAGATGAAATCTATTAGATCCTTTAGACCACTAGTGGGCGATTTTTGCAGTGCCCTTCTTTCATCACCACCATAGTCGATAGTGCAATGACCATGGAGGCAGCCCAGGTGCCTAAAAATATACGCAATGTCAACTATTTAAGCCACAATTTAAGTTTACGATCTCACCTCATAAAAATAAAACATAAATAATAGATAAAAATCAGTAAAAATAAAATATTGTTATAGATGTGTGAAGTTCCCATAAGGATGAGATGAAATCTATTAGATCCTTTAGACCACTAGTGGGGCGATTTTTGCAGTGCCCTTCTTTCATCCCCACCATAGTCGATAGTGCAATGACCATGGAGGCAGCCTAGGAGATATAGCGGAGACTTAAACGATGACCTGAAATATCCATTGGTGCTCACTGAAAATCAAACCAGGGACCTCAGGTCGACAGCCAAACATTTTACCGCAGGACTACCCGTTTTTTTAGGTATACATATATTTCATAATGAAAAACACCCTCTTAGGAAAAAAATATTTACAATCCTAACAACCAAGCATAACAAAATATTCTAGACTAATCTTAACTTTTCATACATTTAATGCAATGATTTACAATTAATATAGGTTGGCACAGTATTTTTAAAGCTAACTACTTAATGATTATATTATTCTACAATACCTTTTTTTTTAAAACAAGCACTAGACAACTGAACTAAAAAGTACATCAATGAAAAATTTTCAGAAAAATTTTTTAGTACTTATATATGCATTTAGTATCAGAAAATGTATGGCACATTATAAGAAAAAAGTCAATGACAATCACTTACGTAGCAATGACTCTTGAAATTCTTGTTCCAAATATATAGTTTACCTGCCCCATAATAAAGCAGCCTATACAAAACATGGCAGTTCCTATTGTGAAAACTAAGGACAATCTGTCGTCCATTTCGAGGCATGATTTTCTAATTACAAAACAAAAAAAAAAGAAATTATAGTTAGTACTATCTACACTTATGTATTTAATAATTTTTTCTTAATTAAATCCAATCGTGATTGTTCCACTTACTTATGTGATTCGTTTTCAACATGATGGGCTTTAGGTGCCGTGACATTTAGGTAAGCTGTTTCATTTACTGAATAGGCATTAGTAATAAAGCTATCTGAAGAGGTGTTAGCAACAGAACTATTTGACTCAGAGCATAAGTGGTAATACAGGCCTTCATCTTTGAGGACAAATAGTAAAGATGGCCAACCATAGATTAATCCTCCAAATACTAAACATTCCAAAAAAGCCCACACTGCATACAGTACTCTATACTTAGGGTTGTTTGACAACATTTTTTAGATCTAAAAAGAAACAAAATATTATGTTATAACAGACATTTTATTTTCCCAATAAATAGGATTGAAAAAGTTCTTATAGAAAAGTAACTATACAAGTACACAGATGAAACTGATTATTTGTTAAAAACTTTTTGCTTTTGTTTAACAATGGATGACGGGAAATATAATTTTAATTATCTTAATATATATTAAAATATATACAAATCTCAACTATTGTCATAAAACCCTTACATACCTGGACCGGCAACAGCCAACATGTCTATAAAAAGTATTCTTACATAATTATTAACTTACAAGTCATATATTTCAACTATAAATGTTTAATACAAAGTACTAATAACTCTCATAATTCATTAATGTTTATGGAAATGTAATATTTCATAAAAAATGTTTCATGAAAAGTTTTAAATTGATTATATGAAAGATTGTTGTTTTCTCTTTAACTACTTTAAAGTCTTATAACTTAAAACACTTTACTGAATTTATTTCTGAACCATTCATTCATCAAATGTCATGCATCCAATTATTCAAAATCAAATATGTTTTTACATGTTTATATAGCTTAATCATTTACACTAGACTTATCACTGATGACAAGAGAAGTCAAGATTGGTCAACCCAGTAGTGGCAAGACCAGTATTGCCAAATGTAAATCTGGTTTAAATGCCAGAAAAAAAATGCTAGAAAAATTAATCATATGCTAAAAAGTGGTTTACTTACTAATAAAATTTTATTAATTACAACTCGACTACAATGTCATCATAATTTAAAATTTCAGGCTGCTTATCTTCTGAAGTTTTTGTTGAAGTTTTTGTTAAGTCATATGAGTCCATTGTCCCAATTTTGTTTGAGATTTCTTTAGGTAACTGAAAGTTTTTGCAGCATTTGTCATGTCTCTTTAAGCCATTTTTTATTGCAAGAATAGCTGAAAGCATGGGACGTTGCATTTTGTTTCTCATTTTATTTTCCACAATATTCATGCTACTGAATAAGCGTTCTACTTCTATATTAGAATTGGGTAAAATTAATAAATTGATAGCAAACATTGTGACATCTTTGAAGGGGTAACCTCCAGAAGAATCTTAATAATCAAGTACTTCAGACCAAAAATTCTCTGTAGTAGAAACACATCAGTCCATTTAATTAAATGTATATTTTTGTATTGCAATTCAATTGATGACTTCGTTTATTCCTCTAAGTGAAATAAGTCTAGCAGGGGAATCATAGATTTCTTAAAATGTGTCAACGTATTTTGTACTGAAAACAAGTTTATATTATTCAAAATATCAATATTTTCTGGCAGATGATTAAGCTGTTTTATGCTTAGGCTAATCAAAAAGTGTTGTGCCCTTTTTCTGATATTAGTTACTTGAGATTCTTTAATTCATTTCCTAACAATTAATTCCCCAAGCCTCTTTTCAAATCTGTAACCCAGCTGTGGATTGGGATCAAGAAACTCTTCAATGTTAGTGTTAAGATTGAGAGGTTCAATCATGCTTGTTGGGAGTACCAACATGTTAGCAATGGATATGATAAGCAGAGATAGATCAGTAAGCAATTTTATCACTTGTATTTGATTCAAAAAGCTTATTCACTTTTTGAAAATGTTTTAGAATAGGATGCAAAAATAACATAAATAGCTCATTTTGAGGGTCACAATACATCTCATAGAGTAAAGTAGTGGTGTAACATTTTTCATTAGAACTTGCTAATTGAAAATGAGTCTGCAATTTGATCCACTGGCATAAAATTCTATTGATTGCAGGCTCTATTGCTAACCACCTTGTTGTACAAGAATTTAATATCTTCGGAGGTTCTTTATCATTAATGCTCTGGTAAGGTTGACTGTAAGATGTTTGTGTGAGCTCTGAGAAAACCATTTAAATGTTTCACTCACCAAAATGATGCAGCACAGGCAAGGGACACTGATAATTGGATAGACTGGCATACACATTTAAATAAAATTAATCTAGGAATTTCTTCCTTCAACTTCCCGAAAACACTGTTATTTATCCCTAGCATTGTCATAACACTAGCATTGCCAGTACCTATAGCAATAAGATTTTTAATGTCCAATTTCTTTTCTGTTAATTCATTCTTAATTGCAGTCACAATGGCATCTGCATTACATTTTTCTAATAGTGCCATAGTATGATTATTTTCCTGTGAATATAACTGTAATAAATCACAACAATATCTAATAACTTGTTTACTGTGACATTATTTGACTCATCTAGTAATAAACAATATTTTCCTTGTCCAAGATCAGAAATTAAATCTTCCATGAAATAAGGAGCAATAACATTCTTTACAATATTAGCGCACTTTGTATGATGCATTCTTACTTTATTTACCATTTCATTATCAGACATAGAATGTTTGCACAAGTCTACTAAGTGATAACAAGAATTAAATGATGAATGGCAACAAATAAACGTGGCTAAATTGGCTTCAAGTAATGATGTTTTATCAGCTTTCTTCACTGTGTAATTTGTAATGGATGTACTTTGACACGGACAAGCAATTTTATGTTTCTTCATTTCACAATGACTTTCTAAAAGAGGATACTTCGCTATAATGTCACATCTGCAATAACCTTTAGATGAATCATAGGGAGGCATAACAGTAAACAACTGCACTAGGTAACTTAATCCGCTGAGAAAGTTATGGGTAGCTTGTCACAAGATGAAGTTTTATAAAGAAAAATTCCAACTCCAATTCCAATGATTAGTTTTAGACGATTAATACACCGCCTCCTAGATATTTCAAGATTTCTAACAATACTGTAGAGATAGCCATTGGGCGAGTTGGGCCAAGTCTTAGATAAATTGAATGTTTGGATCTCACTGTTATAAATTTATTTGTTTTGGCAATATGTTGAATATTTCTTATTCATGGACCAAAAAAAAACTGCTAACTTATTTTGTTTTAATGCTAAATTTCCTGCTAAATGCTAGATCAAAATGTTTTATGCTAAACCTAGCATTAAAAATGCTAAAATGGCAACAGTGGGCAAGACCCAGTTGATCACATAACACATTGAATTCCTAAAATATTATTATTATATTGATTCACAGATTTAATGTTTCAGCGGGTTATCTCGGACCCTGGACTATCGAGGAAACAAAAATTTCACCCGAATTAGTTTATATCCCGTTTTAAACGTTTTTTGTACGAATTTATTTTATCGATTAGATTTTAAGATTTAATTATTTGTAATTTATAGCCATTTATTGGCGCCAAATTATTAATGTATCAATAGCTCTGGGTTTTAGTCATTTTTTATAGCTTTATTTTTTTTTTCTTACTTTTAGTTAACCACTTTTCGAAAAAAAATAAAACAGAGTATAATAAAAATAATCATCACACACATTGAGTTAATTAATTACTTATCACAAACAGCCAAGCCCTAAGTCATGCTTTAGTATACCGTCATTTTTATTCACTTTTATTACTCAGAGTAATGTCCCTTATTTAACTTATTAGTCTTATTATACCACTCCCGGTAGGTGATTTTTATCTAAGCCGACTAATCACGTAGGCACACAAAAATATATAATCTGTATGTAGGTGGGACTACCCATAGTATGTAGACCATCTCTTAGTGTTAAATGACGTAAACTGGTGTGTATCTATTCTAAGGTCAACACAATGTACTGCTTTTTTTTTAAATAATGAAGAGAAATGACATAATTCCCGTTAAAACGGAAAAGATAAGTCTAATAAATGCAATGCCGGATTAAGCCATCTTAAGAGGTGCCCTAGGTACAACCCCCCCCCCCGATCCTCCACTGACCTCTGGTATGTTCAGTATTATACAAAATACTAACAAAGGCCTGGGATAAATTGCTAAATAATCATTGTTTTGTCAACTGAAATTCATTTAAAAGGATATAATTTATTAAAAGGCCGCTTGAAATTTTCCTCATTGTATACCTTAAGTTAAGGCCCTTAGCATCCAATCATTTATTGACGTATTTATCACTGCCTTTGTCTAAAATTATTGGAAGGGGAGGGGGGGGACTTGTTGCTCTTGTTTTTAATCATGTAATTGACCAGTTGTTTAGATTATTAAAATTTCATATTTTGTCATTAAAACGGTCCGATCTCTGCATTATGTTAAAACACTGCCGAAATAAATAACAATCATGTAAGTTCTATTGGTGTACAATTATGTAAGTTCTATTGGGGGTACGTGAATTGACCGCGACGGATAAATAACGGCCGTAGGAGGGGAGACAGAAACGATTTAACGATGGGCGCACCGGGCACGCGCCCAGGGGGGGGGTAAAAGGGTCCCGCAGTAACCAGCTTAATGCATGTACGCAAAACCAAAATGTAAAACCTTTTTGATGCCCCACCTTTTATAAAAGGTCTCCATGCTTTCCTCTGTGTCCGGAGCATCAACCGCCTCTAGAGGGCGGGAGGTAAGTTTTTACTAGCAGTTATATTGTTTCAGAAAACTTACTTTCGAGTGCGAAGCACCCCCCCCCCGCCCACCTTTCCCTTATGTGCCGTGTCTGATTGGGAGCAATAGCTATAATAGGTCTAAAACCGACTTGCCATAACAACAGTAAAATTTTAAAATATATAGCATCATATTTTTTTTCTCTGTCATCTTGAAAAAAAAAATACTTGATCGAAACAGGTCAATTGCATCCAACCCGTAAGCAATTTTTACAATCTTGATAAGCCTTTGCCGCAGATTTTCTTTCATAAATAAACCGACCCAGTATTTTGCCCAATAGATGAAAATATGAATAAATACCTAAATCATCTTTAAAAGTCACCAAAGGCCAATAAAGAGCAGCGGCGTATCTAGAGATGAGAAGACCCTAGCGACATTTACTTTCCCGCCATTAAGGGCCCCTTTTTTTTTAGAGTCCGCCCCAGAAACCACAAACGATAATTACGTTTCTGTTAACGCAGTGGCTACGGTTCGGTCCGACCGAACCCGTATTTTTTTTACTTTGGGTACCAGCCATAGATAATATGCTCCACACCCTAACCCTATCCCTAACCCTAACCCTATCCCTAACCATAATCCTGAAAAAAATTCTGAAAAAAAAATGTATAGATGCCATGTTCCTTATACCCTAATATAATGGTTTTGGCTGGTGCCGGAGCCACTGCGTTCTGATAAAGTGCTAATTAAAGTAAAATAATTGATATGTGAAGGATCAAGTATGCTGAAAAACGTGTTTGTGTGTGTTTGTGTGGGGGGGGGGACAAACTAGCAACTAAACTGGACAATTAGCTTTTATCTGTAAAAACATCCACGCCAACTGCAGGAATGTATAATCTATCCCTGTACCCTGTAAGCCAATGTGTTTTGAGGTTTGAAATTCTAGGACACGAGTTGCACGAAAAAACAAGCAATCTAAGCCTGTTCCATTCTGGTCACAGGACGTGTTAGAGCATTTTCGTATTATGTATCAGTACGTATGCTATCTTTCAGTAAATATTTGTAAATTTTGGAAATGTTTATAAATTCAATTGTGTAATGCATATATCTGAAAAAAAGATATTAAAAAGACGTTTCTTTATATTTGAAAACAAAATTATTTTCTCTTAAATCTAACTACAAGTGGTTTGTGGTCACTGAAATAGGACTCATAATTGAAACATTCTAAATTGTAGTCATTTAATCGTCCGAAAACTCCGTCAATTGTTGTTTGATAATTATATATTATGGGTTTTATAAAAAGTACGCGAAGTAAGTCATGTTGAATAACTGTTACAAAAATAAATAATGATTACGCCCCTTTGATTAACTTTTATTATTTATATTTAAAATATAAGCAAAACGGTACATACAAAACTCTTATATTTTGGCCCTGAGAGGTCAAATCGCGAAATGGACTTTTGATGTACACTTGGCAGGCCAAGACCTACAAAATGATATATACATCATGGGTCTAGGACTTATGGTTGCTTAGATATAGGGCGCTCCATTGCAAATATAGCTTATATAGTAAAAAACGGTACTTTATAAGCCCCCTTTTACGGCCCTCAGAAATTAGATCGCGAAATGGACTTTTGCTGCACACATGGCAGGCCAAGACCTACACAATGATATATACATCATGGGTCTAGGACTTATGGTTGTTGAGATCTAGGGTGATGAAGGACAGACAGACAGACAGACAAAACGGGGACAATAGAGCATTTTTTTTTTCGAAAATGCTCTAAAAAGCAGTGGTTTCATGGGGTATTCCCGGAATGATGCTGTTATTCAAATTTACATAATTCAAACACTTTTCAATAGATTACTTAAAATTAAATGATTGATACAGAATATGTACTTATATTTAAGGGATCCAGCTTAATAGTAACTCTCGTGTGAAATCATTTTATGTATAAGACTCATCAGGGGAAAAAAAAAGTTTTCTCTTATCAGAACCATCTTATGTATTTGGTGGGAGAGGAAGGCTAAGCAGTGGTTTCAAGAGATGTTTATGGGCCCTAGGTAATTTTTTGTCAGCATCCTACAACTATTTATAGAACTATCAATTAATATTCGGCAAAGTTTTTTTTTACCTTTTCTATATACGTAAAAGTACTACGAACTCACACCCCCCTGCCTTTTTAAATCATACTTGTAAATAGTGTTGTTGTGTCCTAATTACATTATTCCATAGCCGGCACATAATTGTCAGTATAAGGGGGGTCTACATAGTTAATGATAATAATTAAATAAGGCGTGACTACTTGCAGCTTAGCTAATCACAAAATGTGTATCAGCGGTGTTGTTTCCTAATGTACACAATTTTTTGGGGGCTATTCTTTCCGATATCTTGTTATTTTGCATTAGTCTCAACGTTTATAAAAGAACAGTATCACTATAAATATTAAATTAATTTAACAAAAAGCGTTATTTCAATGAAACGTGGGATCGTGAAAGAGAAACATAACACATAAGACTCAAACACACGAAATCGGCTGCATTCTGGCAAAGTATCGTAACTATATTTTATTCGATATTAGCCTCAAACACACACGTTTAAAGCCCGATTTACAAGTTATTGCCACTATTTTTAATTCGCACTGGCTACGGAGACCATCCGTATGGTCCCGTAGCCAGTGCGTTTATATTAAGTTTGAAGCCCGATTCTTACAAAGTATCGATACTATATTTTATCTCAATACTGACGATAAGCATAGTTGTAGAAATATATGACCCGCTTATACAAATATAAGGGGGTGAATAGACATTATCCTCTTTAAATACCAATATCGCTTTCAACTACAGTTAAGCGTGCACAGAATATATTTATAATTTATAATCTGTGTAGCTGTATGTGTATTTTTCAGTAATAAATTGTAAACACATTTAGAAATAAAACTCAGTGCTGCGTTCTAACCACAAACGCTGAAACTAAAGCGCGGGGTGGGTATTAAGGGGGGGAGGGAGGCGGCAGATATAAATACTGTTAATTGGGTTATACCAGTGGCGTAGTTAGGGGGGGGGGCAAGGGGGGGGGTCATCATGCCCCGGGCGCTACTCACAAAAGGGCGCCAAATGGTATATTTTACATATAATATAATATGATGTAATATGGTTTTTGAAAGAGGGGGGGCGCTAAAAAGGTATTATGCCCCGGGCGCGAGTTAAGCTCGCTACGCCACTGGGTTATTCATCAAACAGAAGTATGTATAATAATAATTTTAAAAAAATCTATGTATAACAAACAAAAAGCCATAGTTTAGGAAGATATTTTAAAAGAATTTGAAACAGAAAACTTGCTTTAAACAAAAAACATGTGTGAGCGCCATCCAAGGTATGAACATAAAAAAAAAGAAATGATAAACACAACGGCAGTAAATTCTGACATTCTTCAGAGAGTCATTCTGTCCCTAGGCCGAAATAGGAAAACGTGTTGGTATGTATCAGGAGCAAAAGTAGTTCGCTCGCTGCAGTTGATAAGAAAGTAAACGAAAACGCCCAACTCGGTGCGTGCTGGCTCTGTCGCTGGCGTTGACCAAGGTATTTCGTTTATATATATATATATATATATATATATATATATATATATATATATATATATATATATATATATATATATATATATATATATATATATATATATACAGTGCTTTTTTTGAAAAAAAAAATAGGTGCCGGTACTCAGTATGGATTGCCTAAATTTTAGCTAAAACCCAGCGTCTAGTTTAGTTCTTATTGCGCACAATTTTAAAATAATTCAATTTTAACAAATTAATATTATTATAAATTAATAATAAACGTTGAAATACAAGAAAAGTAATATTTGTTCCCCACATTGAAAAAGGTGCCGGTACGCCGTACCGGTGCGTACCGTCACAAAAAAAAAGCACTGTATATATACAATTTTACATTTCATCTCTTTAGGACTGTTATTTTATTTTTTAAAACTCCACGCTCAGACTATACAGCTAGACAATCGTTGACTGGGTGACTACAGTGGCGTAAGTAGCCCTGGGCGATCTCTTAAAAATGCCTAAAAGTACTAAAGTGGTGAAAAAGCCGCCCTGGGGGGCACCCGAAATAATTCCCATGGGGTGAACCCTCCTCACCCTGGCCTTGCTACGTTAGTGACTGACTTATTGATTGGTCATCTTCTTGAAACCCAGATTTTAGTATCGCCGTATTTTATTATTATAAGCCTATATGATCTCGAAATATATAGGCCGGGTGTGACCAAATGCTGCTCTTTAAGAGCCGGATGCGGCTCTTCGATGAGATTTCTTGCGGCTCCCAATGATCCAGCTTATGTTAAATACCTTGATTACTTTTGCCCACTAAATTTGGATAAATCGACTATGGCACGGCTCGTTAATGAAAGTATTTTCTTTTACCATGTAATGAGCCGGATTGCGGCTCTCACTGGGTACTCACGCCAAAGGAACTATGAAGCAATATACAGATCTCAGTGGATTTGTCTAATGCTTTCCTATCCATTTTGTGCATATAATAAACGCACTTTTAATTTCAATTGGAGTATTAGATAGAAATGAAGAATGCATCCACTTAGCAGGTAGGCTTCTAGGACATAGGGTCAACTTGACCTAGTGTGCTAAGCTTGAGCTCAACTTGACCGAGTGTGCTGAGCTTAATATCTCTCATAGGGCATTACAAATAAATTGTATCCCAACAAAAAAGATAAATAATAAATTGACAGCTGATTGTGTTTTATTAAATTAATGGGAATAAAACCACTTTACACTCAAATACACAAATCTAATAAAGTATACGCATATAATAAAGAGACAAACTAATTATATCATTTAAAAAAAACTAATTAAAAACACCTTTACATTGGCAGTTTCAATCTACCAAAAAAAATATCTAAAGTTTTAGCCTACCTTCAAATCCTAATTTAATCCGTTCTTGGAAGTCCTTTGAATTTAGGATCGGACGAATTTTAAGTAATTTTTCCCTCAATATAAATAAATATAAAATGGATTCAACTGTTCCAATACCCACACGCACTTAAATAAAAAAAAATATTCATAGTACGACGAAGTATATTAACATTATGTATGCAACACTAAAACAAAAGGTACTCAAGCTCTTTTTTTTTTTAAATACATTTTTTTTTTTGTCTTTACAATTTTGATTTAGCTTCCCTTGCAACTCCAGAAAATGTGACCATGACCTCTCACCCCTCTGCAAACTGTCGACAAACACAAAACGTTTTCTCTTTTTTTTTTATCCAGGCTTCTTTACATTTTTTCAGCCTTGTCATCTTATAGATTAATCCTCCGCACCATGTACACATTTGCATAACGTCTACACAGCTGTAGCCTTATGAATATTCCAATTTCATTATAATCATATACAATAAATGCATTAATTACCGAATCCTTAAAAAAAAATCGAATATTTACGTTTTTTACCAAGTGGCGTGCTTTAGTTAAAGAGTTTACTCTGCAACCTAGGACTGGGAAGGGGGCGGGGCTGTTGTGCTTTAATACAATGATACCTCAGAATACCAGCTTACTTTGTACTAAAACCACTGGCGGCGGAGCTGCCCCCCCCCCCCCTAAAACTTTTAAGGAGTGGCGGCGCCCGCCCTTGAATTTCCAGTCTGCCCCCCTAAAATTTTAACTTTTTTAATTTTGTAATTCATTTTAGTTTATATGTATCATTTTCATAATTCATTTGATTTATTTCTTAAATTTAATATTTGAAAGAACTTATAATTAATTGACATTTTACAGTAATCATATTATTGAGAGTTGTTTTGGCATATTTTAAAACTAGTTGTACCAGGCTTTGCCCGGGTTTAAAATAATGTTTTCTGTTTATTTAAGAAGCGTAATTTGACGTTTAATTAAGATTTAAAATAAGACGCGTAAAAATGGTTTATTTGCATGCAATAAAAGGGTACATTTATCTTAAAGCAATGTGATACACAACATTTTTGGCAGTTCCTCTCTCTCCCTCCCCTCCCTCCCTCTTTCCCTCCCTCCCTCCCTCCCTCCCTCTCTCTCCCTCTCCCTCCCCCTCTCTCCCCCTCTCTCTCCCTCCCTCCCTCCCTCTCTCTCCCCTCCCTCTCTCCCTCTTTCTCTCTCTCTCTTAGGCATGACTGTAACAAAAGATGACAATTCCTATGGATGAAGGAATGTTATGTAATATTGTAGTAAGTAATGTGATATTTGGTACCGATCATATTTATATGGGAGAGAAGCTCGTAAAACCTGAAATCGGGGTAAAAGTTTGCCAATTTTCATGTCTTTGATATCCAAAATAATTAATTACAATTAAAGTACCCATTAAGATGGAACGAAACCTGTTTAAGAACATTCCCCATGTAATTTTGTGTACGTGTACCAAGTGGCGCAACCAGCAAAAAATGCTGGGGGGGGGGGCTCACATATTGAAAAAAGACAGTTTGACAGTCTTTTTTGTAACTTTATAACGTAAATTATGTATTGATGATTTGGCCGGGGGGGGGGCTTGAGCCCCCCCCCCCGGTTGCGCCACTGCGTGTATCAAATTTCACGTTATTTGGTTGTCTGGATCTTGAGTTTTAAGGGAACAGACAGACAGATTTGCAAATGCGTCTTATAAGTATAGAGAAGTATTGCCATCTACCGAATGACGGCAAATGTAATTTTTAAAGCAAATACAATTATTTATTATCTTTTCATAAATTACTTTTTGTTTATTGAGTTTCCCGTTTCCGGTTTCTTATTCATCATCATTCATGATAATTATCAGTAATTTTCTGATCTAATTTCACTATTAAATTTGTAAACAAACTGACATTACGAATCAGTTGACGACAGAAGTGCTCAATGTTCATTTTTATTTTTTAATATATTATTTTTTAATAATATCGATTAAATACTTGCTACAGAATTACTATATTCTATTATAGAATTAAGGGGGTAAAATTTGTCTTTCGGTTATATTTTGTCTTGCCCCTCCTTAAATTTCCAAGGGGGGGCGCCGCCCCCCCCTTGAATTTTGGCTTGCCCCCCCTTAAAATATTTCGTTTCGTGTGTGCAAAGGGGTGGGGGCATCATGCCCCTGGCGCTACTCACAAAGGGGCGCCAAATGGTATATTTTACATATAATATTACATGATTTTCGAATGGGAAGGGGCACTAAAAAGTTATAGTGCCACGGGCGCGAGTGAAGCTCGCTATGCCACTGGGTGGCCTAAGACGATTCGACGAGTATTCGTCATGGGCCCTTGTAAAGTAAAGTTCCCTTCTTAGCCCTAACGGGCCTTCGGGGCAGGTGAAGTGTAGAATTCATCTGTTTCTATAACCTCGGCACATGAAGGGATTGTGTGGTTAGCACAACGCCCAGCCGCCTTTACTTCCCCAACTTAAGTCAGGTACCCATTTAAAGCTGGGTGGACTTGTGGGACGATTTTGCACCAAATTTCACCTGGAAAAATTCCATGGGCCTCACCGAGGATCGAACCCAGGACTCTCAGGTCGACAGTCGAGTATCTACACCACTCGGCCATCCGTCCCACCATGGGCCCTTGGGTTGGGGAAAAAAATATTTCAATAACAACTAAAGTTTAATAACTAAACACATTTTAAACCATAATCTATTGATTATAATCAACATATTTTTTAAAAAAAGTTTTTCATCTGTATCATATGTCAATTGTAAACAATTTCAATTCGTTTATTTTATAATTGTTTTTTGGAGGGTTGGGGGGGGGGGCTTTCTAGCCCCTGTTCGCCATAGGCTTTTATGGCCCAGCACGTCCCTGGGTACCTTAGTATAAAACTTACTCTTCACCCCACGCAAAGCTTCTGGATAAGCCCCAAAATACATCTAAAAGAGAATATGGAAATTCTAGTTTGTGGAGATCTGGCAACGAATCAATGAATCTTTTAACTTTAATTAAAGTGATCATTTTGATTTGAAACTATAAATATTTGAAATTTGAACTTTCTAAAGAACTGATACTCGTATTCTATTCTTATCTACACCCATACAATGGCGTCACTATGGCGTGAAAATTCTACAGCAGGGGCCAGCATTCTACAGCAGGGGCCAGGCATTCTACAGCAGGGGCCAGGCCAATAGCAGGGGGGGGCAGGAAATAAATGTTACTAAGTAGAGCAAACAAGCAGAGGGGGGCCAGACAAAACCCGGGGGCCCGCCCCTGGCCCCCCCCGCACGCTACGGGCCTGGGTGTGTGGGTGCGGGCCGCACCGGGTGACACCATTTTAGGGTTGACATCAAAATGAACAGTTCTAAATTTCAAAGCGGAAAAAACACGGTATAGTGAATAGTCGGTTTTATAACCGATCATTGTTCAAAACATGAGCAGTAGCACAGGGTGCCACCATGCAGTGCATTAGCACTGGGTGCCACCATGCAGAGCATTAGCACAGGGTGCCAGCATGCAGAGCAGTAGCACATGTTGCCACCATGCAGAGCAGCGGCACATAGTGTCACCATGCAGAGCTTCTGGTGCTTAGGTAAATGAATACAATTTAAAGCTGCTTGGATCAATCTGGAGTTATTTGTAAATGCGCTAAAAAAGAACGCGTGCAGTCACGCGGTTTCATGAAATTGGAGACGTAGTTTACAAACTCAATTTAATGAAAGTAATATACATCTTTCTGAAAATTGTCAGATATACTATCGTTTTTATAGCTCAAGTATTTTAAAGTAAATTATCTAAGGTCTAGTGCAGGAAAATTCAAAATAGGTACCATTGCTTATGGTGGAAGTCTTAGGGGAGGGGTGATTGACACTCTGAATTTTTCGCACCGGGTGACACCAACCATAGTGACGCCACTGCACCCATAGACATAATGAATATCTATATCTACACCTGGTACTGTCCTTGGTCGGCAGCTAAAAAATTGGATCACGGACGGACCAACCCATATTAAATAATTTATAATTATTTAGTTCAGAGCTAGAATGATTAGAAATTCAAACTATTTCCTGCAATTAAAAAAAAACTGTAATTCGGAAATATTATTGCACCTAAGTACTGCAGATGCCGTCCTGGTGGTCGGCAAAAACATGGAAAAATCTAGTTTGTAGAGATCCTGCAGACTATCCATTAGTCTATAATGATCAGAGGCGTACCTAGGGTTGGGGGAGTCCTATTTCGAAAATCCACCGGGCACCAGCTGGGGGAGGGGGCACATTTTTTTTACATTAAATATTAAGTACATTATCTTATGTCATCGTGTCGAATGTCAAAATGCAGGGGACCCCAAAGAGGCTGACCCCCCTTGGTTCGGCACGGATTCTGATACTTCAAAGGAGATATATAGCTAATCAAATAAAGCACACTAAAAATGACAGTTTTTTTTTAAATTATACTCCTTTAAAGAAACAAATTGTGGCAGCCAGCAATACAGTGTAAAATATCAAGTTTTTGTGGGGATACCAAAAGCGGAATTTATTCTTTTTTTTTTTTCAAATAATTTAAAAAGAGGAAAAATGATGAACAGATTGGAGGATTTGAAATGGAAACGGTTTTAGTCACCGGCGGCGGAACGAAATATTTTAAGGGGGGGCAAGTCAAAATATGACCGAAAAACAAATTTTACCCCCTTAATTCAATAATAGAATATATTAATTCTGTAGCAAGTATTTAATCGATATTATTAAAAAATAATATATTAAAAAAAATAAAAATGAACATTGAGCACTTCTGTCGACAACTGATTCGTAAAGTCAGTTTGTTTACAAATTTAATAGTGAAATTAGATCAGAAAATTACTGATAATTATCATGAATGATGATGAATATGAAACCGGAAACGGGAAACTCAATAAACAAAAGTAATTTATGAAAAGATAATAAATAATTATATTTTCTTAAAAAATTACATTTGCCGTCATTCGGTAGATCGCAATACTTCTCTATACTTATAAGACGCATTTGCTATCTGTCTGTCTGTTCCCTTAAAACTCAAGATCCAGACAAACAATAACGTGAAATTTGGTACACGCAGTGGCGCAACCGGGGGGGGGCAGGAGGGCTTGAGCCCCCCCCCCCGGCCAAATCATCAATACATAATTTACGTTATAAAGCTACAAAAAAGACTGTCAAACTGTCTTTTTTCAATATGTGAGCCCCCCCCCCCCCCAGCATTTTTTGCTGGTTGCGCCAAATATGATCGGTACGGGGAACCAAATATCACATTACTTACTACATTATTACATTCCTTCATCCATAGGAATTGTTATCTTTTGATACAGTCATGCCTAAGAGAGAGAGAGAGAGGGAGGGAGGGAGGGAGGGAGAGAGGGGGAGGGAGTGAGGGAGGGAGGGAGAGAGGGAGGGAGGGAAAGACTGGACATTCAAGGGGGGGGCGCCGCCCCCCTTAAAAGTTTAAGGGGGGGGGCGCTGCCCCCCCTGCTCCGCCGCCAGTGCTTGCTACGCCACTGAGGCCACCACGGATGTTTTCAAACTTAATTGTTTTATCTATGGAATAATTTTAACTAATAAAGCAACACATTTAATTATATACGCATTTATATTATAAGGGTCCCTTCTGTGAGGGCTGTGGTGGGGGGGGGGCAAGGGGGATATACATACATTGTTTCAAATTTGTCAATAGCTTAATTCATAAGCCTACCTCGATGCGACTTGCGGGGGCCAGGGGGCCGGGCCCTCCTGCGTTTTGTCTGGCACACCCTGCTTATTTGTTCTACCTTTTCAACCCTTTTATTTACGTTCTTATTAGGCGATGATGTTTTTTCGTTTAATATTATAATAATTGTTTTACTAAAAAACAGAACGCAATACTTTTTAAATCAACTGCATAATTATGACGTTATCAATTCATGTATGCGCATTTGTTAAAAAGAAAGCAAAATGTCTACCGTTGCTGGTGGAGCATTTGGGGCAGGAAAAGCTGGGGCTCCCTTTGATCCCATTCAGTATATTAAAAGACCTCAGGTTATTCTTAGGACACTCAGCCTGGTATGCATATTTTGTTTAATTTTCTCACTTCACTGTTTCAAATATATACTAAAAGCTGCTAAACCTCAACCAATACTAAATTGAATAAATTTACTTACCACTTTACCTGTTAGTTTGAATCAAATTTGTTTACTTTTTTTCTCAATTGAAGAAATGCGTTTGCTCTTAATGTATTTCTAAATTATCAAGTTTATTTTCTGAAAAATGTCCATAAATATCTAAACTAATTAATTTAAAACTTAAGATTGATATATCTCATTTTACTGATTTTAGTGTCATTGTTTTACTGATATATCTCATTTTACTGATTTTAGTGTCATTGTTTTACGCACTTACTGTACAAATTAAATCATCTCAATATTACTGATAAATTTATCTTAGTGTGAGTTTTGACTTGATAAAATGTGTTTCGGCCATTAAAGCAATATGATTTTAAAAGAAAATAAAGCTTTATGTTTCACAACTGGGGCGTAATTATGAAGCCCTTATTGACAAAGTCGTCAAAGTATGATAGAAGCAGGCCCCTACATTTTACAGAAAAAAAATGAATTTTGAAAACGCAGTGGCTACGGTTCGGTCAGACCGAACCCGTATTTTTTTTTCTCCGGGTACCAGTCATAGATATTGCTCCACACCCTAACCCTAATCCTGAAAAAAAAATGTATATATGCCATGTTCCTTATACCCTAATATAATGGTTTTGGCTGGTGCCGGAGCCACTGCATTTTGAAAACAACAAGGCACCTGATAAATTTTTAGGTTGCTTCCTCCACACAGTGGCAGTGATTACTGTATGGCTTTATTAAAAATATGACATCTTATTTATTTAAACTGTATCACTGATACTTTTTCTGATACAATATGAAATCTTATCGACTAGTAATATGACAAGGTTTTAGTAAAAATATGTATTTTCAATTGGATTTTTAGCACTGACTTTGGTAATAAATGTTTGTAGGAAAACACTATATAGCAGAAAGCAGGATCTCCAGGGCAAAATCATTACATCTTAAGTCATCTTAAAGCATGGGCTACCTGGGGAAAAAAATTTCATCTGAACTGATTTGAATCTTGTTCATAGACTTTTAATGAAAAGATTAATATAGACTATTTACAGAGATAAAATGTTATTTATTTAAAACTATTCAGACTTAGGATATTGATGGAAAAGATAACATTGCCAGTCATTGAGCCAAATAAGTTATAATTGTTGTAGTCCTAGACTAGGGATAGACAAATAGTATTTTTTACCTCATCCCACAATGTATTTTAAATTTAAAAGAAATGCCAGACTTAGAGTGTTTACATGAGCTAATTTAAATAAAATGTAAATGATGTAAATAAGTTGGGGGAATAGGGGTGGTTGAGCATAAAGTAGTTCACACTGGCAAAATTGGTCAGCTGGTCATTATTTACCCAAGCCGGTCCTCTACTTATTGAGAATGGGCCAAATTTCAACACATGTAAACAGTTAACATAAATAGCAGAACTAAATAGTTGCTGCCAATCCATAATTTTTATAAATATAGCCATCTTTTTTTTTTTTTTTTACCTTACTAATGCTCTTTATGAGATCTTGCATTTTTGGGAAGCTGTACTTTATAGTAACAAATAATGAGATAGTTGATTTCTAAAAAAGATACTAGTCTTTCAGTTTTTTTCCCACAGGTTTTTGCTATTGTTGTATTTGGATGTATCTCATCAAAAGCATGGTATGCTCATATGTGTATAATGAATGGGGATGATAATGCCTGTGGCTATGGCACTGGAATAGGAGTTCTTGCATTTCTTATTTGTATTGGATTTCTAATAGTGGATGCTTTTTTTGAGAATTTGAGTAGTGTTCAACACCGAAAATATGCAGTTCTAGCTGATCTTGGAATTTCAGGTTAGTTTTCCATTCATTTTTTATGATTAGAAATTCTTACAAGTGGCTAATTTGAGGCTGATACAGTGTGTTTCATTTTTGGTGTGCTGTATTTGGATTGCTTTTTGAACACAGGACCTCAGCAATATGTCTCCTTTGAAGTATTCTTATTTATGATATGTTTATCTGTTAACCACTAATGGGATGGCTTTTGTATCGTCCTATTTACATCTCAACCATAGGTATATGTAAAGGCTAAAGAGACATTTATTTATTTTTAAGCCCCTGTAAAAATGAGATGCTTATCTCTTAAATCCAATACACCACTAATGCAGTGGCTTTTGTAGTTCCCTTCTTTCATCCCCACCATAGCTGTAGCTATGGAGGCATCACCGAAGACATAGGTAGATAACTAGCACAGTTGCCAGCCAGCCGCCTTTCCTCTCTAAAAAATGTCAGGTATCCATTTAATGTTTGGCGGACCATCAGCTTGACAGTCACACACTCAACTGCCTGATACATGCACAATTAACGGTGAATAACAATCATTCAATGATCATTCACTGTTTTTTTCAAGACTTGCATCACAGATACTGTCGGTGACACTGTCCTGTAAAAGAAACAATAACCATTGGTTTCTGGCATTTTAAAAAAAAATCTTGCTCCTAGCTTCAGGTCTCAGGAAAGTAACTCTGTTAATTAAAATAAATTAATTTTCAGCAAAAAAACTTATTTCTTTGTCCATAAATTAAAACAAAGTTAAAATAAATGAAATAAGTTTGATTTGAAGCCGGAGTAACCTAACCCACATCATGGGTTAGGCTACTATGGCTCAAACGCTTCATTTATTTATATTAGAAGTTTAAAAAATCAAACTAGCTTATCCTTTTTACGTCATTACTTTTCATTTAAAAAACTTGATAGAAATTGCAATTGTTAACGCATATTTGTTTTCATAAAAACAGAAAAGAAAACATATTAATTCTTCTTTTTGATAATAACTGGTTTATTAGCGTGTATGCCAACAATATTTTAAATCAGTGTTCATTTACCATGACCTTAAGAAAGGGTCAAATCTGTCACTCAGTAGAAAGAGCTAGCTGGTGGTTTGTGTGGTAGGATGTTAATTTGTAACCAAATTTATATATTTTTTACTTCAAAGTGCATTTAACTCATTATTTACATGATAGTTTATATATTTTTTACCCTTGTTATTATTATTTTTTAGGTCTTTGGACATTTTTATGGTTTGTCGGCTTCTGCTATTTAACTGATGCATGGCGAAGAACCAAGAATACTAGTATATCCGACCATGGAAAAAGTAATGTTGAGGCCGCTATAGCATTCTCATTTTTTTCCATTTTTACATGGGTAAGATTTATATTCCATCTCTTAAAAGTTTTTTTTAAGAATATAGATAAAAAGACAAGATAAAATCATGACTTGTTTATTTTTTTTCTCTGTGGGGTTGTCAGAGGTTGTAGGAAATGCAAGATTTTCTGGGCGCTGCCTGATCCTTTTTTCTTCTCTTAATATTATCGATGAAGTGCTTTTGTTTGCCTTTCATCACTAAAAATATCAAAACTATTTTCAGGGTGCTCTCACTTTCTTTGCTGTCCGCCGTTACCGCATGGGTGCTCAGGAAGCTTTTGCATCTGGATATGATCAAGATCCAAATGCCTCATCCCCATACAGTTCTTTTCCGGGCAGTGATACCGGTGACCCTTACCAGCAACCCCCTTTCAGTCAGCAGAAGGAAATTCCAGACTATCAACAACCTACATATTGAATCTAGTCATCTTTTTATCTCTTTATCTTAATTTGTGTAGAAGTGCATTTGAATGAATGCTCAGCTAATGCAGGAGCTGTGTAGGTATTAGCTATGTATGTAGTTCATACAGTGTGGTGACTTTATGTTAGAATGTTAGTTAGAAGTGTTTTGATAATGAAATAAGTAAATATTTTTTTTAATGTTTTTTGAAGGCATTGTGGAGTTTAAGTTGTTTTTTTTTTAATAAACATCCTATATATGTCACTATTTGATACTTTTTACTTCTGCAAAACTAATAGATAGATTCTCTTTATTGCAGTGATATTTCTGATAACACATATTAATCTTATATGAAGCCTTTTTTTTCTCATTATCCTTTTTTAACATCCTCAATGCAATTTTTAAAGTTAATTCTTAAGGGATTGATGGATTCTGAGCATTTAATTAGATGTGTATTTGTTGATGTTAATCAAACTACTTTTATCTATGCTGAATAGTTAAATGTACATATTTTATTCTGGGTTATGTTTTGTGGTATATTATTATTTTGAACATAGCTTTTACATGATAAATCATTCAGTGTGCATTTTCAAAAATTGATGAAACAATTTTTAAATTCATTTCTAAGGCTAGAAGATTCAGTTAATTTGTTGTTTGATCATTAATCATTGGCATATGACATAAATAGAAACGCTATAATAATATTGTGATTCACAGTTCCTTAAACATGTTTATTTACTGTTATCATATTTTTATTTAAATAAGCTCTCAGTTTTTTTTTTTTTTTTGTTATACATTTAACAGTTTATTCAAAGAAATTTATTTATCCTCTAGATTCCATTTAGCTGTCACCATGTAGTTAGTTTTACAGTAAACTTTTGAGGGATTTGTTTAAAAAAAACTGTATTTGCATTCTTATAAGTTTGTGATCATGTATACATTTTAGCATAATAAATCTTCATATTTTATAATAAATCTCTCCTAGTATTTTAAACATTATTTTAGAGAAATTTTTTTTTCATGTTGTAAAGGGCTCGTAAAAAAACGACATTTTAACCCCCCCCCCCCCTTCCTTGTTACAAAGTGTCACAAATTTTTTCACCCCCACCCCCCTCCCATGTCATGTCACAAGTTCAAATAAATTAAAATACCTCAAATTACTGATTTATTTTTCTTTCGTTATTTTTGGAGATAAATAATGAACTTTTAGCGTATTAAAAACAGTTTTTGAGTCAAACCTAGTCAAAAAAGTAATAACTATCGAAATTTTTAAGATACAAAATTTTCATAACAGTCAATTTTCAAAATTTCAAGTTGAGAAGAATTGTAATTTTGGCAGAAAATTCAACCAAATTTTGGATTCCCTCATAGATAATTATTTTTTTGTAATGTCACAATTTCACAGACCCCCCCCCCCGGTCACAAAATCCTAGACCCCCCCTCCCCAAGCGTTATGTCATTTGCGAACGAGCCCCAACTGTTAAAAAAAATCGGAAAAGCTATGTTGCTCTATATGAAATACAAGTACATTCTTTCAAATTTGTAAATTCTAGTCGGTTTCTAGCATAATAAATGTGGTTAATTATTTTTTTTTTTAACTGTAATTATTACTAATAATTTGTAACCGTGCTAAAACTGCATAATTAATCATTTCATTTTTTAAAATTTGATCCGAATTTTTTCAACCATTGGATACTTTGCGTACATCAAAAATATTTAAGTGTAAAAAAAGCACCTCTAAAATTGTTTTAAAACAATTGAAGTTTTAAAGAAGTACTAATTAAGTAGTATTCTAATAATAAATAAGTAATTCCGAAAAAAAAATATGTTTCACTTCATCTACTGAAGCACTATTGTAGAATTATCAATTCATAAAGGAAAGCTGGAAGATAATTCTTATGCATAATCTTAGGCTCCAGCCTTGTTAAGTTTTTTTTTGAGGTTTGTGGAAAGATGTTAGTAAAATACATTTCTTCATTGGTGCATATATTTTTATTGATTAAAAAAAAAAAAGTTCTCAATAACTGGTAATTTAAAAATGACTTTTAGCAGTCAGGCATTTTTCTGCACATCAGTTTGATATAAACATTATCTTGATACCACACTGACCTAGATAAGACCAAGGTTGCAATTAGTACATGTATTTTGGTAAACCATTTTTTTCTTTTTATAAAAAAAAACTATTCCTGTGATTCTTAAAAAATTTGAATCATTTATAAATACATTTTTTTTTCAAATAATAATAATTTTTCTTATTCTAATAAATCCGTTTTATTATGATAACATTAACAGAATACTCTTTTTTTTTTAAGATAAATGTTGTTTATTTGACTTTGTGCCAGGTGTGTTTACAAAATTTAAGCAGAGATGTGCAATATTAAGCAGATTGATATTAAATAGCAGCTTATTTTATATAACAAAAAAAAAAGGTAATTGAGATTGTGATATAAAACAGCATTGCATATGTTAATTTTATTTCTGCCATTTTAGTAACCCTGATCTTATCCAGGTTTTGTAAACTATATTAACATTTGCAGTCATTAGTCATGCACATTTTACTTGTGGAAATTTTTTTTTTAAACTTATATTTTTATAATAAGCAGAAAAGTTAATCTGCTTTTTTTTTGAGCTTCGCTGAAAATATTTTTTTTTTCTTGATATCATTTGCATTTCTGTGATTGACTTTTTTTTTAGTTAAGCCATTTTCCTTTTTTTGTGTGACCAAACTAAATAATGCTGCTTATTTGTAGTTAAATTTTCATTTGCTTAAAATTTTTTTTTTAAAGCTTCAAAGGTTGTGTTTTTTTTATTTTTAATTCGGTTTTTTTTTTTTACATTAGTGTATTTTGCTAAAACTTTGTATACTATCTGTCAGTCTGTAATATTATCATGTATTGTCCACTGTCAATCTGACCAGTGTATTTCTAAAACAGTGTAACACTTGTTTTTTTTTTTTTTGCAGTCTACCTTTTTCATAAATATTTAATTTATTTTTATTTTTTTCAATACTTGTCCCAACCACTGTACATTTACATGGTGACCTGCTCTTTAACTGTTTATATGTTGATGTATACTAGACATTTTGTTAACATCTTTGTAGATATTTTCATTTCATTCCTTGCTTACATTACAGATTTGTTTTATACTACATTCCATTGCATGGTTTCAACCAACATCTAAAACTCACATTTGGTTAATAATTTTGTTTGATTAATTTCGAGCATCACTGATCTGATCAATTTCTTGTGTGTATTTGATGTGAAGCTTATCATTAACACATTAGATCATTTTTTTTTTTAATATTTTAAATTTTTGAAGCTTATTTTTCATTTCCTATTGAGATTGCACGAATTATTAGCAAGGTATTTCATCAGCATTGTTAACATTCATTTTTTATTCAGAATGATCAGCACCTTTGTCTACTTTTAAAGAAATTCACTGGCAGTCCAAGTTAAACTAAATTTTAAATAATACATGTACTTGGTGTATCTAATATTTTGTATTATCCCAGTAATTTGCAATATCTGTTGAGATACCAAAATAAAAGTTACACAAGCTGCGTTTCATCGGGTGTCATTCTTTACATTTTGAAATGATTTCTACTATTTTTACCAGCTATTATTTTTCTCTTTAATTTTTAATAATTTAACTCTAGATGCTTTATAAGTGAAAAATTTTTTTTGATCAGTTTTTGTGGATAAAGAAATCTTTTGCCAGAGTTTAAACAGTCACTTTTTAATCTTATTTATGACCACAGTATAATTTAGATAAGACTTTCAGCAGTCAAATATTTTTCCCTTAAAGACCATCAGGACTGATGAATTACTGATGAAGTAGCCATGGCATTAGCTTAGCACCCTGAAAAAAATCCCTAGGTCAACAGTTGAACACTCTACACTGCACACCCACTATGGGACTGTTTATTGTAGTGCCTTTCATCCCCACCTTAACCGATAGTACAATGGCCATGGATTAAGAATTTTTAAAAATGATCAAAAGTTAATGCAATAAGCACTGTTACTAAATAAGTGTTTCTGAAATAACCCTCTTGTAATTTGAAACCATAATGAGTTGTTACGTTGTGATAATGAAATTTTTTTTTCTATCCGAGCATGATTGTATTAATTTCAAAATGTCACCAGCGGTTTTTTACATTTAAAAAAATGTTTTTGGTTTACTAATTAAAATTTTCTTCTTAATACATTTCTTAGATTATCATTTGCATGTTAAAATTGATAGTAAAGATCATAAATTTTGGAAACAAATTTAATAGTACAATATGACATTTTTTTTTTTATAAATTGAATGTAATTGAAATGGTGCACCATATTTTATGTTGTAGTAGCCAGCTGTGTGTTGAAGAAATAGCTGAAATGTAGAAATTTATTGTATACACTTTTTCTAAATTAGCTAGCTATTGCTTTTTTTTTTCAAATATAGGGCTCATGTATATGTAAAATTGTCAGCTTTGGTCTTGGTTGAAGTACCGGTATAATTGGATTTCTTACTCTTGTAGAATAAGTGGAAAAAAATTTGTATTAAATATCAATCTTCCTCCATTTTTTCATTTATCATTAAGAAGTATGTATTTTTGGCCTCCTTCAGAAGTACCAGCACTGAAGCCATATATTGCTGTTGTGATCATCATATTCAATGTCTGTTATGGTAGTTTAAATAATTAAACTTGGTAATCATAGACCACTGTTTTACTTGTTGCTTTGTATTCACAAATATACTACATGTATCATTAAAAAGACTTAACACTTCACGAGCTTGAAAATCTAATTTTATACTAATGAGAGAATGTCACACATACAGGTTAAATCTGAGTAAATGGCAGTCAGTGGAGAATTGAATCAAAGCTGCTATAGCTCTTGATATAGAAGTTGAATGTAGACAGAGCAGTGGATTTGGATACCAGCCACTTTAGTTCTCTATGAAGATAGAGCAATGGACATAACCACGCTAGTTTTCTATGCAATTGATTTATGTCAAGGCAATGAGCAGTTCATTGAATCTCAGGCATATTACTTCTCTATGCAAAGGCTGGATATGGACAGAGCAGTGCATTGAATCTCATCCCCTCTAGTTCACTATCATCTATCCAGTGTAAAGAACGTTGTTAAGCTATTACCATACAAAAAAAATGATTCAATTTGTTCTCCTTAGCTAAGGATGCAGCTCCCAATGAGCTATTTATTTTTCTATCATTTAATTACTTTTGGACACTAAATTTTAGTAAATGGGGTGGCTCTTTAAAATATTTGTTACTACATAAAAAAACCGGATTGCGACTATCATTGACCACATGCGTAACCACCCGTTGCTAATACAAAAGCCTAAAAAAAAAAAAACATGCAGGGAATGTGTTAATAGCATATGGCTTAATAGGAACGAGCAGTAGTAGTAATATACGGAGGCACTTAGAATAAAGATTATAATTATAGTGTGGGGCTGTCCATTATTTATGTCAACAAATTTTTGGCGATTTTTACTTCCCCCCCTTGTCAACAACTTGTCAAACTTCCAGAGACCCCCCCCCCTATAAAATTACGTCAACATTTGATCACCCCCCCCCCCTAAAAAGGTGGCTTCCAAAATGTGGCAAAATTAGTAGGAATATAGTTAGATTAATTAAATTACTGAATGTTAGGCGAGTGTGTAACACATGACTACAAACGCTGCTTAATTTTCCTATTTATTAAGTAATTATATTAAATTAAAAAAAGTAACATTGTTGACGTCAACATTTCTTGACCCCCCCCTCCCACTTGTCAACAATTGTTAAAAAATGTCTTACCCCCCCCCCCCCCCCATTTTGTTGGCGTAATTAATGGACAGCCCCTAAGCGATTGGCAAATTTACATATCAGTAATCTTTAAGAACGACCCTGTCAATATACCTTTTTTCTATGCTTCTGATAATAGTGATAAATTGTAATAATAGTATATTTTAAATATTTTACTGGAAACTGAAACATCCGAAAACATAACTAAAAATAGAATCGTTAAATAATGTGTTTCTTTTTTTAATAGTGACGTAGTTCCTTACCTCTTGCACCACTCGCTTATTTCACTAGGACATAGCGCTTGTGATAAAAGGGATAATAGGCCACGTTTCCCAAATAGATAGTAAAAAAACATTGCTAAGGAGCATTTATTATACAGTTTTATTCAAGAATAATTTTGTATCGTTTTTAGCTATGTCGGAACATAACGTGGAACGTTCTGAAAGCATCGACAATACCTGCCCTGTATGTCATGATGTTTTTGAAATTTTCGCAATCGGGCCATGCGATCACCCGGTTTGTTATCGTTGCTCCACTAGAATGAGAGTCTTATGTGATCAGATGGATTGCCCAATATGCCGAAGTCCTATGCCACAGGTTTGTTAGACATTGATATTATTATTATATTCCACTGACTTATTAACCGACTGTGACGTCCGCGTGTATATTTTGTGTGTGTTATTCTTGATTCTTGGCTTGCTAAGTCACTAAAATTTAGTATGAAATTGAAGAAAGTGTATGATACAAAGAAAACCAACTAAAAAGTAAACTAACAGCATTGTAATGTACATGGCAGTGCCTCAGTAGACAACGCTCTGCCACTGTCAGACATCACAGGGTTTAATCTGTATTATTTCTGTGGCACTTAAGTGTCTTAAGACAGGACTGATAGGTACATTTTGTCACTTACTCACTGGAATGGGGAATCTGTTTTACTTTTTTTTTAGAGTTTGCAACTCGTGCAACTAACACTAGTTACTATAATCTATAGAGACTAGCTTGCTACTGTTATGCTGTATAAAATAATGCAGTGGCTATGCCCACGAAATGCTTTGTGGACGTAGTTCGTACAAAGGTTATGATGTCCACGAATAAAAATCCAGCGGGACCAGATTCTTCCGGTAATGATTATAGTTTATTTGTTTACTTTGAGAAGACATGCTTCCATCAGCCTGCGATTAAAATAGGCTGTTATTGTATATTTACAAATGTTGAGTTTTGTTTTAATATCTCTTAATTTCAATAAAACTGAATTTGACAACAAATATACAAATGTATGTATGCAGTGTGTCTAATTTTTTTGTTTTCATTGTTATTGAATGGTTGTTATTGACTTAAATGTTATCCTTAGTCACACCACAGGATTTTAAACAGTATATATACTGGGTATAAGAAGAAAATCATGTCATTACTAATTCTTTTTTCTTATTAGTTATTACCTATTAATTTTGATTTATTATTGAAACACTGGACTGCTCCGCTCGCTAAAAATTAGTTAAAAATTTTTGAGCAAGGGGAGGGGCAATACAGATGTTTCTAAAAGAAACTAAATAGGGCAAATATCAATTATAGAAAGTTACTGTACTAATACTTAAATATTTAGACCTATTTATAAAATATTTACTAATAACAAAAAACATCAACACTACTTGTATCACTGGGTAGAAATTAGTAGATTGGCAAAAGGCCAAAGCCATGTAGTTTTTTTTTTCCGTACCGGTATTCTATATGTTTCATGGACATGTGCACTGACTTGTACAAAAACAACTGGTCCATAAACTTACTAGTTTAAATTAATAACTTAAGTTTTAATTTCATAAATTGGCCACTTATTTTGTATTATCGAAATATAGAATAAAAGGGGAAAAAATTACAAAAAAATGTAATCTGAATTCACTGCACCCATAAAATGTTAATATTTAAATAAGTACATATTACACATCTAAATAACAAATAAATGAGTTTTTTAAATCTGTTGTAAGATGTATATAAAATAAATTGCATGTAAAAGCACTTATGTATATCTTTGAAATATTTCATGGGCATAGCCTTTTCATGAATTGTATCCACTAAAAAATTAATCACATTAAAATATTGACATAATTTTCAGTATTTCTATTGATTACTATCCTGTGCTTTGACCAGTTGGATAACATTAACGATAATTTACAAATGAAAAAAAATTCAGTCACATTGCATAAAAATGTTGTAATATTTCTTGTCTAATTCAGTTCTATGGGTGGGACGGGTGGCCGAGTGATGTAGATACTCGACTGTCGACCTGAGAGTCCTGGGTTCGATCCTCGGTGAAAACCCTGTGGAATGTATTTCAAAGTCGTCCCACAAGTCCACCCAGCTTTAAATGGGTACCTGACTTTAAGTCGGGGAAGTAAAGGCGGCTGGGCGTTGTGCTAACCACACAACCCCTTCATATGCCGAGGTTATAGAAACAGATGAATTCTACACTTCATCTGCCCCGATGGCCCGTTAGGGTTAAGGGAATCTTTTTATCTCTTCAGTTCTATGGAAAAAAAGATGATAAAACCAAAACAGAACATTTGTATATAAGAGAACAACCAATTTAATTGCAGGCTCATGGAAGCACATCTTTTAAGTAAACGAATGAACTATGGTGATGACAGGAGATATCCGGTCCTGACAAACTTCTAATTTAGATAGCCTTTTCACAAACTGTATTTGTATTCATGGAATGTGATACAACTTAAAACAATTTTAAAAAATGCATTTTTAAAGGATGAAATACTTCAAGACATCAAAAAAAATTCGAGCATACTAATTCTAACACCCGATTCAGTCAGTTTTAATTATGTCGATCCATTTCATTACATATTAAATATTATATGAAAATCTTTGATTTCTCTGCAGTTTGATAATTAAATAATTTCTGCACATGCTATGTGTATTTTAGACTCCAAAATGTTTGCAACTGTTAATTATTTATGCATAGCCGACGGCTCATGAAGTTTTAGGTCAAAGCGCACTTTACATGAAAATTAATTAAATAGATTTTAATAAATTATTTTATTCAAATTCTGAAATTAAATGAGAGTATGAATTATATTTTTATTAATATATAAAATCCTAAATTATTTTATCTTTACAACATCATAGTCTCAGCTCCTCTTAATTGAACTTATTTTTTGTTTTTTTCCAGGTTGCTTTTGTATACAAGAAAATTTTATTCAAAAACATAAATCTCAGAAACTGCATACCAAACCGAAAGTTTAAAATATTTTTTGAAGATGAAAAGATTGAGGGATGTTACCTAGATCTGTTAGAACTTCGTTGTAAGATATGCAGAAAGAGAGACCCAGATAAATCTTTTAATCAGCTGCAGACACATATGCGAAGAGAACACCAGTTATTTGCTTGTGAACTCTGTGTGACCCATTTGAAAGTAAGTATTATATTTGTCTGATCAATTATAGAAATGCAGGTTTGGGTCATATTGAATGACAACATACTTTTGTAATTGTTCTTGTTGCCACATGAGTATTTCACAACACATGTTGACTTCTATATTTTTAATATTCATCAATAGTGAAGTGCCAATGTTAAATATGATGAAAATTTTATTTTGTGGGTTAAGAATATTTCATATTAAAGTAAAAAAACCTAAAAATTAATTAGGTCACATACTAAGAAAATTATCCAATTATTTTCATTCATTATCTTTGTTTTTAACAGATATTTCCATTTCAACGCAAGTTTTATACCCGACAAACACTAGCAGTCCATAGACGTATGGGAGATGAAGATGACAAATCCTATAAAGGTCATCCTTTATGTGAATTTTGTGATACTCGTTACAATGATAAGGATGAGTTATGGAAACATTTACGAAAGGATCATTTTTTTTGCCACTTTTGTGATCAGCGAGGTTCTAATGAATTCTATGAGTATGTATTTTTGTACATTACTTTCTTTTATTGTCGATTTAATCTTATAAAGATAAAATATAAAAATTCCTTACATGGGCAAATTCTCACACGAAAAAATAAACGTTATAAAGTATATTTTAATGTAAATTATTTATAAAACAAAAAATAGGCTAAAATTAAACTTACCACAGAAATAAAGAAAAATGTTATAAAAAAAATTTCTTGTTTTTAATAATAGAGGGTCTAAAATTATTTAGATTTACAATAGCTCATAAAAGTTTTTTCTAACTGTATTTTATTTTTATTTTACTTTGATTCACAATGTATTAGTTTGTTTCTTTTTGACATTTATGACTAGAAAAGAATAATTTATATTGGAATAGTATAGTTTTGATAAACTAAAATAGTTTTACCATACTTTAATAAAAAAAAAATTGTTTTTCAGTCAGTATCCTGATTTAATGAAGCATTTCTCTGAATCTCACTTTCTTTGTTCTGAAGACGATTGTGCCAATTCTTCTACACGTTTTACTCATGCTTTTGCATCAGAAATTGACCTAAAAGCTCACAAAGCATCAGTTCATGGCAAGAATATGTCCAAAGCTCAGTCACGTGAAGCTAGAACAATAGAACTGGACTTTCAATTGCCACCTCGTAGACAAGGAAACAACAGAGGTTTGTTAAGTCATTTAGAATTATGATAATGTGGTTTGCTAGCATGAATTATCCACTGTTTGAAAACTTTAGTTCAATGTAATGTCTTTACACAAACCATTATTAACCAATAAGTGCTAAACTGGATCTACTATCTTGATGTGAATTTTAAAATTTTGATACAACTTTATTTCCTATTCTTTGCATGGGACTTCTTTTTTTATTAAACAAGACCTAAAACAACCTTTAATCAGATTTAATGTTTGCAGTAATATATTGGCCAAGTGATTGTAATAAATATTGAAAAGCTTAACATATTCCTATTTCACGACACTGTTAAGATTTAGTAGTTTATTTGTCCCTTATGAAAAAAAAAATTCATGCAAACTGAGTAATTAACACACTGCAACTTTGAAATGCACACTCCAAATTCATTTAGTGAAAATAAAATCATGAATAATCTAAGTTTCACATTTGTTAAATCTATCTTAATACCCTTTTTTGAGTTGTATCTTTATTCAGACATTTCTATTTAAATTAGATTTACAATAATTACCAAGAACTTCAAGAACAAATACTGCAATAAAAAATATAATATGCCTGATATCATTTGACATGATTCAATATTTTGCTCATTAAGTGAATTCATGCATCATTTGTTATTTCGAATAATTATCTGTGACTATATAAGTGTAACCTACTTTATTTTAGTATGGGCATGTATTATTAAAATATAAAATTCTGGACACTAAAATAAGACCAAAAATTAAATTTAAAGTAAGTAAATATATCAAGAGCCATCGCGACAGCTAAAGTGTAGAATTCATTTGTTTCTGTAACCACTGCATATACATGTAAAGGGATTTTGATGTTAGCACATTGCCTAAATCATTCGACCATCCGCCACCCGTAAATTAAATTTGAGCCTTTACAGATAACTGAAAGAGTTGGCCAGGTGATTGTAATAAATATTGAAAAGCTTAACATATTCCTATTTCACGACACTGTTAAGATTTGGTAGTTTATTTGTCCCTTATGAAAAAATTCATGCAAACTGAGTAATTAACACACTGCATCTTTGTTGACTTATTGTTTGCAGGTAATGATTATGACAGTGGTAGAAACTACGAAAGAAGTAACAGGAGGTGAGTTTGTGTTTCAAACTTGATAATTTAAACATGTTTTTCTAAATAATTATAATTTATCTCTAGTTTTGAAAATGTCATTTCCCTTTTAACATTCATTTTATTATTGATTTGTTAGTACAGTGTTGTTTTTTTTTTCTGTTCTTCATAGGAGAGACAGGGATTATGATGATGATTTGCATAGGGCCATAGAAGCTTCAAAAGAATCCGCTACTAATTCCCAAGCCAAACCTGCTGCTGAAGAACGTGTGCCTGACTCTGTTCATGACTTTCCTTCACTAAATGGTGCCACTGTGCCTGTTTTATCCGTTGCACATAACTACTTCAATAGACCAAAGATCCAGGAGGAAGACTTCCCAACATTATCAAGTAGTGCTGCAAATAAACAACAGAATCAGGCTCCAGTTAAGCAGTATTCTTCAGTGATGAACCCACCTGTTGATAAAAAGCCTCCACCGGTTGTCAAGGCAGAATCCAAACCTGTCTCTTTAGGCTCTGTAAGTAAAACCTTCAGGCCGCAAGCAGCCCCTAAGATGACAGAGGATGAATATCCCGCTCTGGGAGGAGGCGGCAACACAGTGCCCAATGGTAAATCCTCTCCAGCGTCCAACAGTTCTGCTGGCTGGATAAAGAAGGGTGGTTCACAGTCAAAGACGTCACCGGTTACTGTGTCTTCTCCAGTCGTGAGATCAGCACCACCGACAAGAACCACAATGAAGGATGACAATGAATTTCCCACTTTAGAAACGAGTGGACCAAGAAAGAATCATATTTTTGTCCAGTCGCTTAAAAGCAAACCAAAGCAAGAAAATCTTGAGAAGATGCAGAAATCTAAAAAAATTGATGATGAATCATTTGAATTGCCAGATAGCTACTATTCATCATTTGATGATTTAAAACAAAAACCTGTAGAAAATGAAGCTGAATTAGTCATTGAGGTTCCAAAGCAGACAATGCCATCATCCTTGAATGATTTTCCAGACCTTCCTGCTCGCAGTAGTAAAACTGTTAATTCTGGTAATGAACAGAAAAAAAAGAAAAAGCCCAAAAAAGAAAAAACTACCACCAAAGTAACACCTCAGTTTGCACAAGAAACAAATGCATCTTTAAATGACATCGCCTTGGCTTTGGTCTCTGGCAAAACCGTGAATAAACCTTCAAAGCCCACAGACTGGTTTGACAACCCACCCATTTCTATTGAACCTTTAAATGAAATGACAAGGAATACAGCTGTGTTATCAACTTCAACAGAAAAACCTATAAATTCAGAGAATGGTTCATACGAATCTAAGGGAAAATTGTCAAATTTAGATATAGCATCAACTGATTCCGAGGAGAAAACCTCATACTTTGATAAGGGTTCATCTTTAAATTCTGAATTAGTTTCTGAAAAAATTGAATCAGTTGTTGATTCATCTATACCCTCTTTGCATGCCATGCCAACATCTGTCCAGAAGACAAAGCCTCCCCAGGCTTTACTGAAACACTATTGACCAAACTAAACAGTACAGTGTCTGCTCCTCCTGGATTTAGACCTGCACCATGTCCGCCCCCAGGATTCAACGTTAGTTACATTTATATTCAACCAGCAGGCTTTACAGAACGTAATTCAAATCTAGTCAAACAAATTAGAGAATCTTTATCTGGTATAGAAGAGGGTTTTTCTAACTTCAAAGCATTATCAGGACAGTTTCGTCAAGGTGGAATGGATGCTAGTGATTATTACAATAACTGCTTAACTCTGATGGGTGATGAAAATTTTGAATGTATATTCCCAGAGTTGCTAGCTCTTTTGCCTGATATCAGCAAACAGCAAGAACTGTGGGAAGTTCATGGCACCGCTGCAGGTAAAACTGCCAGGTCAAAGAATTTTTCAAGGCGTAAAGAAGATTTGAAAGGTACCCAGTTATCTCAATGCCAGACATGTGGACAAGTTCTACTTAAGCGGGATTTGTTAGATCATCATAGTCAACATAACAATTTGGCTGAATTTCCTTCCCTTAGTGGCTTGTCTGGGCTAAGTAAAGTTATTTGCAAATAAATTGATTCAAAAAATAATTTCTTGGCATTTTTAAAATGTTTTTCAATTTTGCAAGGCTGTGTTATTCTTTATGCAAACAATTAATATTCTTTTGTTGATAGTAATGTTTTTTTATACAAAACTTGGATATATTTTGATGTTTGTGAAATACATGTATATTGTTTGTTTAATATAAGTCAGAACTTTAATACTTTTTTGAATTATTTTCAGTTTCATTTTATGTATTGCAGAATTTTTCACCAATTTTTTAATATAAGTTTTCAATTTTTTTTTTTTTTATAAATCCTTCAGTATTCTAATTGCTGTGAGAAAACATTACATTGTTGCTTAACATGCATTAAGTATTTTATAGTAAATCTTATTGTTACAAAGTTGCTTCAACTGTGTATTTAAATAAATGTACAGCAAAATATCTATTTTTTATTGGAATGTTCTGATTTTTATGTTTACACTTTAATTTGATTAATACAACATCAGATGGGAATTTGGTAAATAAAAAAAAATATTTCAGATTATTTTATTTTGTTCTTGTAATTTCTTATTCTTTATTTTGAAGCAAAAATATTTGGAACATGCAGTGAAGGCTAATCACTGAAAAAAACTTGTGAACTTGTATTGCAAGCTAATGAGTTCTTTTTTTGTTTTTCAAGTTCTTTGATTTCATTTCTTAATTAATGTAAATCTAGAAGATTCCCTCACCTCAAGGTGAAAAAACTCATTAATTTATATTGTAAATTAACAAGTTCTTGTACATTTTTTTTTCAAGTTTCTTGGATTTCATTTCTTAATTGTAGATACATCTACAAGAACACCCCCCCTGAATTTCATGATTCAGTTTTCAGAGTGATCTAATCACAAGGTAAACTGATACATCAACATAATGTATTACTTACTTTTGTATTACTTTCTCATCATTAACTTTGAATTACTTGGGGTTCAGGTGTAGACTTGAGGGAAATAGATTGATGATAACCATTTCTTTTCCAGTTTAATCCTGATTTTTTTTTATTTATATGATATTGAAAGTTTATTTTATTATCGAGTGCTACAAGGTATTAAAAAAGATGTAGGTTTTGAAGCGTGCATTTTGAATCCTAAGTTTTTTTTTTGCTTTTCTGTCACTTTTAAAATGAACTAGCATGTACATTAGGCTTCGTGTAGTCCATGCTGGTTCTAATTATTAATTATTTAGCTACTAACCCTTTTTTTTTTTTGGCTGTACTATCCCAGCTGTGCATGTAATATATTCAAATCCAAGGGTTCATCCTATTTATTGCCTCCATTTTGTTGTTACCCCCTACTGAATACCCATAAATCTTTTAATATAACAGATTGGTTATGGTTGGTGTCTGGATTTGTTAAAAGCCATTTTCATCCAAATGTTTGTAGTGTGTTTTTTCAAAGCAATGGCGGCTGTTTTCAGACCCACTGTTAGGTTTTTTTTTTTACAGAGCCTTAGATGGATATAGAGGGACTGGTGGCAGAGTGGTGTAGACTGTCTATCCGATAGCCCCCGGGTTCGATCCATGTTGAGAGCCAAGGCAATTTTTATATCTCCCAGTGAAAGCTAATTCATGTCCCTCAGGCCCACCCAGTTTAATGGGTACCTGACTTAATTTGGGGGGCGTAAAGTTAGCTGGTCGTTGTGCTAACCACGCAATCCCTTCATATGCCGAGGTTATAGAAACATGAATTCTACACTTCATCTGCCCCGATGGCCCCCTTCAGGGCTCAGGGAACTTTTCTTATCAGTACAGATATTAGTTGTCCCACGTCAATAGTATCTGTTGATCCCATATATCTTCAGTTTTGATCGGGACGGTTGCCAAGTTTTCCCATCCTTGAGACAGGCTGCCAACATTTTTTGAGGTTTGGTATTATTGCTAATGAATCTATTTTTGTTCAGTTATTAATATCAGGACATACATTTTTGGGACTCATATTGAGTCTCGACTGTAAAATATTTTCAAAAGGCTGAACAGTAATGTAAAGTTATAAGAGAGTTTAGCTACTAAGGATTTTTTTGTTTTAAATTAGGCACACTCGGGCACTTGCTGTAGTCTCTATTTAATTATTGTAAAGTCATAATAATAAAACATTATACTCAAATCATGCTTGTATTGTTTGTTGTCTATTAAAATATTCTTTGACAATAAATTTGTATGACAAACATTAGTAGTAAAATATATCGGAATAGAAATCGTGACACATTGTCGACGACCTTGCAGTTAAAGACTTGGACACACTCTCATGTACAAGAAGACTTAAAAATGTATGGAGTACGCTGCTACATTAAACATTGAATTCATGTCTGCTGGTTGTCATGTTGAGCGTCTCTCAGCTTTGAGAGTTATCGCTTTTTTTGATCTCAAAACTCAATTCACTCAATAAAACGCATTTATCTTCAAAGCATTAAAACAAGCAATTAAGCCTGTTCCATTCTGGACACGGGACGTGTTAGAACATTTTCGTATTATGTATCAGTACGTATGATATCTTTCAGTAAATATTTGTAAATGTTTATAAATTCAATTGTGTAATGCATATATCTGAAAAAAGATATTAAAAAGACGTTTTCTTATATTTGAAAACAAAATTATTTTCTCTTAAATCTAACTACAAGTGGTTTGTGGTTACTGAAATAGGACTCATAATTAAAAACATTCGAAATTATAGTCATTTAATCGTCCGAAAACTCCGTCAATTGTTGCATAGCTCTGATACTTTCAATTAAACTCAGAACACAAGCTTACTATTTCATTTGATGAGTTTCTTAATAAATCTTGGTGAAACTACGTGCTGCAGTATTTCGCACCAAATGAATGGGTTATTGAACGTACAAGGTGTATATATAATATATAAGCCCCTTAGGAGCCCTGAAGCCCGGCCCTCAGAGGTCCTGTCGCGAAATGAACTTTTGATGTACACATGGCAGGCCAAGACCTACAAAATGATATATACATCATGGGTCTAGGACTTATAGTTGCTGAGAACGGGCGCTCCTTTATTAATATAGCTTATATAGTACAAAACGGTACTAAGCCCCCTTTTACGGCCCTGAGAGGTCAGATCGCGAAATGGAAAAAAGTCATTTCTTGGCAGGCCAAGACCTACAAAATGATAGATACATCATGGGTCTAGGACTTATGGTTGTTGAGATCTAGGGTGATGACAGACAGACAAAACGGGGACAATAGAGCATTTTCGAAAAAAAATGCTCTATTGTCTAATAACCAACACCACATTTTTTAATATACAGGCTGAGACGCATTTTCCAATACCCATACGAATTTGACTTTAAAATAATTATTAACAATATTAACATTGATATCGTTGTGTCGAAAACTCACGAAATAAGCTGTTTTGGAATATATTGATCTAGCTGATGAATTATCCGAAACCGTTATTTAGGATTCAAGAAAAATGATTCCTATTGTTTAAGAGTTCATTGTTTAGCTGTTAGCGCCTAGATGGAATCATTTTGTTTTCCTATGTTTCAAGAGGTATCAAAGATGTATTTTTTTAGATCAATCTATTGACGTGAAGCACTATTTGCAGCTCTGGACACGCATGAGTTGTTTTTCTGTTTTCTCATACATTATATACGAGCCACACCATAGTCGATTTATCTAAGATCAATGAAAATTTTTTTAGCAGTAGTAATATTTAAAAAAAAAACGAATTAAAAATTTCTAGGAGACGCAGTTTAATTCAATGAAACACCGCGTGCCGCTGCTAAAACCGCACCCGGCCGCCGTTGCGATATATTGTTTGAACCGAATCGATACCACGGGCATCACAACATGGCATTTGTTGACTTCTCGCATTTTTTTTTTTTGCAGCCGCTGTAATAAATCACCCTTAGTGTGTCTGAAACTGAATCAGTAACACTTCACAGATGTACACTGTGAAATATCACTTCTCTCTGTTTAAAAAATAAAACATTGCATTTTTTTTTAAATTTTTCAAAATGCTTTGTTGAGATTTGTTCTTAGCTTGTTACAATAGTTATATTACAAAGTACTAGATTCTTTACAAGTTGACAAATATGGAGATTTTTATACACGACATTGTAAGTTATATTTTTATAACTTGATTATATATTGTCAATTTTTTTTCAACTAAGATTGAGTAAGTTGACATTTAACTACGTAAATATATGGAATTATTTTGTTATAAAGTTAGAAATATTGTGTAGTATCGTCGATTATTTATTTTCCGAAGAAAGGTGTTTTATTATTAAGTTACGATTAGTACATATTTACATATTAAACTATGGTTGCCAATGAAAATATTTTCACTAAACCAGTAGCTACCTAGTAGCCTACACGTCATCAAGTTATATCAGTAGCAGGTCTACCGGTTCAATATCCCAGCGAGTCCAGTTACCTACAAATCTCTTTCATAGTTGCTGATCACAGAGCCGTTTCACACTCTGCTATGATGGAGAATTTTGAGATGAAAGGATTGCACAACAATAGCCGCCACATTCCTTATAGAAATAAACATATTATCCCTAAATGGACTTAAATAATAACAAGCGAAAATTCCTTTTTTTTTAGAACCACGCCGATGTATTCCCTCCATCCTTCAAAAAAAAAACCTAGCTAACACACTTCAAACCTAGATACATTTCTACGTCTACTTCTATTTTAATTGTTATTAAAATAAGATTTTTAATTTTTCTACTCTTGTCGCGTTTCATCTCATTGAACCGCGGTTCTCAATCGGGCAGACGCGTACCGGCCGTACCCTAGTCGATACGGGAAAGGTAATGCAGGCGGCGACTGACAATTTTCGTTTAAAACAACCAAGTGTTTAAAGGTGGGCGAGTTTTCTGTGTGACTCGTACCTAAACCTTGTGCCCAAATATCGCATTGGAGAGGTAAGCACGTTCCATTTTGAAAATAAGTACATACATTTATTTATTCCCGAACTTACTTAATGTGAGGGGGTTTACCCACGGACATGCTTTCGCCACACTCTGGGTGTACAGTCGCTAAATGGGTTGAGAACAGCTGGTCAAGGGTGGCCTTGCTGGAGGTCGATAAAAAGCCCCATCCAGATTTTTTAAATACAGTGGATTCCGCTTAATTGGGACAGCCGCTTAATTGGGACAGCTGCTTAATTGGGACAAAAAGCCTCGGTCCCGATGTGTCCCAATTAAGCGGAATCGACTGTTAAAAACTAAAAAGTACTATTTAGATAAACTATCAAGAGTCACATCGTAGTGAATTTATCAAGATTAAAAAAATAATAATAAAAGTAATGAAATAATAAATCCAACTGATTCATTGGGAGGGCCCCTCGTAGGTCGATGAAGAGCCTGTAGCGTGTCTACTAGCCACATTTGGCCCCCATTTGATCAAGTGAATAAATAATACTTTAGTTAGGGTCTATGTGCGTACAGTTTATTTATTTGTTTATATTTTACAGTAATGACTGGGCTAAAATAAAAATTACTTAATGTATTTCATTACGGGAAAACTTTCACGAGTAAGAAGAGATCATATAATATAGACCTAAAACTATCGAAATGGTTTTAAACAAAAAAAATAGAATAAACACATGAATTATTGAAGTTATAGATGAGGTTGGCTTCATTCTACAGAAAGAAGATATTATTTATAGAGGATTCAGTCCATTCAATTAAGGCAACGCCTCTTCCGTGTCAAATAGGAACTACCGTTAGGGCAGTGTAAAGTGCAGTGACATGGTCAGAACCCCCTTCTCCCCCCTCCTAGCCCCCCCCCCCCAGACAATCATTACACACGGGGCGTAACAAAGTCTGGTGATTGTTCTTGACAAGATTTAGTTTGGGTTCAGTGTAAAATCTTGAGATGACTTAACAAATTGATAGAATAAAAAAAACTAGAATTAGAAACTCTTCTGTAAGAAGATTGTTCTTTGTCTATGGCTATGGATCACGGAACACATATAGAGAGAGGCGCGCCAACCCTATCTGCCGCCGGGCTGCGTCCCCACGCCCTTCCCCCACCCCACCACCAAAGTAATATATTTCGAAGTATGAATCATTTAAACAAAATATATATACATATATTGACCGCTGACTTCCCACTCGTTCAATTTCTATTTATATAATATTTCAGTTTGGTAATTGTATTTTTTTTTAAATAGTTAAGATTACGACAATATGTTTGGTGATTACTAGGGAGCGACCGATAATCGGATCGGTATCGGTATCGGACCGATATTGGCACTATCGGTTAATATCGGATCGACCGATTTTTGTAGGGAGCGACCGATAGTCGAACCGATATTGACACTATGGGTTAACTATCGGACCGGCCGTTTTTTGACTGCCGATACATTGTTTTTTTTTTCCCAACAGAGTTGCAGAAAAAAAATCCGTAAATAACCCAATTCTATAACTAGATCAAACAAGATTTAAAAAAAAAGGAAAAAAAAAAACCAGTACACAGAAATTGTCACGTCCACAAAAATTGCACCAGCGATATGACCTTGAAACAATAGGATTGGCATTTTTTAATTCTAATGTATGACCTTGAATGATACAATTAGTGAACATCTGTGTGTATTTTTTTTTGGGATGGGGGGGGGGCAGAAACAAGACTTACGTGTGGGCGAAGTGTTACGAAATATGACAGGGAAGGGGTGAGCATGGGTTAAAAACACGTGTTTGGCATTGTTGTTGATTAAAAAAATATCGGTATCGGTAAAAATGCTGGGGGAAAATATCGGTATCGGACTATCGGTAAAAAGGCATATCGGTCGCTCCCTAGTGATTACGAGTATTTATCTGCACTCGTTTGGCATATTATCTCACATCGCAGGATCTTATTGGGCTAGCATTTTCACTTTTTTTTTTATAAAGCCACCTTATTTATACATTTACGTTCTTTTAATTAAGGAATTTTTTTTTCGGTTCTCCAGCACATCTCCACCGTCCTTGAAGGCTGCCTCCCAAATGGGTTTTCTCCTTGTTTACTGCGCGGCAGGCCCGTACCGTGCGGGGGGAGGGGGCAGGGGGGCCGCCCCCCGCGTTTTGTCTGGCCCCACCTGCTTATTTGTTCTAATTAGTAAGATGTATTACCTGCCCCCCCCGCCTGCTATTGTCTGGCCCCTGCTGTAGAATGCCTGGCTCCTCCTGTAGAATTTTCACGCTACGGGGCTGCTGCGCGGTACTGTATAGGCATAACACAAGAAGATAAAACTGTTGGATTATAATTATCTCTCATTAATTTGACCCAGTTAATACATAAGTATCGCTAATATTCAAATACATTAATGATAACATCTCGGAGATGTTAATATATAAACACTCTGACAACAGCTGTGTAATGTTAGCATGTGGGTATTTCGATAACATTATTCAGATGATAACATATAAACAATCCGATTACATTTGTGTTAACATATGGGGACTTTCATAACATTATGCATCATGTGTTATGTCAGTATTTAAATGTATGTACATCCAGTAACCAGTTATTAAAAACCATCCAAAGTCAAAAGTATTGCGCTAAACACCAGTGTTTCACATCCAATGATCCATTCTCCTGAGAGAACATCGCATATGATTAATTCATTTCATAAATTACAACTTGTTCTTAGGTCCTTGGGGGCTGAGGGGGGGCGCTATGCAAAAAAAAAAAAATCCGTATGTCCAGGGACCTTAAGCAAAAGTTCCTGTCAGGGCCCGTTTAATACCAGATTTAAACAATATTTAAAACGAGTATTTTACAGTTGTAGCCCTTAGCAGTTTGCTACTTTGCCCATCCTAAAGAACAGCTCTAGATAAGTTTGACAGACAGCTTAGACACTAACGCCTAGTCAAGTGGAACGAATTTTGCCCTCTGGCACTAGCAGTACAAATAAAGGCTATTTACTGACTAGTGACAATTATAATTTTCATTATGTATTATTGCGTATATAATTGTCAGCCATTTTTCGTTCTCCATTGGGCACTTCAATCTTAAACTGTGACTTACTTGACTTAACTCCTTGAACTCCATGAACTCCTTGAACTCCTTGCGGGGCTAAGGGCCTCTGCAACCACTCTCCAGGGCCTCTGCAACCACTCTCTAGCGAACTTTGTTTTGGGAGGCCTTTTTTCCATTCCCCCATCTTTGTTTGGCTCTTAAACTGTGTACAATATTTAATAAGGGCCCAGTTTGAAACATAAACGATAGCGTATATATATATATATATATATATATATATATATATATATATATATATATGTGTGTGTGTACATACAAAACCAACATAGGCATACAGCCAGTTTAGTACTTACGATACTGCCGCGGCAGTACGACTCGTTAGTCGTACCAGTGTAATCAGTAACACTTTTAACCAAAATAGTGCGCTGTCTAATGCCACCAACTGGCACATATTCCTTTATAATCGGGCCCATGACAATTGCTCCGATTGATGGTTCTGGCTGTTAGCGATGTAGGCCACCCAAAATGGGAAACTCGACCTCAGAATTTCTTTTTTATTGAGTAAAAAAAAAACCCCATCTTCTTAGCAAGATGGTTATAAACCAAATTGTTCTCTTCAATAGAAAAAAGAAAAACAAAAGATTAAGTTTTAAATTTATTGGGTCATGGCAAAATAAAATTTAAGACTTCGGACCCCTCCCCCCTCCTTCTAAGCAATGGTAGCCCTTGCAGTGCCTGGTTTGCCTAACCATGAAAAAACATCTGTGTGTAAGCGACTACCGATGTAGTTTGGTATATAGCCTAAACCAGGGGTCGGCAACTTTTTGAGACGAAAGAGCCAATAGTTATAATTTACAATTTTCTCAGGTTTTAAAGAGCCACTAAAATTGTTGTTCCAATACTATGATATTTGATCAGGCCGCAATTTGACATCGAAAGAGCCGCATGCGGCTCGCGAGCCGCAGGTTGCCGACCCCTGGCCTAAACACACAATTTTCGACCTCGCGTCTGACACTCGCGCCTGACATTCGCGCCTGACACTCGCGCCTGACACTCACCCAAGGCCCCGCGCACTGGTAAGCACTGCTTAAGCCGCCTATGTGTAAAGGGTGATAGAATGAGTGACTACCCAGTGACTCGGTGGCAGCGTGATAGAGCTTACAAATGTGTATTCGACATTTGTAGTGGAAAGCAAAGGTGGCTGGGTATTTTACTACCCACACGACCCCATAGAATAGCCGTGGCTACAGAAACAGTTGAGCTGTACTTCATCCGAACCCGATAATGAACACTTTACTATTTCACCTTGGGTACAACATATACAAAAAAAATCTTCATTCAGCCGACACAATGCACCCAGGCGCTCAGAATACAAAGAGGCGCAGATCGATATGAGATTTTTGTGTAGGCAAGTGACATTTTCTTGTTACTTAGGTCGTAAAACAGGAAAAGCGAAGTGCAAAACGAGTGTATAGACGAATAGCCAGTCATAAAAAAAGCAAAGTCATTGTCCTGTCCTGTTATTTTGTGATTGAATAGATGCATTTAGTTCTAATATGTGGAGAGGGGAGTTAGCCCCTATACTATTAAATTTATATTTCAAATTCCCATCATACTTTTTCATCCACTGAAATGAAAAAAAATGTCGTGTGCAATGCATTAATTTGTGCGTTATGTAAAGACAATAACATAGCTAACCATATTTAAGATTTATTTATTACATTTTCTGTTCCATTAAACTGACTAAGAATAGAAGTGGCCATAATAGGATAATACTCGTTGTGCAGTTATTTTTTTTTTGCAGCGGGCACACTCACCCCGCCGCTCCGTAGCCGTGGCAGACACGCATCATGCCCCGCCAATTAAGCTGGTGTGGCTTGTACAGCGGCGGCGTAAAAAAAAAAAAACATTTAAAAAATGGCAGGGCAATCCCCGTTACTTCCTTTTACTGTAATAATACTGTGCCCAGAGATGCAGCTAGATACTGTGGCGTCATGTTTGAGTTAATTTTTTTGGCGCCCTGCCAACGATCTGAAAAGAGAAAAAAGCATTTAATAACACTATTGGGGCGCCCCTTTTTAATTGGGCGCCCTGTGTGAAAAGAACAGACATTCACTACCATTCCTACGTTATCGACAGTGCCGCCTTTTTCATGAATACATGGACTTTCTTTCATACATATTCGAAAGTTCAAAACATTTAAGTGCCGAACCTAGTGATTTGGGGGCCCGGGGGGGCTTGGCTACTTTGGGGGCCCCTGCGTTTTGACATTCAACACCACGACATAATGTAATGTACTTAATACTTAATGTAATAAAAAAGTTTTGGGGCCTCCCTCAAGCTGGGGCCCGGGGTGACTTTCGAATTTGGACCCCCCTTATCCCCACCCTAGGTACGCCTCTGCACATTTAGTAATATGGGCCTTTAAAGAAGAAAGTCTTCACAGCATTATGTTGCATTGGCCTATAATAAAAAAAAACATGACCAAAATATTAATTGATTAATAATAATAAAACATGAAATCGTATCTTATTTATTAGTCTCATAATTTAAAGATTAAAAAAATCACGACAATACCAAACTTAATCTGAAAATATTTAATGATTTGATACCCATCGACAAGACTTCCAATCATAAAAGCTGTATTAAAATGACGTTTAAAAAACATGCATCAGCACATACACCAAAACCGGTTTAAATAAAGTCAAAGAGGGCTGAAATCAAAATCTATCAGAAACCAATATCTACTTGACTGTTCAGGTCGATTAAGGGGCGAAACCAAGTGTTGGGATTATCGATTTTCTATATCGCTTATCAATTTCATTTTATCACTCAGCTGGTACCTGTGACTACCCCACGTCAACACTTTGTGTCTGTGTGTGTGTGCTCCGTGTACACATGCTGAAAGGCCAGTTACACCTGGAAGTGTGTTCAAGATTTTGGATGTTTACTTTTTTAACGTTACCTGCATTGAACTAATTAACTTCTGTTTTGTGTGTGTGTCTCCTGTTTAATGTTTTTTTGTGTGGATATTTACCTGAGATCTGTTTAATTTGATCAAGTCAGAACAGTTAAACGTTAGCAGTTAAAACAAATCTTTGATTTACCTGTATCGTTTTCATTTTACCTAACGTAAATTATATATTGTTTATCTATGAATTGTATCTATCTATTTATATATTATCTACCTATGTATGTGTGTGTATCTGTCTGTCTGTTGATTTGTCTTTTCTCTGTCTGTTGATTTTTGTCTATCTGGTTATATGTTTATCTGTCGTCTGTCTGTATTTTTCTATTTTTCTTTATGCTAGTCTAAGTAGTATTGTGGGCCTATCCGATACTCACATTTGTACAAGTTAGATACGACACTTTTATATACTGCAATGTTTCTAAGGATTTTAAGAATAACTTGCAATAAAACACTTTAACTTTATTTTACATTTACATTACAATCAAATTTGATTTCTGAAAACACTATAAAAATACTTATAATTCTTTCACTATAATATATTATAACATTAAAATTGTAATCTTCCAGATTCTCGATGAAAAGTGTAACGCACTATCGAGTAAGTCAACCATCAGCGTCACAAGTTTCCAGAATGGACATCAACGGTCCGCGTAAAACAGTATGAAAGAGATTAGTCCAATTCATCGTCAGGTGACTTTCAACACTGAGCTGGGAGAATCAGACGTCTTCTTGGGCAACAACTTACAGCGTGGATCCATTCAGATACCTGTGGTCACTGAACGTGATATAAAAGTCAAAAATTCACCGGCATCATCTTTAGGCCACTCCAGACGTGTAGGGAAAGCCAGCTCCACGGCTGGTTACCCGAACGAGGTAGTAACGGAAGCAGCCCCATCTCTTTCGCTGTCCATCAGGAAGAAATTGAAGAAGAAACCTCGAATTCGTGTGCCGACATTGTCTTTCAACACACGGGAGCCTACGATTGAAGAGGAAACAGACCAGGATTCAACGGCATCGTCAAGGCTTGTACAGAGAGAGTCCAGCAGAGAAGCAGCAGTACAACGTGCACGCACCAACACTGTCATTGCTGCTAACAGTAAACAAAGAAAAGCCGAGACTCTAAGCTTAAGTCCCAAGGAATTACCGCAAGAGAAAAAAAAGCAAAGTAATGAAGTAACAATAGTAGAATACCCTACAGGAAATAAATCATCTGCACAACATGACTCGAAAACTTTCAACATACAGTTACGTAGCAACAATGAAACATTAAACAAAAATCAAAGTAAACATTCATACAGCGAAAGCGATCCGTACTCTTTATCAAACATTTATACAGATAAACAAGGCGATAGACAAAATAATCATTCAGAGTCTGTGAACTATAGGAAAATTCCAGCTCTTAATAAACAATCCACTGACACATATACAGAACAAAATTCACGCACACTCCCTTCAAATATGGCCGAGCGTAGGAACTATAATTTTGAACACGAGACATTTGAAGAGGTGCTGCAGGACAGAAACTCTCTGGCAAAGTCAGAGAAAACGTACCACAAAAGGATACGGCAACTTGAAGATGAGCTCCAGGCCATTGTCATCCAGTGTCAAGCATTATCCGATGAAAATAAAGAGTTGCGTAAATTGTTGGACAGTGCTAAGCAGGAAAATCCCGAACACAAGAAGAAAGTGGACGCGTTGCATGGAGAAAATTCAAAGTTAAAATTGCAAAATGAAGAGCTTGAAAAACAAATCAGCGCTCTTGAAAAGCAACTTGTTGTAAAGGGTCAAAGTGAAAGTCGAGTTTCAGAATTGCTAATGAAAAATCGGGAAGTTGAGTCTAAATTAACGGAGATCCAAAAAGAAAATGGAAATTTTAAGTTAAAAATAACAGCCTTGGAAGATAAGAATCAAATTATTTCCACAACCTTAGAAGAAAAACGTAAAGAGCTTCATGAACTGATGCGAACAATGAAACAGCAGCCAGCGATGGAAACCAAACTGAAAGAATCAAATCATAAACTTGAAGATGCTCGTCGAGAGATGGAAAAAATTAAGAACGACCTTATAGAAACCAATCAATTGTTGAAGAATTCAGAGCTAATGCAAGAGAAGTTGAAAGAAAATATTTCTGAGAAGGAAAGAGAAATGGCTAAAATGAAGAAGAGCAGAGAAACTGATCAGAAGTTGATAACTGATTTAAAAACTAAACTCGACGAAAGCACGGACAAATTGAAGAAATCTGAAAGTAAAAAAGAGACTTTCAAAGATCTGGAAAACGAAACAACTGCTTTGAAATCCAGAATAGCTTTCCTTACAACTGAATCAGACAGCACCGCGGCTGAAAATGTCAGACTGAAACATGAAAGAGAGGAGCTGAACAGACACATAGACAGACTTAATGACGTCTGCTCAGTGAATGCCAACGTTGCATCAGAAAATAAGAAAATATTGAAAAAATTGGAATCTGAGAGAGAAGGTCGCATTAAAGCTGAGGCAGAAATCAGTCAGAAAGACAGGGAATTGCGAAATATTGAGAAACGTGTGAAGGAAGCCGAGCTGACGATACAGGAACTTCGAAAGAAAATTGATAGTTTAGAAGAGGAAAATGAGATGCTAAAAGCCATGGACATCATAAAGTTGGGCTCTGATAATAAGTCATTGAAGAAAGAGAATAAAAAATTAAGACAAATGCTCGTTGAGAGAAACATCGAACTGACCAATAAAAAGGCAGAACTAGCAAACGAGAAAGGGGGAGGTCAGATTCTATTCCTTCAGCGAAAAAGTAAGTTGTCTAAAGTGGGTGTTCAGAAAGTTCCAGACTGGTCAGCGGACGAATCAGGCGACAAACCCAAAGTCCGGTCTGTGACTTTTTCGTCCGACGAGCGCTTTCTCAATCATCCGTCAAAAAGTCGCAAATTTGCGCGTCAGCACTCTCAAGAGGTGTCTCCACAGTCTCAGTCTGCAGACGTCATCCGCGCCTCTGTGAAGAAGAATGTGAGATCGTCTGCTACGACAGATAAGGATGACGTGGAAACAAGACGAAGCATCAATTTACCACCTGTCATAGACACCAGCAGCGAATCTATAGCCGAGCATCAAGCGGGTTATTTCAATTTATATAAGGACAAATTAAAGCGAATGAAAGGTAAACGACTCTAGCTGGCAGCCAGATGCATTATCTCATGTTATTTTTTGGGGCTCCTAGGCAAAATTACCCGAAGGGTCCGTATCAACACATAGGCACTTGCCCCATGCTGACTGACGTATATTTCATTCTTCTGAGTTGTTACTGTAGGGGCGCACACGGGTGTGCCCGGGCACCATGCAGTGGAGTAGCGACCATAACTCGCGCCCGGGGCACAATACCTCTTTACAGGCCCGTAGCCAGGTCAAAGTAAGCGGGGGGGGGGCACCAATACCCAGCAAGGGGGCAGTTTTTCTCATTTTAGTTACCTTTTCTTTATTTTTTCTTTTTTAAGCGGGGGCACTCCACACCTAGCGGGGCACGACCCCCCCTTGGCTACGGGGCTGCCTCTTAGCGCCTTCCCCCCATTCTAAAACCATATATCATATGTAAAATATACCATTTGGTGCCCATTTGTGAGTAGCGCCCGGGGCGTGATGCCCACCCCTCGCTACGCCACTGGCACCATGATGTTACATCTGTTTGAATAATTTATCCCCTTGAATGCAACATATGTGCTCACCACAAATGTCTTTGCCTAAGAAAGGCATTGCAGCTTGCAGTCACATCACCATGAAGTAATTTTGCGAGAATTTAAAACCCTTTTCCGACATGAAAATATTCCACATCCTTTCCAATTACCAATATATTTTTATTCATTTTTTTTTCTTGTCTTTTAGTAAGGAAAAAAAATATGTTTATTATGTAATTATTTATAGTTTAGTTTTGCTTTTGTGCTACGAAAAGTAAAAATACCTTAGCTCTGAAGAATTCATCTGTTTCAGTAACTAACATCAGGTACCCATTTAAAAGTGGCTGGACTTTTATGCTTAGTGGTTGATTTTAAAATAATCATAAACAATCAAAGATAATTACTGATTCTCTTTAATCACTGGCCACACAAGAGGGAGATAACCTTCATAATTGTTGAAGTTAAAAATGTAGCTTATTTCCACTTGAAAAAATATTGAATTTTAGGATGATTTGAGAACATAGACTTTAATAACTTATGATATGCTCTGGTTTCAAAGTCATATCGGGGAGGTGGGGGGGGGGATTAAAATATTGGTAGTAAAGAATTTTTATGTCAGGAATTAACATTCAATGCTAAAAATTCAATTATTGTCATTATTTACTTTTAATTAGATTTAAATCCAATAATTGATCATAAGAAACAATACATGTTTAATTAAACAAGATTATGGAAACAAAAGCAAACAAATAAACAATTCTTTCATATAATTTAAAAACAACAACAACATGTTGAGACTATTACTGAATATAAATTATGTAGATACATGTATTGTTTACTAAATACATTGGTGGGATAATGTCTGATTTGTACATTTTGTTGCAGAAATTTAACCTATACATGTACAATTAAATAATGTATCATTTTTAATGACTTGCAAAGTAACTACAATTGTAGCTATTGTTTTTTTTTTAAATAAACAGATATATTTTTCATATTTTTGTGATGAAAATTTGTTCACGTCCATGAAAAAAAACAACAACTTTATATAGACAATTATTGAATGCTTTATTGCATATATAAATTTCATTTTTTTAAAAATCGAACTTTATTTTGTTAACATTCTTATGGAATTCTAATTTTTGAAAAGGAATATTTAAAGAAAAAAAAAGGAATATTACATGTTAACTGCCTGTATGAAGAAACAATCGCTAAAAGATGAACATACACACAAAAAAAAAAAAGACTTGAATACATAAATTGAGATAACAGACAAAATAAAATAAGTCTACTTCAGATTTGCATTCATTTTATTCTAGAATGATATTTTTCTTAAGAAAAAAAAAAACTAAACAAGAACAGGAATACAGAATTAAAATCACTGTTACACAATGGGGAAAAAAAAGAGTCATTTATGTACATTATATTATACAAACAATGAAAAATAATTATATGTACAAATATTTTGATAGTATGGTGAAGGAATGTTTCGGCCAAATCTTCATGTCTAAAACAGATAAAAAATCTTATACCATAAATTATACAATGGAATGTCTTGAAATATGGTGGTGAGAAGAAGATAATTTTGTAGTGAAAATTTAATATTTGATTAAACAAATAAAAAAAAGGAATGGTCACATATTTAAAATACAAATTTGCCTTCCCTGGTATGTAAAAATTTATTTAAAAATGTATTGCAATATGGACTGGAAATGTTACAGATTTTTATTGTTACACATGATACAGTTTAAGAATTTTATTTCATCTCAAAAAAATTACTAATATTAAGAAAAAGTAAAATATACAGGTAAAGATAAATCTAATTCAGTAAAATGATATATATATATGAAAATATGTGCTAAAAATAATTCACAGTTTTATGAACATTTTTCTTACAACTGTAAACATCAAAACATCCAGTTACACTACTACAATAATTATGAATGTAAGTAACATCAAACTTTCAAAAAGGCACTTCATATATGATTCTAACAACTAAAAAAAAAGAAAAATGCACATTAACAAAAATGTATATAAAAAATTAAAACTTTAAAAAAAATATCATTACTATAAAGGATTTTAAAAGTTATTCACACAAAAACAAAATGTTTTATTTCTGTTAAACCATTACACTTTCATTCACATGCTTACAAAAATATGAGTGTCCAAAACACAACCAACAATCAAATTCATACCGTACTTAATCACACACTGACTAACCGTAAGAGCTTAGATACACCATTCATAACAATTGCCGTACTAAAAGAACCACAGCACTGGTAACACCAATGATAAAGGTCGGAGCAGTGGACAATGTCTTGGCTCCATTGCATCCATCCGAAGTGCAAGTATAGACACAGGCACGATACATTCTGTCATGATCTGGGAACCAAATATCTTGGCACTGATCTCCGAGATCTCGAGAGCTGCAAAATCTATGAGTGCCTACAACTCCTGTTTTAAAATAGAAAATGAAATTTATGCAAAAGGATAAAATAAGAAATATTTGCTGAGACTTATTTTGTTGAATAAAGGAAAAATAGAAGAAAGATAGACTAGCTTATGTTAAAAAATTTTTTTTTGGAAAAGGTAAGTTCATATCAAGTTTGTAAATTTATGGTTTATGGTTATCCGGCAGACTCGTGTGGAGAGGCCAAACTCCCATCGGGCGCCTCCCCAGGTGGCGGATAGGGGAAAGCTCGCCAGATATGGTGAGTGCCGATGAAATACAATTCTCGGGGCGGACCAAAGCAGGCAACTACTGCCTTGTAGTTAGTGGAGGGATCCACAAAGGCTAAGGGACCTAACCTTAAACAAAGGCAGCTACCCACAAGGCTGTGAAGGGCAACACCCTAGTGGTTGTGCACAGGGCTAACTACCCAGTCATGTAAAAAAACACTAGTTACGAAAGCCAATCAACAATTCAAAAACCGGACTGATTCAAATGGAAACCGACCTTCGCATGATCACGGACATGATTACTGGCTAGCGACTTGGAACGTGTTATGCCTATACAGAGCAGGAGCCCTAACCTGCCTCACTGAACAGCTTAGAAAATACAAAATAAAAATAGCAGCACTCCAAGAAATCAGATGGAAAAATTCAGACATACTAAAAACAACAGAGTATACCATCTTTTATAGTGGAAACACCACAAATACATTAGGAACAGGTTTTGCCGTCAGGAAAAACATCCTCAATCAAATAATTGGCTTTAAACCAACCAATGAAAGATTGTGCAGCCTCAGGATTCGTGGCAAAATGTTCAATATGACCCTAATATGTGCCCATGCACCCACTGAAGATTCAGAAGGGAATACCAAAGAGGAATTCTATGATGCCCTAGAAAGGTTATATGAAGAAGCACCTAGACATGATATCAAATTAGTGTTAGGAGACTTCAACGCTAAGATTGGCAAAGAAACAGTATACAGACAGACAATTGGAAGCTACAGTCTACATGAAGAAAGCAACGATAATGTAACGCGTCTGATTGATTTTGCATCTGGCAAAGGCATGACCATTAGTAGCACTAAGTTTCCACACAAAAGAATACACAAAGAAACATGGAGGTCACCAGATGGGGTGACAAGAAATCAAATAGATCATGTGCTAATAGACAGGCGACATGGTTCAGATATTCAAGATGTCAGAAGCTTCAGAGGAGCAGATGCCGACACAGACCACATGTTAGTCAAAATAAAGTATAGACAAAAAATAAGTATCTTTCACAACACAAAAGCAAAGATAACAAACCAATTTGACTGTGAAGAACTAATAAAAGAGCCACAAACAAAAGAAAAATATGCACAAGAAATTAAAAGCAAACTAGAAACACTAGATATAGATAATACTGAAAATCTAAATAGCCACTGGGAAAAGATTAAACAAACCATAAAAAAACACAGCGGAAAGTGTCATAGGGTACAAGCAAAAGAAGAAAAGAGCTGATTGGTATGACGATGAATGCAAAAAAGAAGTGGAAGAACGAAACAAATTGAGGATAATAATGCTACAAAAAGCAACAAGAAAGTCAACTCACGCATACACTGAGGCTGGAAGGAAGGCCACCAAAATATGCAGAAAGAAAAAAACGTGAATGGGAAAAGGAAAACTAGTAAAACTAGAGGAATACTCAAAAGAAAAAGAAACAAGAAAAATGTACATGGCCATCAAAGAGGAAAGTAACGGCTTCCAAGCAAGATCTCACATGTGTCTTAACAAATCAGGCGACCTGCTTATAGAAAATGAAATGGTTCTAGAAAGGTGGGCTGAATATTTTGAAGAAATGCTGAACATTAAAACTGACAGCGAAAATGATGTACCAAACATTGCAGAGGACGATGGGGCAGAAATAGAAGAACCAACCATAGAAGAAATAAATAATATTATTAAAAGACCAAAAACAATAAAGCACCAGGAGAAGATAACATAAATGCTGAGTTACTCAAATATGGAGGACGCACACTACACTTAGAAATACACAGGATGGTCAATGAAATATGGAAAGAAGAGATAATGCCAACAGAATGGGAAACAGCCTTAATAGTTCCGCTACACAAGAAAGGTTCGAAACTTAACTGCAACAACTACAGAGGAATCTCACTTCTCAACACTGTTTATAAAATACTAACAAAAAATAATAGCCTGCAGAATAGGGAATTTCAGTGAAACAGTATTAGGTGACTATCAATGTGGTTTCAGGCCTAGCAGAGCAACCACAGACCACATCTTTCCCTTCGAAACACTCTAGAAAAATGTTATGAGCATAATATAAACCTACATCAGCTGAACATAGATTTCAAGATGGCATATGACAGCATCAATAGAAATTATCTTTACAAAACATTGCAGGAGTTGTGTATCCCCAACAAGCTCATTAGACTAGTACGTATGTCATTAAACAACTCAAGAAGCAAAGTGAAAATCCAAGGGGAAAGCTCAAGAGAATTTAAAGTAAACCAAGGACTTAGACTTTTCAACTTAACCCTAGAAAAAGTCATAAGAAACGTACAGATGGATAAGCGAGGAACTATAACACACTACCTCAGAAGTGAAAAAACAAAGTCTATGAAAACAGGAACAATATTTACAGAACCCATCCAGTACCTTGCATATGCTGATGATATAACATTGATAGGAAAGCAAAGCAAGGATATAGCAAAAGCATACATAGAATTAGAAACAGCAGCTCAGAAAGCAGGTTTAACAGTAAACGAAACAAAGACTCAATATATGCTGTTACAAAGAAATGAAAAAGAAGGAAGAGAAAAATTTTTCAAAATCAGTGATAGAGCATTTGAAAGAGTAGAAAACTTTAAATACCTGGGATCAACCATAAGTGAGAAAAACGATATAATGATAGAGATAAAAAACAGAATAGAAGTAGGGAACAGAATATATTATACACTGCATAAAATACTGAAAAACAGACTGATCTCCAGAAAAATTAAAAAAACCATATACAAGACAATGATCCGGCCAGCAGTAACATATGGTAGCGAAACATGGACCATCAGCAAACAAGCAGAAAATATGCTAAACACTTGGGAAAGGAAAATATTTAGGAAAATATATGGGCCAGTAAAGGACAATAACGAGTGGAGAAGTAGAACCAATTCAGAGCTGTACGAACTGTATGAAGAACCAAATATAACAGCTGAAATTAAAATGAATAGATTAAGGTGGGTAGGGCACATAGAAAGAATGGAAAACAACAGAGGTCCAAAAACGATTTATAAGACAACACCTAATGAGAAAAGGCCTAAAGGCAGGCCAAGAAGCAGATGGTTGGAGGAAGTGGAGAAAGACCTTAAAGCCATAGGAGTGAGAGAGTGGAGGAAGAAGACCATGGATCGGGAAAAGTGGAGAAATGTAGTATGGCAGGCCAGGGCTGTAGAGCCAAAGGAAGAAAGAAAGGTTATCCGGCAGAACAAATAAATCAGAAATTGAAAATAAATAAATTTTTAAGCAATTAACAAAATGGACGCAGAAGACAAATATTTTTAAAAATATAACATTAGTTGAAAAATACAGTTGGTTTTAAAAATTTTAAATGCTACTGTCTTGAAAATTTTAAAATTTGAAAAGATGTTAAATGAAGAAAAATAGCAGAAATTACCTCCCCACATTCCTGTTGCTTTTACACAAAACTGAGCATTCCAGAGATTACATGATCGGTACTTCTGTTTATTGTATGACAGGCTGTGATCCCAATTTTCTTGGCAATTACTGTCTAGAGTGGAGTCACACTGATAGCAGCTGAATGCAATGCCTTGTAAAGAGAAATAACAAAACATTTTTATCATCACGTATTGTGAAAAAAAATTATCATAAAAAATGTGAAAAGTTACATGATTGAATATCACTGTGACTAGATCTGACATTTTTCTAAATATACTCTAAGCACTAATAATAGCAACATGCATATGTAAATGGACATACAGACAGAACTAGCTAAGTGTAAGAAGAGTGCCAATCATACGAGCATGTTTTTGGTTAGTTAAGAGGCAACATGTTGAATACAAAGTGACAGTTTAACTTTGCTATGCATATCTAAATAGAGGCTTATATTTAGCATCTTCTAGACTAAAAAGTGACATCATAACAGGGCTTAAAGTAGGATTCGACTTAGAAATTTAAAGTACTCCGCATTTTTAGTAATAGTAAAAAAATAACAAAAGCTACCTAATGTCAACAATCAAACATTAACACATTCAGTGCCACTGGCCGCTTAAAATAGCAGTTAACGGCCGATGATATAAATGAAATTATCAAAATACCGAATAAATTTGTAAAGTAATGATTTTAAAATGAAAAACTACCATTCAGCTTTATTTTAATGGAATGAAACTTCAGTTTTTTGCTATATTTGTTTTTATCGCTTTTATACTATAAGCCGATATTAAAACCATAGGCGTAATCAGTAATGATAATCAGTAAAACCAGATGTGTTTTTATTTATCAATTATTGAATTATCAAAGATTTAAGATTTTTCTTTAATTCAAATAATTAAATATAACATTAGAGATAAATGAGAATAATTGATTGAGTTGGCAGCAGAAAAATAACATTACAACTGTAAAGAAACAATTTACACAATAACTTTTTGTTTTTCAGCGTCAGTCTGGTCCTAGTCCTAGAGCCAAATTATTTTTTCAGTGATAACTTTTAAAAATTCACAGTTGGTTTAAATGTTGATGAATTAACTTCAGATTTAATTTATGTGATTAGTTTTATATGTGTCCTTGCATGTTGAATTTTTATTAAATATTTTTACTTGTAGTTCTTGAAAAGAATTGGACTTTTTATTTTTACACAGCAATTTTTTGTGCTAACATATAATTTAAATAATACAACACTAGTATATAAAAAAATCAATATATATCCTTCACATTAACTACCTTTCCATTTTCTTTCATTTAATATATAACTTCGTGATTAGCTTAAAAATAATTATAATTTAACAGATTTTCTAAAACATCTATAAGTAGAATTTAGGGTGAAAAGTAAAGTTCCCTATGAGCTCATCGGGACAGAGGAAGTATAGAATTCATCTGTTTCAGTAAACTAGGCATATAAAAGGATTGTGTGGTTAGCACAATGCCCAGCAGCCTTTACTCTCCCAACTTAAAGTTGGATACCCATTTAAAGCTCGTTGGACTTTCACCAGGACCTAAAAAATCACAAGGTTCTCACTGAGGTTCATTCTAGTGCTTTAGAACCGTACGACCAACAGTCTGCTTTACTTCATAAAGTATTGGCTGCTTAAGTCTTTTAACGAATTTTCGCCTTCAAATGAATTATACTTTTTCAGATTGTCCAGACAATCAACACTCTTATGGATGGTCCACAAGAGACTGCCGACCGATTAATATGCTACCTGACTTGTCTAAGCAGTGTTTTTTCACTCTTTTTTTAAAACAGGTTTTAAATACTTGTTACTATTTTTGTTACATATTAAATCTTAAATACATTAAAATATAATATATTATTTATTTAATTTATTCACTCAACACTTGCATTCTTTTGTATGTTATCAAAGTAGTTACATTCAAAAGACACACATATTTGGATTTTGACTCATATAAAAAAATCTTAAACATCAAGTCACCCAGAAATAGATTTTAAATTTTATTCTATTAAAACTTATACTTAAAGTTAAACTAATTTGTAACAATGTAAGTCAGTAAGTCACCCACTCTTCAAAACTTAAGTCAAGTAATAATTATTACACATGGATTACATATAATTAAAATTAGTTTTGAAATATAAAACCATAAAACAAATCCATTCCCAGTTAATCATAAACATTTCCATATTGAAAAAAAAATATTCAAATATTGTGTTTAGTTAACAGTATGTAAAATTATGGCTTCCATTTCCGCATTGTTGATATCGATGGCAAACAGTTTATACAATTTTTTTTCTTTATTGTTAGCTTATATGTGTTGCTTACCAGCGCCTATCAGTGATAAAAGACAAAAACTTAGCACCACTAATAGTTTTAGTTTGTCTGCCATTGCTTCCAGAACTGGTTGGGACTTTACTTTATTAAAACTAAAATACAGGTGTTATTCCGAAGAAACTTTAGTTGACTGTCACCGGATGTTACCTGCAGAGTGACCCAGATAAATGCACTGAACTATAGAACTTGATGGCAGCGAAGAAAAGACTCAAGAATTTTTAGTTCAAAATTAGTATGGACCAGTGCTCGGGGATATCCCCGGCACTCAGGACTGTCACCCCGGCTCTGCTTTAATTAATTTCATTTCTGGCGGTAATGACATTTATCCCCGGCTCTGCAGATAATTTTTTTTCTTCCCCGGCACTGATTTTTCCTTAAGGTTAGCCTAAAGTAGGGAATTGTTTATATAGTATTACTACAAATATTAGATGAAAAACAGACAAAATCAGCTAATTTGAACTACGCAACACTATTTCTGCTAAAAACTGTAAATAACACTCGACCGGTTGTTTGCAGATAGTTCTATGTTAAGTAAACTGGCCAAAAAAATTCTGAAGAACTTATGGTGTATGGAGATCGTGAAACTATGAAATTTAGCAAATTAAAAAAAAATTGAAGCATGTCATACTTCAGCCATAGTACACCAATTTCGCATGATGACATTTATCCCCGGCTCTGCAGAAAATTTTTTTCATCCCCGGCACTGGTTTTTTCTTAAATCGAGCACTGGTATGGACACGAATGGAGAAAGCTCTCCCTACGGTTGTGCCTTTAAGGCTAAAAGCAAACTCTTGCAGTAGTAGCTTATTCATCATTTGTATGAAACATTGAAACATTGTCACTTTTTTTTTTCGGTTCCACGTAAGCTTTATCCTATTTCCATTTCCACAGTTTAGTGAATGACTACAAAGTTGGACGTAAGTTAGTTCAACTATGTGATTTCCACAAACAATTTTTCATAGAAAGATTTCATTTACATAAAAGACAACTTTTTCTCTGTTATTCCAGGAGGAAATGTATATAGTAAAAGTCACACAAGAAAATATTTCAAATGCAAAAATTCAAAGTAATACGGAAAACTAGTGGAAAATACGTAAGCAAAAGCTGATACAAACATAGAGGTCTTGAATACAAACTGTCTGAAAAAAATACATTGTTAGTTAGTTGCCTATCTATCTATCTATCTATCTATCTATCTATCTATCTATCTATCTATCTATCTATCTATCTATCTATCTATCTATCTATCTATCTATCTATCTATCTATCTATCTATCTATCTATCTATCTATCTATCTATCTATCTATCTATCTATCTATCTATCTATCTATCTATCTATCTATCTATCTATCTATCTATCTATCTATCTATCTATCTATCTATCTATCTATCTATCTATCTATCTATCTATCTATCTATCTATCTATCTATCTATCTATCTATCTATCTATCTATCTATCTATCTATCTATCTATCTATCTATCTATCTATCTATCTATCTATCTATCTATCTATCTATCTATCTATCTATCTATCTATCTATCTATCTATCTATCTGCATGTCTGTCTGTCTGTATGTCTGTCTGTATGTCTGTCTGTATGTCTGTCTGTATGTCTGTCTGTCTGCTTTTGCTTTCTACACCACTTATAGCCGTCGCCATGGAGATGACCTTAGCTCAGTCTATAGACTAAAAAAATGAACATTACAGCGAAATTCCGCCATGTTTCTTAGTGTGAAAATAAATTGTGCGCACCTCATGTTTTGTTTACGTCACTTAAAACTACGCACAAAAAATGGCGAAACATCAATTGACATCTAGAAGAAAATATTGGAATGACGATTTTAATACCATCACTGACTGAATTAGGTACTTTGAAATATATTCTTGTATCTGTACATATTTTTTTTAATACGTTGAGTTTGTATTTAAATAGATTTCAATGTTGGGAAGGAAAGAAGAAAAAAAAACTCTTCATCTGGCGAATATACTTTTTCTTTTAGCTTTATTTAAACATGTGACTAATTCTTATGGTCACGCATTTCACAAAAATGTATCTTTAGTCTGATAATTATTTTTTGCTTTTAAGGTGTATAGTTTTATAGAGAAACATTTTAGTGGAAAATGAGGATGAATATATAATAGTTGAAACACCCCCCGTTTCTATTTTTTTTTCTTTCAGTTTAGTATTTAACACTTTAAACTACAGTCTGTAAATCCACAATTAACCCATCCTTCTCTTTCCTAAATCCGTTTTAATATTACCTATGTATTATTCTTTAACCTCTCTTTTATCTCCTATTTAGTTCAAAGTAAGATTCCATCAAAAAAGAAACCCCATAAACAAATTAAAAACATTTTGACTTCGGAAGAATTCGGTAATTGTGCCATCCATCGATGAAAACTTCCGAGTGGTGACTCAAAAGAACAAAACCATGGGGCACCGCTTACCCGCCGCGGGAGTCCCTACCTTGCCATCTGAACACTTTCAGTTCTATCAGGTGACGCCCATGGAGACCAGGTGCAGGCAGAAGGTACGGGTATCGCATACGTGCACCCTTAGGCCCCGATTTATCGCACAGATCTTCTTGAACCGCATCAACGGTCAGAACAAGCAGCAGCAGCAGGACTGCAGAGAGCGGGAGAAGATTGTGTTGTGCTGCAGGCAAACACGCCCATCCGAATCGTGCCCGTGTGTCGGGCAGTCGGACGAGATACGGTACTTACAGCTGAAGCCGGTCAAGGAGCAGCCGACGAACAACTTGTTGAACGACGTGTGTCGGAGGAACGCCGCAGAGAAGAGTCTAATGTGCAGAAGTAAAGCCAGCGACTGCAAAAGGTAGGGGAGCGTCTGCCACATTAACCGCGTTCTGCTATTTTTTTTTCCGCCCGCCTGCTCGGTGTTTACAGGCGACCAATCATTTTTTGTTTTGTTTTGTCAACACATGACATACTAGCCATACTGTTGTGTTTCTAATTCTTGTATGTCTGCTGTACAAAGGGCGATAACACAAAAAAAGTTATCATAGAGAGGTCAAAATAAAACCCAGAGAAACTGATAAATGAACGAGTATTTAAATAAATGTACGTGAAAAGTATAATAAACTTTGAATTCCTATATTTTATAATTATTTATATCTTTTTGTTATTTTTATTTGATACAATTTTACGTAGTGTCGACAGTAAAAATAAATACATAATGTGTATATCTGTCCAGATAAAGGCCGGTTATTGTTCATTATTTATCTTTTATTTAATCAATCACATTGGGTTGTCAGCGACGGTTGGACGTGCAGTGTAGAGGTTCGAACCTCTGTGGGATTTATCACACAATTCCTTTAAAAGCAGAGGTTACTAAACATACGAATTCTACACTTCATCTGCCCCGATGAGCCCTTCTTAAGGTCTCAAGATAACTTTTTTAGGGCTGCCGCGGATAATGTTGAGCCCGTCTAAACACAGACTTAACCGCTACTTATTAATTCATTTTATAGCGGATCAATGGGAGGGGTCCCAGAGCTGTGTTTGAATTGTAGCCCCCGTCCGTAGTCTCTATTTCATTATCAGATAAAATAAAAGTTAAATTATTTTACTTTCATAATGTTCATCAATGATTTTCACTTACTTTAAATGTAATTAGATTTTGATTTCTGATACTACGACACTGGATTTGTGAGTATATATATATATATATATATATATATATATATATATATATATATATATATATATATATGTACATACAGTTCGGAATATGTTTTTAGAGGAAGATTTCGCCTCTCCTGAGAGTCCTGGGTTCGATCCTTTGTGAGACCCATGGAATTTTTCCAGCTAAAATTTGGTGCAAAGTCGTCCCACAAGTCCACCCAGCTTTAAATGGGTTCCTGACTTTAGTTGGGGAAGTAAAGGCGGCTGGTCGTTGTGCTAACCACACAATCCCTTCATAAGCCGAGGTTAAAGAAACAGATGAATTCTACACTCCATCTGCCCCGATGGCCCTATAGGGCTAAAGGAACTTTACTTTACAAAAACTGTCACCCGGATGTTTTGGAAACCCTTGCACCATAGCATGTATTAACTTTCATTTTTTTAAGATAATAACCAACCCTGTCTCCACTGTGCCCCTTCTACATTTTCATGATAAATAGTGTCATCAGAAAGCCTTATATTTTATGGAAAAACTCACCACACTGTCATCACAAGAGAGTGCCGGATGGTACAGCAGCCAAGAGCAGACCTAACGAGGAATGGTGCTCAAACGATCGGGATAAAGACTCAATGTATTGTCATTGTGAAGAGCAGGTACTTGCTACAGATCATCTGTTAACTTTTTTTTTTAGATCATCTGAGACGTCACGTCAAGCAGAGCTCAACAGCCGGCACAAGTCTCACACCTCTATATAGTTGAGTTAGTGATACAGACAACGGTCGCAGTGTGTAGGGCAAGGGTGGGCAGTTTAGTTCGGCACGCGCTCCGTTACCTTCATCCAAGCAAGGGGACTTCAGCACCGCAAGTTCCTTACGTTTATTAAAGCACCTTCATTATCTGCCCCTAGTCCGCCCCTCTGTCAAATTTAAGAACTCAACGATTTATACTTGCCTAGTGATATCTGAAACGCTGCAAATTGCCACTGATCAGGCCCGTAGCGTGCGGGGGGTGCCATGGGGCCGGCCCCCCCCCTGCGATTTGTCTGACCCCTCTGCTTATTTGCTCTACTTAGTTAAATGTATTACCTGCCCCCCCTGCTATTGCCTGGCCCCTGCTGTAGAATTTTCACGCTACGGGGCTGCCACTGATGCGATAGAAATAGTAGCAACTTTACTTCTTAAATTATTTTGCTGTTTGCTTTATTTGAAAAGTACGATGTTTTAATTTCAAAAAAATTAACTTCGAAATTACGCGCAATAATGGTGATTCTGTCAAAACAGTCATTAGGTATCGTATTTCTATCACTTAATTTGAAATAAACACAGACACGATTTCTCTCAATACTTCACAATATATTTAGTACTGTTATACCAGTGTGTAAATTTTTTTTAAAAGACAGTTGTCATTGTACTAAGCCAGTGGTGGCGAACCTATGGCATGCGTGCTACAGTCGGCACGCAGAGCATCATCAGTCGGCACGCGACTAAAATATCATTTCCTTGAATATTAATTAGACTGTTGGCACTTTACTATAAATAATTGGTCTTTTGGATGAATTTTGGGCACGCTGCATTAAAAAGGTTCACCGCTATTGTACTAAGCCAAACGAATCTGTACGATTACTTGCTTCCTATCGAGCACGTATCGTTCTTAAAAGAAACATTAACTACATGTATATTGATTGTAATCTTTGAGAGTGCTAAAAACAAGCCCCGGCTTAAACGCCTCCCCCCTCCCCCCACATTCACGTTATGACAATATTTTTGTTAACTAGTTCTGGTTATTTGGCTGTTCCAGGTGATGCACCCACCGCGTCAACGGAGCTGCTGTTCAGTGCAAGAAGATGTTGCTATCCTTTGTCCGAGAATCGAGTACGTCCCTGTGATTCACATTGATTCCAGGCCGCCAGCGCCTTTCTACGGGAAAAGAAAATCGTGAGTGGATTACGAAGTGAACATGTATGCTGAGCGTCAAGTACACACTGCATTGTGGCTCAATAGACGACTAGAATCTATTAATAGAAGAACTTTTTATCAGCCATGCAAACTTAAACGAGAAAATTACTTCGGGGTATCTCATTCTTTTTTTTTTTAAGTTGGTCTTAGCCCAATTAGTTTGTGGTATAAATTCAATTTTTAAGACCTTTTATCATCTGTCAATAATCATAACATGAAGAATCTTAATGAAAAAAAAAAAACAATATTGGACCAAGGTAAAGTTCCCCTAACACTAAAAGGCCAGCTGGCAGATTAAGTGTAGAATTAATCTGTTTCTATAACCTCGGCATATGAAGGGATTGTGGGGTTAGCCAATGCACAGTCGCCTTTACTTCCCCAACTTAATTCAGACACCCATTTAAAGCTCAGTGCACACTAACAAACTTTCACAAGGACCTGGAAAATTTCCCTTGTTTCTCACCGAGGATCGAACCCAGAACTCTCCGGTTCGAGAGCCGAGCATCTACACCACTCGGCCATCTGTCCCACCATTGGACCATGGGGAGTGTGTGTCAAGTTAAGTGTTGGTCACTTGTGTCCTTGGAAGCTCAGGTTGCAGTCAGTGACCAGCGCGATGTCCAGAGGTGTTTACATTCCCCAGAAGGGTGGAATTAAGACGGGGTCACATCAAGGGAATGGTGCAACCCGAATATCAGGGGGTCCGTGCCAATAAGGGGTTCCGTCGAATAAGGCAATCTGCTATACAATGACCTAGTTATTCGCGGATGTATTTGATCGGAGGGGGTCAAAATAAGCTGGCGACCGGCCCTGTCTCAGACCACATCAAGAGCATCACAAACCCCTCAAATCTAACTAAGATTTCAACTCTATCAAAGAAACAGTTTGCTTACACCATTTTGTTTTCTCCATTTCGACAGGTCGTTTTCATGATTCCATCATTTGAATGAGAGCACATGAAGCCTGTTTAAGTTGCAGCCGAGTAGAGGCAAAGGATGAAGTTTGTGCCCGTAATGATTCACCGCTAGGGGGGCCTCGGAACTGATTACGTCATTATGATACATGTAAACTTGAACAAATGAACATATTGCAAGACTGTAGGGTATTGTTGTTATTTTTGTTTGCGTGTGTGTGCGTGGTGGAAGGATAAGTATATTGTATGGGCGTTATTTATTGAATTAGTAGAAACTATAATAAATGTAAACATTTTTTTTTATTTTAACCATTTATTTGTATCAATGATTGTTTTGAGTGATTTTTACATGCTGTAGTTAACAATACATCAGGTTAAACTTCGGGTTCAAGGTTAAACTCGGGCTCCAGGTTAAACTTCAGGCTCCGGTTAAACTTCGGGCTCCGGTTAAACTTCGGACTCCAGGTTAAACTTCAGGCTCCGTTTAAACATTGGGCTTCAGGTAAAACTTCAGGCTCCGATATCGGGCTCCAGGTTTATGAAAATTAAAAAAAAAAGAGAAAATGAACCGAAAGAGGGGTGTGGCTGAAAAGTTTAGTGTTCCTGAAAAACTCTGAAAGTCTAACCACCTCTTACCACCACACCTACCCTCAAATTACTACAAAGTCATTTTATAACAGATAACTGTATTGCTTACAGGATCCCCGACACCAAGGGCCACTGACAAAGCCAACCACCCTTGAATCCGCCTTAGTTTCTTGTCAAATATTCTATTGAACTCAATTCTCTTATCACTTTTATTTTAATCTGAGCTTCAAATTCATTTAAAAATGTGGGTCTGTTGATCATATATAATCTCCTCGGCTTATCCTGAATTTCTAGTTAATAAACTTTACCATAACTGCAGATAAATGATACAAAAAACATAAAAAGTTGCCCTTACATAATTCTAAGCCACAATATTACTGAAACAATGATTCCACTGAGAAACCTTCTCATCACCATGTGAGGCTCGGACTGTTTAGGGTCACTGTTTCAGTGATTCATGTGATATATTTCTGCCTCCATAACTTTCTTATTTGGTTAATGATAAACTGATAAAGCCTGCAACAAAATTGTCCTCATTTATTAGCAAAAAACAAAAAAAAACAAACCAAGAAACATCTCCAAATGAAAGAGAACGTGCTCACAAAGCAATTTTATTGTTTTAAATTTAGATTGCATTGAATAAACGCGTATTTAAAACATAATTTTGTCAAAATTTAATTAATAAAGTAAAAATCTATGTTAAAACAGTTGTTCTAAGGCTGCTTTCACACGCGTGTGTTACCTTATTGGAAATAAAGTAAATATAAAAACATAGTAAGCATCTAAACTAATCCGAGTAAAGTCATTACAGTTCTATTCATCAGTTAAACATATTTCTATGCAGAATATAAAGAAAATAATGATTTAAACAAAACAATATTTATTTAAAAAATTAACATGGTGAATATCGCATATTCATATTTGGAATTATTATTAATTAAAAGTGATACAAATGCAAGTGATACAAAATGACTTTAAACCTGCATTGTGATAAACATTTGGGTGATCAATTTAAAATAATAAGAACATCTGAGATGAATATCGTTATATATGCATTTAAAGATTGCAAACAAAAAAAAAATACATGGAAATAATACGTTATTAAAAATATATCATTTTAAAGAGTGATCTAGCTAACACGATGTACTAAAACTCTGTAAGGCACCTTCTTTAAATGATGTCGCAAAATTATTCTCTGTAGACCTGATTCCTACACTGTGTCCATTCGCTGAATATTAATTTAACGCTGGCCACCATTTCAAATTTCTCTCAGAAATCTTGTTTCTCCACATCCAAATGTTGATACTAAGATGCAGGACATCAATTAAGGATGGTCACTAAAGTCTATCTACAAATGACTAAATGTCAACATCAGATCTAAACTAGTGGATCAATTTTTCGAATGGATAAAGTCTTAAAAGAAAAAAATGATAAAATGATACATTAAAAAAAAAGAGAAAATCTCATGTCAAATCCTTTTTAGACATAATCCTTAGGTATTATACAAATGATATAAATTGTGAACAAGTTAAAGATATCATTTCTAGATTCTTAACAACTAATGTGACAGTTAAATAGTGACCTTTGAACGAGGCTGCAACGATTAAGGCGGCATCGAGGGTGGGGGGTGGAGTCAACTGAAGTCTTGTTGATGTTCTTTTACTGGTTTATGCCAAGTTTTATCTCCAACGATATAGTTGGTTTGTTAAGTCAAAAAGTTCAAATGACGTCCCATGTGTTGCCAGGCTTATGGCATACTCTTCATAATATAACTGATTGTTTACATTGTAAGAGATATCATTTGAAACATTACATTGTAAGAGATATAAAGGTAGCGGGCGAAATGTAATGTGATGTTATATCTTTTGCTGTACTATTGATGAAATCACTGTGCACATATATTCACTTTAGTAATACTGTTAGTCATGTCATTAATCATGCACGTAATTTCAAGGTCTATTTAAGTTTCTAGCTCGCTAATTACATCAATATAGAATGAGGTACAACGATTGGATGTTCACGTAAATATGAATCTAAGCACGACTTTTTCTGCAGCTGGAAAGTCAAACATATTACAAATAATTTTAACAACTTCATACATTAGATTTGAAGTGTAAAATTTAGTTAGCTGTAATTGTAAATAAAAATATTGAAAGTTGAAAGGAAAGATAAACTGAATCAATTTACTACTTTCCTAAAATCTTCTAAATATGGAACACAAACAAAGGATGTGCATAGCATGCCAACAATTCTACAGGTCAACCTACAATCCTACATACTTGTAGACTAAGCACATTCAATATTTATGGTGCAGCAACTAAAAATGCAACAAAAAAAAAAGTTCATAGAAAATGAAATATACAATGTGAATATTAGTTAATGTTATTGAAAATGGTGCGCTAATATTTTTTTATTGCGGATTATTTATGACAAAGCAAAAAAAATTTATAAACTAAACAATAAATAACAAACAAACATCCTACTAGAAGGAAATATAATGAATATAATTTGTATGGCAATTATTTGCATTTTCATTTGATATTTACACATTTAGCTAACGGTGGGACGACTGGGACGACGTTATGTATATTAGAAAATAATAAAAAAAAAATCACACATTCTAATGACATATATTTACTTACAAGTATGAATATTGGCTTTTATTACAATAACTAAACTGAAGGAAACATTAGGTTGGTTGTTAAAGCACATTTGTATACCAAGAGACTAATAATATTTTTGAGAGCCCCAGACAAAGGTACACTGAGGCTATAAGTAAAGGTACATTTGAGCCCCAAGGGAAGACCCTTAAAAATATCGGGCCCATAATGATCTTTGGAAATTGAGCCCCCCCTTCTGACAACCCTCAACTGTTAAATCTTTTTTGCTCTGGGGTCCTAAACAAGTGATCAGAATGCACTACTTGGGTACATGGGGCCCCTTAGTCATGTAATTTGCAGATCCCTCAAAATGGTTCTGTGTGTATGCCCCACCCTTTCACCCGTCATAATTCTCCTTATATCACGTGTAGAGTTTCTTTAAAAAATTTTGAAATAGTTTGGGAGTGGCAGAAAATAAAATACTCTTACAGACCCTGTTTAGTTTATATATTTAGCTAAAATATTTTTCCTCCACTCTACGAAGAAAACCTGGCAATTAGGACAACATCTCAAACAGGTTGTATCGATTTATTCGCTATTCAATTAATATAAATGACAATGAAATTTATTTGTAAAAATCTACTTACAAAAAAAAAAACAAACCAAAAACAATGAAACTTTCGGTGATACCTAAGTTTCTCAAGATGTGCGCACTAATAAATAAAGTATAACTAAAAATAAACAAACAACAATAAAACTCAGCCAATTAAAAAGCGGCATTTATAACGAACATAATCTATCTGCTTGCCACATATTTTATTTTCAGTTCAAGAGGAAGCTATGGTCATGCTATGTACATAAATTAGGGCAACTTACTAATGTGCGAAGTAATCAAACAGAACTGTCCCACCATTGCTAAGTATACATACAAAACAGTTCATAGTTATTTGGACATAGAATGCAAATGTTGATAAAAACATGTGTCACGTGACATTCAGTGATCAGTGCAGCTTTAACAGGCCAATTTTTTTTTATAAATGTAAACATTTTTAATTATATATTTTTGTCCATCAGATTGGCCAGGTTTTTAATAATGTAAAAAATAAACCAATGATATGGTTTTAAACTTTCACTGCTGTCGATCTTAACACATTCTGTTATATAATTATCCCATATATATATATTTTTAACGTTTAAATATAACCCTTTAATGTACACTGTTTATTTGGGCTTCTTTACGTGTTACAATAAACAATGTATATCAAAATATTTCGAATTTCATTGGTCTCAAAATTTAACACTATTATCGAATATAAACTGCGTCTCAAAGTTTAACAATTATTCCGTATTTTATTTGTCACAAAGCTTAATGACGATGTTGCAGAACTCAACAGATGATTTTTTTTTGGGCCAGTGCTTAAGGGAATGACAACTCGGAAAAAATCCTTACCTGTAAGAAATTATCAACTATCTCCCCTTGACAAAATAACGTGTTTAAAGGATGTGCGATTTGCGCAGATATACCTGGATGACCCAAATAGATAATTTGCCACGTTTCATTACTACATGTATTTCAAGTTAATAATTATTTTTATTTTTGGCATTCCAAGTTCATTACATTTCTTTAGTTTTTAGACCATACCGATTTAAATTAATTGGTACATTTTATAGCCATCTCAACTAAGGAACAACTTGTCCAAATCAGTTAATATTTAACTATTTGTACGGTAAAAAATAAGCACTATAGACAAGAGATTATCCGTTTTCTTAGTAATATCTCATTTCATGACACAGTATATGAGCTATTAGATCTGTAGACAAATATTTCATAATTCAAGTATCGATTCTGACTAAACAAATGTTGCACAATGACGAAATGAAACATTGTACACTTGCTTTAGAAAACCGCCGAATCTTCACCAATGTCTACTTCCGATCTTGTGATTCCCATGTAATGCTATCCTATAATTTTGAGGACATTAAATATCTTGATAGTCAGTCTTGTCAGCACAGGATTCTACAAGTTTAGAAAACAGAGTTACGTGGTGATTAAAGGATTCGGATATTTGTTAAACTAAACAGCCTACGTGATATTACCCCCCCCCCCCTAATTAAGATAGTCAATTTGTATAATGATTCAATAATATATTAAAACAATATTTTTCAATGCCTTATTTTTTTAAGTGAATTTTTCTTAGTAAATGCTTCCCCAACATTTCATAACCAGAGATCCTTAGTCGGAATTTCAAACTGTGTTTTTTTTTGTCCCCACCTAATTCCGCCAATGCAAACTCTTGTTTACAATCATGATTTGAAAAAAAAAGTTTTCTCTTTCCAAGAATCTTGCGCACCATTAACGAAACAAGCTCTCTCTCTCACACACATACACACAAGTAATTGCGTCATCAATTCTGGTACAGATATATCAACCAATAAGAAATGTGATCATCACAGAGTCGTTGTTTTCATTGTCTCCGATTTAATGTACTCATCGTAGGATGGGGGAGGGCTGGGGTCTTCGTTGGGCGGGTCCGCGGCGTTGGAGGTCTGTGTGACGATGATACGTATCGGGCGGTCGGGGAGAGTGTCCGAATCGTCCTCATTGTAGTCGTCTTCTACTTCATTGGCTGGGTTGGTGTAGGCGTGGACGTAGGTGTCACGGTAAATGTACTGACCGCTGGTCACTACTTCATATGAAGGAGGGTCATCACTATACAGACGTGTTCTAAAAAAAATAAATGAATGACCACAATACAAACAAACAATAATTTTATTTCGATTCTTAAATTCTTTAAAAAATGTTCACATTTCATTTAACTGAAAGTTTTTCTTTTAAAAGCAATACGAAGCGTGAGTAAACTCAACAGATTTATGTACAAGTTCATTTATCTTATGAAAAAAATTACACAAAGAAATACATCAAATGTGAAAAACCTGTTTTAACATTTTTGGAGTTCTTTTACTCGTACTTGCACAATAGGGTACTTGTACTCGTACTTTCACATTTGGGTTTGTACTTGTACAACTGGGTACTAGTACTCCTTTTAGCACCTAGGGTATTGTTTGTTCATTGTCTTACTTACAATTTTAAAAACGTGTGTTTATGTACTTGTACTCGCACATCTTTGGAACATCTTTGGCATACACACACACATTCTATAACCAAAGTTACCAAAGCTATTAATTTGTTTTTTAAATTAAAAGTTTCTTGTCGAGGCTTTATTGCAGACTAACATGAACGAATTAGTCCTGTTACTTATAATCAGTCTCTTCAAATAATTCCGCTCAGAGGTCCCTTACCTAACTGTGGGTGGGGGTCTTAAGTGATCGCCTTGGCATAAGAGCTACCATGCTTGTACCACTCCCACAGCTACCCTTCATGGACCACTCCACAGCTATCCTGCTTGCACCCTTCCCACAGCTACCCTGCTTGCACCCCTCTCACAGCTACCCAGCATGGACCACTCCACAGCTACCCTGCTTGCACCTTTCCCACAGCTACCCTGCTAACATCCCTTCCACATGTACTCTGCTTGCACCCTTCCCACAGCTACCCAGCATGGACCTACCCTGCTTGCATCCCTTCTACAGCTACCCTGCTAGCACCCTTCCCTAGCTACCCAGCTTGCACCCCTCCCACAGCTACCCAGCATGGATCACTCTCATAGATACCCTGCTTGCACCCTTCCACAGCTACTCTGCTTGCATCCTTCCACAGCTACCCTGCTTGCACCCTTCCACAGCTACCCTGTTTGCATCCTTCCACAGCTACCCAGCTTGCACTCTTCCCACAGCTACCCAGTTTGCACCCTTCCACAGCTACCCTGCTTGCACCATTCCACAGCTACCCTGCTTGCACCCTTCCAACAGCTACTCAGCTTGCACTCTTCCCACAGCTACACTGCTTGCACCCTTCCCACAGCTACCCTGCTTGCACCCTTCCCAAAGCTATCCTGCTTGCACCCTTCCACAGCTACCCAGCTTGCACCCTTCCCACAGCTACCCTGCTTGCACCATCCCACAGCTACCCTGCTTGCACCCTCCCACATTGTATGAGTGGGGCATTAAAAAAAACAAGCGCCAGCACAATTGTGTACAACAGGAATTTGCTGGCTCATAAAGTCACTGGTCATGGGCGGTGTCTAATGGAATCTAAAGGTTAACCATCATATATAATAATACTCATTTCCAGTGTGCGTTAAATCGAAAGTAAAGAATTAATACAACAGTATTGCAGTTTAAAATACAACCATGAAAAAAATCGGATCTACCCGAAACCAAAAAATAACCTAGCCTACCGATCAAGCCTAAGGGGGATATAACTCTATGCAAAGGTTTTGCAGGGTACAGCTAGTTTTATAATATTAATAAATGAGTTGATTATTATTAAAGTTCACATAAAACCGCATTTAATTACCTCTTTTTGTTATAAGGATTAGACTTTACCTCTTTAAAAAAAAATTCTTATAAATGTAACTTTTTCGTCAACACAAAGCGCTGATGACTATTGCTCCTCGCATCGTGTCAGGCCAAAACGCACCTGATACATGTAGATAAAACTCTTTCCCATACAAATGCATTGAAACAGTATTGCTTTATATTTTAAACTTGATTTGCACATATTTTGTAACGATGTAATTCGTTCTCTCTATACTTACAGCAGGGCACATTTTTACTTATACTTTCTTGGTGGTCAATATATTAAGAAAAATTCATTTCAATTGTTCAATTTATTCAGATGTAGATCATATTTCATTGTTGAAATTCGGTGCAAAAGTCATCCCACAAGTCCACCCAAGTTTATATGGGTATCTGACTTACGTATATGCCGAGGTTATGTAAACAAATGAATTCTACAGTTCATCTGTCCCAAATGGCCAGTTAGAACTAAAGGAATTTTACTTCACTTAGCTTACTATTTCCTTTATACGTTTTTATAAATCCGAAAAATGAATAAGTAATGACCGCCAAGGTAACCAAGGTAATGTTCTCATGACGTGAATTAATCCAGGAATTTAAGTATTAGTACAAATGACATCCCGCACAAAAATGTCTGTCTGTCTGTCTGTCTGTCATCACCCTAGATCTCAACAACCATAAGTCCTAGACCCATGATGTATATATCATTTTGTAGGTCTTGGCCTGCCATATGTGCAGCAAAGTTCATTTCGCGATCTGACCTCTGAGGGCCGTAAAAGGGGGCTTATAAAGTACCGTTTTTTACTATATAAGCTATATTAATAAATGAGCGCCCTATATCTCAGCAACTATAAGTCCTAGACCCATGATTTTGTAGGTCTTGGCCTGCCATGTGTACATCAAAAGTTCATTTCGCGATAGGACCTCTGAAGGCCGGGCTTCATGGCTCCTAAGGGGCTTATATATTATATATACACCTTGTACGTTCAATAACCCATTCATTTGGTGCGAAATACTGCAGCACGTAGTTTCACCAATATTTATTAAGAAACTCATCAAATGAAATAGTAAGCTGGTGTTCTGAGTTTAATTGAAAGTATCAGAGCTATGCAACAATTGACGGAGTTTTCGGACGATTAAATGACTATAATTTCGAATGTTTTCAATTATGAGTCCTATTTCAGTAACCCCAAACCACTTGTAGTTAGATTTAAGAGACAATAATTTTTTTTCAAATATAAAGAAACGTCTGTATAATTTTTTTTTACAGATATATGCATTACACAATTGAATTTATAAACATTTCCAAATTTTACAAATATTTACTGAAAGCTAACAAACGTACTGATACATAACACGAAAATGCGCTAACACGTCCTGTGTCCAGAATGGAACAGGCTTAATTGCTTGTTTATTCAATGTACTGCATGTGGTCCAGTTATTTAAATTATTTAGAACTCAGTTGTTTTTGTTTGACGACAGCTTACATAATATTCTGTACTGTTTAAAGTTGCTAATTCCCAACAGTGCATGATTATATCACTAGAGGGCGAAAAGAAATATAACAAGTTTTTTTGAAAGTTAATTTAAAAGTAGGAGGAATAGAGAGAGTTATTAAAACAAAGTACTTGATCAGTTTCTGTTTGGTGTTTACAAAGTAAAGAAAATATTTACCTGGAAGAAACGTGATACAGATCTGTCACTTCCATATCACAAAGGCTAAAGGTTGAGTTGTTCTGTAACTGAGTTAAGAAACAAACAAACTTTAAAATGTCTTCTTTCAAATAAAAAAAATGTGTTAATTTGATAAATATTTAACTAAAAGATTTACATTACCCAAAAACAAATTCTTTTTATTAGATTGTTTTGAAATAAGAATTGAAATAACATTGTTTGATAACGTTTTACTGGAGCATGTCTTGGGAGACAGAGGCTGACACTAGCAGCGGAAATTAAAGTTATTTTCTGCCAGTTAGAATTAAATAAATAAAAAAAATTTAACAAAATGTGTAGTACAGACAATAAATTAGAAATGAAAAAACAATTTAGAAAATATGGGGGACATATAGATACATGCACAGCTTCACGTGGGTCTGATCAGTGGCGTAGCCAGTGTTTGTGACCCCAGGGACGGACTCTTGCCAAAATGAACTACAATGATGAAAATGACAAACAAATCACACCTCTTACAAAGAATACACAGATCACACAAAAAACCCCACCCAAAATCACACAAAGAGCTTACAGATCACATAAAGAACACACAAACATTTTTACAAAGAACCCATAGATCACACAAAGAACACAAAGATCTCACAAAAGAGCACACATATCACATAAGAACACAAATTCACACAAAATAACACAGACATTTTTTACAAAGAACACACAGATCACACACGCGAACAGTCATGCACCCCCAGTCCGGGCTCACGGCAAATATTGGTCTGTTGTACATTTCCCTGATGTACCGACGTAGCAAGGACCGTCTCCGGGCAGACATTGTCCTTCGCTGAGGCCAAAGTCGGCTGAGGGCACCCCGGGCCATCACAAGGACACCTGCAGCTATGAGAACTGGACCAGCATACCTGTGGATGATGGTGGATACAGTCTTAACACATACAGACCCAAATATTTAGTTGCGGCATAAACATTATGAAAGACAACAAAGTCTCAGTTTTTAAATAATTCAGACTAATGTTTAGTTGCAATGTAAATATTCAGTAGTAAACATAAGTTTTATTTTCAACTCATCCAGATCAATGTTTAGCTGCAAACTTGATCAATCAAAAACGAGTGACTCAATTGTCCGTACAGCGTTAACGAGTTAACGTACAATTGTATAGTTTGTTTAATCGGAATTAATATTTTAATTATGCGCACACAGAACTCCTAAAATTTTATAGAACACATCAGAGTATATTCTCATACAAAATAACGCAAAAAATGAACTAACATTACATCACCCCTCCCAATTGTAGATGATCTACCCTCCCCATTATAACTTATAAAACGAACCCCCCCCCCCCAACAAATTATAGGACAAAGACTGTACCCACCCATCATCTTTGTTGACAAATATTTTTTATTTTAATTTCTTTTTAATGATTAATTGCCCAGTGCTATTTCGATGGTTGAGAAAATAAAGCGCTCGACTGTCGACCTGAAGGTTACTGGTTCGATCTCAGGTGAGGACCAATGGCTTTAGTCCCCGCTTTGTCTCCCGTGGTGCCTCCATGGCTTTCGCACTATCGGCTATGGTGGGGATGAAAGAAGGGCACCATTAAACCCGTCCCATTAGTGGTTTATATGGATCTAAGAGATTTCATCTTTACTCACACATTCGGTGGAGTATGTGGACAAGAGATGGCTGATAAGATTTTTATCAGAGTTACAAAAGTAAAGCAAATAGGAAGGAATGAAAGTTTTTGCATGCCAGTATCCTTATGTTTTTTTTTTAATATAATGGGTAATTTTCTTGATTATTTTATCTTAGCACCCGAGGAAAATCTTCTGATGTGCCAAGTGCATCCCACTGCAGGAACTACAATACAACAATACACAATAAATACAGATTGGTATGATTCCCAACCTTTCTTTATTTTCACTACTGGTTCCGTCTAAGTTCTGGAAGGTCAAGGACGTGATGATGACGCCAACGACCAGAAGCAGGCAACCGGAAATGATGTAACAGAGGGAGTTGCCCAGTAAATAGCTGCAAGGGTTTGAGGCCGCCGGGTACCTCGATGAAGATTCAAGCTCTGAGGGACGTCGCCATCTTATGACAGTTTGCATCATAGGCGACACCTGGCGGTGAAAAAACATACAATCATAACTCATTATGTGATGTTTAGTTATACATGGCCATCTGCCAACTGTAACTGTCAGTACAAAGTACTGCAAATAAAGAATCGTTGCTAGTAAAATTAACGAATCCCTTCTGCCTGTTTGTTTTTTTAGGAGCGCGAGGATAAAGCAATTGTCGGCGTCACGGTGTCTCCATACAAATACATGTTAATCATAAGATTTGAACAAATGTTTTGATCTACCCTAATGCATCATAATAATTCATCATTAATGTAAATCAGCAGATTTAACACGAATTTGTAGATACCAGGTGAGGAGGTCATTTGCGACCCACACCAAATACTAGGCGAGGAGGCCCTTTGCAACCCCCACGCCGATCTACCTCACATGTCTATCCATCCATCCACCCAATACCCATCCATCCATCCATCTATCCATTCATCCACCCATCACTCCATCCATCTATGCATTTACCCATACATCCACCCATCCACCGATCAATCCACATCACAGAATGTTACAATGTTACCTCAGCATGGACAAGCAATTAGCTGAATGCAATGATTTTCTTTTTCACTCTAACTTTCTAACAGTTTAACCAGCTTTGCATCTTCATAATAACAATGTTGTAATAAATCTAACTACTCTTTTTTTCACCATAAACCTAAGAACACAAACATAACTACTTTTTTCAGTAGTTGTTTTTTTTCAAAATTTACTTTGGTATGAATTAATAAAACATATCGCCCACAACCAAAAACGTTAACATCATCTAAACAAATCTCCGACAAAGTCCACAATATATCCAAGTTCAACGTTCACATTGAATGTATCGATTACAGTCGTCCATATGAAACTATCTCTACACATTCACAAGATGACTTTTATCTAAATGAAAATTTAGTTTAGCGGAAGTGAACATCACAGTTTGATGCAGAGGTTCTCCACAAATTTACTTTACGCGACAAATTAAAAAAAAAATATTATTTTTTTCCGAGAGCCATTTGTCATTACCAGGCTTTTAGTTTTTGTAACACAAACAGTGGAAATTATCCACATATCTTTTCGTTTTCCAGCAATATTCATTTTTTTTTCTCGCGATTCCCCTTAAATGAACACATGACCCACTTTCTGGGAATCACTGGTCTAATGTCTTTCAGAATTCTGTTTTACTGAATGATTTTTCCCAGAACATTTCGATAATGACTATAAGAGTTTTATTTATTTTTTTACTGATTGTAGCACAGTTAGCGTTGGTAAGTCGATTGGTCAACAAATTCAGATGGTTCATTGTTTTGATCTGGATAGGTCACCGATAACAGCCATGTGCCTTTATGAGCCAGCTAATTCCTGTTGTACACGAATGTGCAGGCGTTTGTCTTTTTTTAATGCTCCACTCTTACGTTGAGGGTAGCTGGATTTCAGGACTGCCTCATGCTAATCTCTTGTGCATCCTGAAATATCCACCAAATGGGGGCCTTTTATAATCACACACACTGCTAAGTCATTTATAAAAAGAATACATCAACCAACACTCACATACAGGCAGGGGCCCCAGATAATTATTCGCGATGTACAACAACCCTAGAGACCTGAACGAGTGCAGTCACTTCAGGCACAAACCATTTTTGTGCAGTATTACCCATGTGTTGCAGTACTACACGTGTGTTGCAGTAGTACAAATTTGTTTAAATATTACATATCATCGAGATTTTCGCACAGATGTAACATTATATCTTTTCATGGGGAAAATCTACTTTTTAAAATTTAAAAGTCATAGTCATGTATATTATTATATATTATGATTATATTTGATATATAGTCTGTGTCTAGGCAATTTGAATTTTTTTTTTTGCGTAAGAGATGAACTATGACCTTTATTTACCCATTGGTCTTTAAAGGTTCGATAATGTAATCTGTTCAATGTACTTTCTAAACACTATTACCATGTAAAAATGTAGTAATATATTACACGTTACATTCAAATCTACAATGAAATAAAAACAGTCTTTTTTAAACTGAAGTGTTGAAGTGTAGAAGTACAGGACTGTTGAAGTACTGAAAAGTTGAAGTACGCAAGTGTTGAAGTACTGAATTGTTGACGTACTGAAGTACTGAGGTGTTGAAGTACTGAAATACTGAAGTGTTAGAGTGCTGAAGAAGTAAAAACAACACCGCTTTTTTTAAAGATGACTTAAAAGACATGAGGGCATACAGACAAGTGGTCATTCAGAGCAGTCTTCATTGCTTGCACTTTTGGTCAAGTGTAAACCCAATGTGTTTTTTTTGGTGTTAAAAAACCAAAACTAATTATTGATTTAAGAGAAAACATGACATCAAGTTCCAGAAGTTAGGAAACACATTTAAATCATTCTTACAATTTTGTTATTGTATTATCTATCTATCTATCTATCTATCTATCTATCTATCTATCTATCTATCTATCTATCTATCTATCTATCTATCTATCTATCTATCTATCTATCTATCTATCTATCTATCTATCTATCTATCTATCTATCTATCTATCTATCTATCTATCTATCTATCTATCTATCTATCTATCTATCTATCTATCTATCTATCTATCTATCTATCTATCTATCTATCTATCTATCTATCTATCTATCTGTCTGTCTGTCTGTCTGTCTGTCTGTCTGTCTGTCTGTCTATCTATCTATCTATCTATCTATCTATCTATCTATCTATCTATCTATCTGTCTGTCTGTCTGTCTGTCTATCTGTCTGTCTGTCTGTCTGTCTGTCTGTCTATCTATCTTTTCTATCTGTTTGTCTGTCTGTCTAAGCTGTCATCTCAATAATTCTGTATTTTAGACTACATACAGCCAAGAGATCTGTTTATCATCCGCGACATAGCTACAGTCCCCGATGCTATCAGTAGATACATACACACATCTATTTGCAATTAAAGTCGAATTAGTTTTACATTTTCGTGAAATTAGATCTTTTTATATGAAAAGTACGTTTTTCCTTAATTAGGTCAACTAGCAGTAATTGAAGTATATAGACAGACTCCATCAATAGTCTCTCATAATTCATAACCAGATTTTTATATCTCTCTCTTTCTTTCTCTCTCACTCTCTTTCTCTCTCTTTTTCTTTCTCTCCCTCTTTTTTTTTCTCTCTCTCTCTCTCACTCTCTCTCACTTTCTTTCACTTTCTTTCTCTCTCTCTCTCTCTCTCTCTCTCTCTCTCTCTCTCCACTCAGTTTCTCTCTCTCTATAACTCACTTTCTTTCACTTTCTCTCTCTCTCTCTATCTCTTATATTCTCTCTCCACTCACTTTCTCTATCACTTTCTCTTCCTCTCACTCTCTCTCCCTTTCTCTCCCCCTCTTTCTCTCGTCCTCATTTCCCATCCAACCCAACAGTTCGATCGTAAGACAAAAAGAGAAAGTGGTGCGAGATATTTGAATTAAAATAAAAAAAAAATAAAGATGAGAATAGTTTTAAAAAACTGTTTTTATTAAACGGGTAAATGTATATCTAGGTCATCAATCATCTGACTGACTGACTGAATGACATCTGTCACTTATTGAACTGTATACCTATCATTTAGTTATGACTCACATGACGGATCGTATCAGTGACAAAGATACTATGACAATGTAACATAATCTTCCCTTGAGTATTGGTTCACTAACTGCAGTGAACCATGCAGGTTGCCAATTTGGTGTTGTGATAATCACACAATTCCTTCATATGCCGAAGTTATAGAGAGACAGATACATTGTACACTTCATCTGCCCCGATGGCCCGTTAGGGATAAGGGAACTTTACTATGCAGGGTGCTAATAAACACAACTCAAAGTATTTCACTTATGTAAAATACGCCAGGTCAATACATGTATTGACATATAACCTCCATGTCGATATTAGCTGGATGCATTATGGTGGAACCAAGAAACACAATAAATATTGCAACTGATTAATTAACAATTTGTTACAAAAATACTGGAATACTAAGCAGACTCGAGTGTTTTTTTTTTATTATTATAAATGTACTAGCTGTACCCTGCAAAACCTTTGCATTGAGTTAGATCCCTTATGCTTGATCGGTAGGCTAGGTTATTTTTTGGTTTCGGGCAATACTGTTTCAATGCATTTGTATGGGAAAGAGTTTTATCTACATGTATCAGGTGCGTTTTGGCCTGACACGATGCGAGGAGCAATAGTCATCAGCGCTTTGTGTTGACGAAAAAGTTACATTTATAAGAATTTTTTTTTAAAGAGGTAAAGTCTAATCCTTATAACAAAAAGAGGTAATTAAATGCGGTTTTATGTGAACTTTAATAATAATCAGCTCATTTATTAATATTATAAAACTAGCTGTACCCTGCAAAACCTTTGCATAGAGTTATATCCCCCTTAGGCTTGATCGGTAGGCTAGGTTATTTTTTGGTTTCGGGTAGATCCGATTTTTTTCATGGTTGTATTTTAAACTGGAATACTGTTGTATTAATTCTTTACTTTCGATTTAACGCACACTGGAAATGAGTATTATTATATAATATTTGATATAAATGGTCTTGATATTATTTAATTGATATGAATGTGGTTTATTATACACGTTTTTTAATGTAAATATTGTAGAGATTTATGTGTCTTGGTATAATGTTGCTCTTTGGCTGATATGGCTGTTAAGTTGATATGGCTGTTTGTTAGGCTGATATGGCTGTTTGTTCGGCTGACTTGGCTGTTAGGCTGATATGGCTGTTTGTTAGGCTGATATGGCTGTTAGGTTGATATGGCTGTTACGTTGATATGGCTGTTTGTTAGGCTGACATGGCTGTTAGGTTGATATGGCTGTTACGTTGATATGGCTGTTTGTTAGGCTGACATGGCTGTTAGGTTGATATGGCTGTTACGTTGATATGGCTGTTTGTTAGGCTGAGATGGCAGTTAAGCTGATATGGCTGTTAGGCTGATATGGCTGTTGGGTACGCTGATATGGCTGTTTGGTAGGCTGATATGGCTTTTGTTAGGCTGATATGGCTATTAGTCAGATTGTTAAATATTAAGAAAATGTTTTGTTTCTAATGTGTATCAGTTCTATAACACTTTTATTTGCTATTTATTTCACTCCAAAATTCTTTCATTATATTGAGACATGTAACGCGCAAGCAAAAATAATAATAAAAAATAATAATATGTGCTATATGTTTGTCACGCAAAGAAACAATTCTGAACAGTTTTCTTCTCCAAGTCCTTATAAATAACTAAATACTCACAGTTTCAAGTTGAACTTTTTATCACAGGTGTTTGAGAACGGCTCAAAGACTGCATAGAACTTTCTAGTTTGGTCAAACTTGAAAATATGGATCGCTTACACATACCCCCCCCATCCACCCGCACATAACCCCCCCCCCATCCTGGATGACAAATTTTAATCACTGTAGAATAGTAAAACACGCCCAAAATAAATCAATACTGAGTGATTTACCTGAGTGATTCACAGTATAATGACTACCTACCCACTGCATACAGTTTGAAGTTATTGATTTACATGTCTATCTGTCTGTCCTATGTCTGTCTGTCCTATGTATGTCTGTCCTATCTCTGTATGTCCTGTATCTGTCTGTCCTATGTCTGTCTGTCCTATGTCTGTCTGTCCTATGTATGTCCGTCCTATGTCTGTCTGTCCTATGTCTGTCCTATGTATGTCCATCCTATGTCTGTCTGTCCTATGTATGTCTGTCCTATGTCTGTCCTATGTGTGTCCGTCCTATGTCTGTCTCTCCTATGTATGTCTGTCCTATCTCTGTATGTCCTATATCTGTCTGTCCTATGTATGTCTGTCCTATGTCTGTCTGTCCTATGTATGTCCGTCCTATGTCTGTCTGTCCTATGTATGTCTGTCCTATGTCTGTCTGTCCTATGTCTGTCATATGTCTGTCTGTCTGTCCTATGTATGTCCGTCCTATGTCTGTCTGTCCTATGTATGTCTGTCCTATGTCTGTCCTATGTCTGTCTGTCCTATGTCTGCCATATGTCTGTCTGTCTGTCCTATGTATGTCCATCCTATGTCTGTCTGTCCTATGTCTGTCCTATGTATGTCCATCCTATGTCTGTCTGTCCTATGTATGTCTGTCCTATGTGTGTCCGTCCTATGTCTGTCTCTCCTATGTATGTCTGTCCTATCTCTGTATGTCCTATATCTGTTTGTCCTATGTATGTCTGTCCTATGTCTGTCTGTCCTATGTATGTCCGTCCTATGTCTGTCTGTCCTATGTATGTCTGTCCTATGTCTGTCTGTCCTATGTCTGTCATATGTCTGTCTGTCTGTCCTATGTATGTCCGTCCTATGTCTGTCTGTCCTATGTATGTCTGTCCTATGTCTGTCCTATGTCTGTCTGTCCTATGTCTGTCATATGTCTGTCTGTCTGTCCTATGTATGTCCGTCCTATGTCTGTCTGTCCTAAAAAAATAAATAAATAAAAGAAGAATTCTTGACTCACACAAGATCAATGGGGGTGAGGGGGGGCAGGTACTCTTTATTACCCCCCACCACCACCACCACCAATTCGCCAAAATAGATAGTGGGGGATGGGGCAACAAAGGTGGGGAGTAGGCAGGGCTTAAGGCGTGCGCCCAAAAGTGATGACTAGGCAGTTTAAATTTTACTAATAGACCTACATAATTTTGAACAAAAGTTTTTTTTTTTATACTTCTTTGCAATACACTTCCATTCTCATTCTGTAATGAGCTAAAATATTGATGAGACGAGGACTTAAACACACGTAAAATAGCGAGCTTATTATAGACATGGTTTAGAATTATGAACTCATGTAGGCTATAATATGCATATCAAATAAACTATTTGGAGCGCGATAAATGAATGATCGCAGGGAGACATTGCATACCTGAGGGTCGTTACAACTAACTGAAATACCTTCATAGTGCTCAACCACAGCTCAACTTAATTCGACAATTCCACCCCCCCCCCATTGCTACCATTTCAATATAACGGCTCTAATCTCCCCCCCTCTCCCCTTTCACCCTATCTACACCCCCTCCTCCTTATTCCCCCCCCCCCTTTCCCCTCGATCTCAAAGCAAGCTGACAAATACTAACAGTGCACGTTGTCCCAGGCCTATGATCCTGTTTCAATTGATTTGGACAATTTTCTCTTGTTTACTATTGGAGCGCATGCGTCAAACATCGATTCAACGTCACTGAAAGGAAAGGGTGGGGGGGGGGGGGGAAGGTTGTTGCAAAGGAGGTGGGGGTGGGGGAGATTGAATGGGGAAAGGGTAGGGGTGTTAGAGGGTCGTTATGTCATCTCTGTCTTGAACGATTCTCTGGATTCTTTCCCCCTTCCTTTTTTTTATTCCTTACCACATTATTTTCTTTGATTATTTCTTCCTAGCCAGGATTGAAAAAAAATATACTAAACCACATCTTCCATCTTTGTCTTTTAGCCTAAAAGTTTTTTTTTTTTATATTTTTTGTTAAAAGAAAGTTATAGACGAAAATATGTAGACTTCAAGGTTTACTGGTAGACCCATCTATTACTGTAAACCATTATTATCTCGTATTGAGTGTAGCATGTTACGGTATCCATGACAACCAATGAATGCAACGTACACAATAAGACAACAATGATTTTGCTTAGCAACTAGCTCACAAAGTAGCCCTCAAAACAGCTCACTAAATAGCCCAAACAATAGCCCACGAAATAGCCCACAAAATAGCCCACAAAATAGCCAACAAAATAGCCCACACAATAGCTCACAAAATAGCCCTCAACGGATAAGGTTCGGAGAAATTTTCACTTAGAATCCGCACTGAGTTTTGGACTGGCCACACAAACAAACAAACAAATAGACGCATACAGAAATAAAATATTAAATCTGGCATGACAGAAATGTTTGACTCAAACTAAAATCCTAATGAAGTTCTGATAGACAGTGGAGTTTGCTTCACTAGTCTGAAGCAATTAGTACACCGGGGGGGGGGGGGGGGGAGAATAAGAAAATATTTTTGTCAAAGGTGGGCAAACTTTTTGGGACCTCAATGAGTAGTTAAATTTGACAGAAAGGCCTGACCAATGGAAGATGCAGCCTGACCAATGGAAGATGCAGCCTGACCAATGGAAGATGCAAGGAGCGTTGAAATGAAACGTTATTAACTCGCGGTGGGGGGGGGGGCTGAAGTCATCTTTCTCCTATGCGTTTTGTGTCTGTTTCCCCGCATTAGTTATCTCACCACAGAGATCCTGTTTGTTTTACCTTCATACATTTCACTTGCATCAGAAACACAAATTCGTTAGAAAATGTCCTCGCCTATGAAGCGTGCATTGATAATTTACCTCGTAGAAAGAAATTACATGCTGTTATTTTGTTAATTTGTGGTTTTCAACCTTGGGCGGTATTTTGAAGAATGCTTATAACAAGAAAAAATAATACAAGATAAATTTAGAGTGCTCCTGATGGGTGGGTGGGTGGGGAGAAAGATAAACATTGCACTTAATGTTATTGGATTGTTGTAATGGCTTGTTGCAGAGAGAAACATTGTTTACGATGTTATTAACTTATAACTTTTTGTAGAATGTGACGTTGACTGATAGAACATTATATTCTATATTCACTCACATATAGTATATAAACTCACACAAGTATATAAACTCACACAGGTTTTTTTTAAACTCACACAAGTATATAAACTCACACAAGTATGTAAAAATCACACAATGTAAACGCACACAAGTATATAAACTTCCACAAGTATATAAACTCACACAAGAATGTAAACTCACACAAGTATATAAACTTACACAAGTATATATACTCACACAAGTATGTAAACTCACACAAGTATTAACACTCATACAAGTATTTACACTCACACAAGTATTTACACTCACACAAGTATATAAACTCACACAAGTATATCAACATAGAAAAACAAAGACACTTATATTCAAAACACTCAAACAGTGTGCCCTTTAATTTTTCCGTAGGCTGCGAGCATAAAAGATATTATTGCAAAAGCAATTGTCAAAAATAAATTTAAAGTAATGGACAAAGTATTGCTCCCAATAAGATAAGAGAAAGCGTGCGCGCGGTGGAAGATTTGCGTGCGCTGCACATCTTAACAGCAAACGCTGCGACATACACACATATACACACTTCTTAACACTTACACAAACACAGGAACACTCACACAAATATACACGCTCTTAAACTCTTACAGCCTCTCACAAAGCAAACACATTCTAACACACATACATCTCAAACCAAACACATTCCTACACACATACATCTCAAAAACAAACACATTCCTACACACATACATCTCAAAGCAAACACATTCCTACACACATACATCTCAAAACAAACTCATTCCTACACACATACATCTCAAAGCAAACACATTCCTACATACATACATCTCAAAACAAACACATTCCTACACACATACATCTCAAAGCAAACACATTCCTACACACATACATCTCAAAGCAAAACACATTCCTACACACATACATCTCAAAACAAACACATTCCTACACACATACATCTCAAAACAAACACATTCCTACACACATACATCTCAAAACAAACACATTCCTACACACATACATCTCAAAACAAACACATTCCTACACACATACATCTCAAAGCAAACACATTCCTACACACATACATCTCAAAGCAAACACATTCCTACACACATACATCTCAAAACAAACAACACACATGCTTACACACACCCTCTCTACATATGAGCACATGTGTCGTGATGCATTTATTTGTCCGTGTGTGTGTATACATAAAAAAAAAATTATCGTAACTATTTGTATATGTTTATGTCTCGAGTTTGTTTTCATTGTTCAGCGGACATTGTGAACGGACATTTTCGTTGACGCGAGTGGTGATGTTGTCTAAGACAAAGAAAATCAAATGAAAACATCTTACCGTCGCTTGCATACAACTCATTCCAATGAATACAGCCACTTTGATGGCCCATGAGAAGTCTCAAGACTCTGCGCTCAAAGAATGTTCTAGATGTGAAGTTCTGATGTATAGAACATTTCACGACAAGATGATGACATCAGTGTCTTTTCTAATGGAATAATACAAAAAAAAGTTTAACATCCCATTCATGAAACTTTAAAAGAACAGAAGGGAAAACATCTCTTAGATTCATTCAGAGCTAGCAGTCTTTCAAAACATGAATAATGTATGTATAAACTTTATTTTTCAATGTTTTTTTTGTGTGTGTGGATTGAGGAAATAAAGTACTGGAAAATTCATTCGATGATTTTTATCATTATTAATGACTTTTGGGAATTGCATGACAATGAATGAAAGAACCAGGATGTTAAAACTAGGACTGAAGATTTTGATTTTTTTCGCTGGCTTTTTTGGTGTTGTTTGTTTTTAAAAAGTGAATAGTCTTAGCTAAATAAACACAAATCTTAAGATTTATACGGATACAAAAGTGCACTCAATGTAAACTAAAATTAATTAATGAATGTGTGTAGTCAAAGTTTACATAAATCAACTAGCAATGTGCATGTCATTACAAATCAACAATTGAACAAACAACAGAAGCCTTGGCCCAAGCCTTGGTAGACCCGTCACTTTTAGAAAAGCATTATTTCTTTTTTTTTATCTTTCACTAATCAGAAACTTTTACAGAGAAGAAGGAATGACTCAATGAGTGTGTTTGTGTGTGCGGTTAGGTAGACGGGGAGGGAGGGGGGGAAGGACAGTTGTCAGAGCCCTATATTTTCTGCCTGTGGTTGTGAAAGATAGTATGGGAAAGAAGGGGGGGGGTCAATCAAGAAAAATAGCGTTACACAATTAGCCCCTAAAAGCCCACCACAAATACACATATGTTTTCAATGTGATACTATTAGGGCACTGTCACACATATGTTTTCAATGTGATACTATTAGGGCACTGTCACACATGGTTTCAATGTGATACTATTAGGGCACTGTCACACATATGTTTTCAATGTGATACTATTAGGGCACTGTCAGGTATTTTTGGTGGGCACTAAACACTGATTGCATTTGGGGGACATCGGTAAAAGTGTTGTCAAGGCGCCGCTTGCAAAAAACTTTGAAACCTGGCGGCCCTCTTCTGAAATTGTCATTTTATCCATGAGCACCGGTCACGTGCAAGAAACTACCATCCTGACAGCGGTCTTGACTGTGAGCAATCTAGACATGTCAGCATGTGAAATAAGCCCTGAGTAATCTAGACATGTCAGAATGTGAAATAAGCCCGTGAGCAATCTAGACATGTCAGAATGTGAAATAAGCCCGTGAGCAATCTAGACATGTCAGAATGTGAAGTAAGCCCAAACAATTTGTCAGACTGATACCGTCAGAGAAGCAGCACGGATCAGAAAATATGTAATGTGTACATTTCAATAACAAGAGATTAAACTTGATATTTTTTACGGCATATTTTGAAACTCTTTAGCGTTGGGTGGGTGGGGGGGGGCTTAGGAAGTCACTTAGTTTGCCTATTCACAAGATCGTCCTTGATGTTAAGTGCAGAGGCGTAGCGAGGGGTGGGCAAGGGGGCATCATGCCCCGGGCGCTACTCACAAAGGGGCGCGAAATGGTATATTTTACATATATTATATGTTTTTCGAATGGGGGGGGGGCGCTAAAAAGGTATTAAAAAGGTTAAGCTCGCTACAGCACTGGTCAGGTGGCCTACTTTAGTTAAGGGACCCCAGAAATCTCTGATCAACCGAGGTACGGACATTGGAATAATTTAGTTTTTCGGTTTTTTAACAATCATAAACATATCTAGACTAAATAGTTTTTTCCCCTTTCAAATATTAAATCATAATACACACATTTATTTGAATTTCTGTTTTTTTACACTTTCTTAACAGTTTGAGGCAACACATTTGGAGACCTGGCGACCAACATTTCATCTTTTTATTTCGTTATTCATTTATTTCCCCCCTCTTTTTTTCACCGGCACTTCAAGACTGTTGACAGAATGAGGAATCCGAGAAACTATTTTCTCTATTCACTGGGTCACACTCTTGTCTGAAGATGCTATAAAAACTGGCCAGTATCTCTGTTACTGCCTTCAATGAAGTCTTGAGTGAAATCTCGCTAGGAGTTCCTGGTTTTTTTTTTTTGTCATTTTTTTTTAAAATTATTATTTCTATATTGTAGCTGTAATGCCTGGCGTTGCCCGGGAAAAAATATGTGCCATGTAACCCCTAAGTGTAATAAACACAAAAATTGAATTAAAACAAAAATCGATACATTTGGATGTTATTAGTAATGTCGAGTAATTGTTTTTTGGGCAACATTCAATTTACTGATAGTTAAGTGCACTGCTTTTTTTTTGTAAAAAAAAAAAATAGGTGCCGGTACTCAGTGATGGATTGCCTAAATTTTAGCTAAAACCCGCGTCTAGTTTAGTTCTTATTGCGCACAATTTTAAAATAATTCAATTTTAACAAATTAATAATATAATAAATTAATAATAAACATTAAAATACAAGAAAAGTAATAATGTTTTCCCCACATTGAAAAAGGTGCCGGTACGCCGTACCGGTGTACCGGAACAAAAAAGCACTGGTTAAGTGCCCACCTAATCCAAAAATGTTTTTACTTTTTTTAATTTTTTTTTTGTGCTTTTTTTATTCTTTTCTCTAATACTTGAAATAATTAGAATTCTTACATCGGGAAAGAAATATACGGTCATGCATGTTACATGCCAGTGAAGGCCTGGGGGCGGGGGGGGGGGCAAACTAAATAGAGATCCTTAAAAACTTTGAATTTGGTGGTCAGTGACTGCTGAAAGTATGTATATTCAATTGTGTAAAGATGTTTGTGTATATACATAGGCGGAGTTAGGTCGGTCGGGGCCTAGGGGCAGAAGAAAATGTAACACCCCCCCTCCATCCGCCGCGCCGTTGTATATTGTGTGTCCTAAATTTTGTTATGGTAGACTAGCTATTGATTGTCGATTTTCTGTTTTGCGATGGAAAAACAGCACAACATAAACTAAGATATATTGACTATCATGTAGATAATGGTAGACCAAACACCGACACAAAACATATATATATATATATATATATATATATATATATATATATATATATATATATATATATCATTGTATATGGTGGTGGACCAAAAAAAACTACAAGTATATTGTCTGTCTTTTGATGTGGAATAATCAATAAAGGGGAAATAACCTTACAGATGGCATAATTCTATCATGATTTACGACTAAGCTTCAGTACATTTCACTCCCTTTCACATGCTTTTATTATATTTTGAAGATATTGATTTAATAAGACTACTGCGACCTGGACGCCACTTCCACCAAGTTCTTTGAACTATTTGCCCTGCCATGTTATTTCACAACCTCAATTTTTTTCCCCCTCTTGAAAGCAAATATTGGTTTTAAAACTAATTGATGTAACTGGGATCTTCTTTCATTACTGACCTAATTGTTGTCGCGGACGAATTAAACAGACCACAGAACTTGTTATCGGATGTGCGGAGGCGGTCTAATACTTCTAAATACCCTTAGATGATAAAATATTAGAAGGTAAAAAAAAACAATAACTGAGATTATAAGAGTTTTACATTAATGTTTATACTGTATATATCTAAAGTTTGAAAACTAAATGAGACCAATAGAATTGAATTATTTTTTTAACCACATCCCGGAAATAATTTAACTGGTTATAAACAGTGCTACCAGAACGTAGCCTATGTCCATCTGACACCACTTCTATATCCCCGACATAACCAAGGATGATTTGGACAACTGTACCATATTTTATGCATCCATTCGGACCACTGAAAGGTTGGCTGAGCCATCTGGAATCTTGGAATCATAGACTGACACACCTCGCCAGAAGTTGGGTTTGAAAATATTGAAGGTAAAACAATTAGGCTGTAGGTCGAATATGAGAATGTTGCAGGATACAATCTATCTATCTATCTATCTATCTATCTATCTATCTATCTATCTATCTATCTATCTATCTATCTATCTATCTATCTATCTATCTATCTATCTATCTATCTATCTATCTATCTATCTATCTATCTATCTATCTATCTATCTATCTATCTATCTATCTATCTATCCATCTATCTATCTATCTATCTATCTATCTATCTATCTATCTATCTATCTATCTATCTATCTATCTATCTATCTATCTATTCATCCATATACTATCGATGTATCTATACGTTTATCATTTTATCATCATTAGGAAAGTACGTTATCACTGTATGGACAGTCTCATTACTAAACAATTCGCGAACGTGATTTATCCACAAAATTAACAGCTGCTGGACCATGTTTGTGTGTTTGTGGGCAATGATTGAATGTTAGATAACAGTGTTGTCCGAATGATTCATATTTAGATTGGATGGGGAGGGGAGGGGTGTATACTGGCAACGGTTTCCTTGTTTACTAGCACCAGATGGTCATTGGTTGTGGTGTGGACTTTAAGAGATTAATGAAATGGAGACAAACAATAATGGGGGTGAAAAGGGGGGGGGGTATGGTGGACATAAAACTTGGTATGAACATGTAAAATGTTTGAACATTGGATGTATACAATCAAATTTGACATTGTATTATCAAATGTATACAATCAAATTTGACATTGTTTTATTATCAAATGTAAACAATCAGATTTGACATTGTATTATCAAATGTAAACAATCAGATTTGACATTGTATTATCAAATTTAAACAATCAGATTTGATATTGTATTATCAAATTTAAACAATCAGATTTGACATTTCTTTTGTATAGAAATCTCAGTATGTCTGCTTGTGTCTATGATAAATACCATGTTTGTGTGTGTGTGTGTGTGTATGTTTGTGTGTGTGTGTGCATGAATCGAAAATGGGTCAGTGAAATTATGTGTCGATCTGTCTGTCTATTCGTCCAAAGCTCGGTCGTCCGTCTTTCTGTTCGTCCGTCTGTCTGACTTTCTGTCAGCCTGTCTACCCCACCCATATATATATATATATATATAGTGGCGTAGTGAGGGGGCATCATGCCCCGGGCGCTAATCACAAAGGGGCGCCAAATTGTATATTTTACATATACTATATATGGTTTTCGAATGGTTGAGGGGGGGGGGCGCTAAAAAGGTATATGCATACAAATAATTAGATAGATGTAAAGATACGAATAAAAAGATAGATATAATGAGAGAGACATTTAAATAATTTAACACATATATATATATATATGTATGTATGTTATTATTTTATTGCGTGACTTCATGTTGACATATGTGTATGTTTATATTTTATTGTGTGACTTCATGTAGACATATGTGTATGTTTTTATTATCTACCATGTTCTTTTTTTTAAATTCGCAATGAAAAAAGCCTAGATATAGCCTATACAGAAATATATAAAACTGGAACAAATTATTAATTTAAAACTACTTTTATGCTTCCCTCGCGAAACACATTTAATTTTTTTATGTAGAGATTTCATAATTTTTTATTTTTTATTTTACCCAATAACTCAAATTAGCCAAATTTCGTTCGTGTCTGTTTAAGTTTTCCTAACCTCTCTCACAAATGAAGGCAGTTAGTGTAAAGTACGTATTGGAGTGAGTTAATTAAATATTTTAATTAGAATCTAATGAACATTAGACAACAACTCTCGTACTTCAATACAGTGAACTAATTGAATACAGTGAACTAATTGAATACAGTGAACTAATTGAATACAGTCAACTAATTGAATACAGTGAACTAATTGAATACAGTCAACTAATTGAATACAGTCAACTAATTGAATACAGTGAACTAATTGAATTCAGTCAACTAATTGAATACAGTCAACTAATTGAATACAGCGAACTAATTGAATACAGTCAACTAATTGAATACAGTCAACTAATTGTATACAGCGAACTAATTGAATACAGCGAACTAATTGAATACAGCGAACTAATTGAATACAGTCAACTAATTGAAAACAGTCAACTAATTGAATACAGTGAACTTATTGAATACAGTCAATGAATTGAATACAGTCAACTAATTGAATACAGTCAACTAATTGAATACAGTCAACTAATTGAATACAGTCAACTAATTGAATACAGTGAACTAATTCAAAACATTGAACTAATTCAATAAATTGGACTAATTGAATACAGTGAACTAATTCAACATTTAGACAAAAAGCGATATGAGACAAATCGATTATTCCATCTTGAGTTATACTATATAAATTGAATCAATTATAATGTAACAATTAAAGTCACTTTTTTTTTATAATAATCATGTCATGTCATATTTTGACAGAAGTTTCTCTTTGTCACTTTGTCAGTCTTTTTTGTGTGTCTATTGATTTGTTCGATCGGACTATCTGTCATTCCGTTAATGTCATTTGTTGCCTGTTGATTCGTCTATCTGGCATTTCGTTTGTGACATTAGTTTCTGTTTCTTAGTCTATCTGGCATTTCGTTTATGACATTAGTTGTCTGTTTATTCGTCTATCTGGCATTTCGTTTATGACATTAGTTGTCTGTTTATTCGTCTATCTGGCATTTCCTTTATGACATTAGTTGTCTGTTTATTCGTCTATCTGGCATTTCGTTTATGACATTAGTTGTCTGTTTATTCGTCTATCAGACTACCTGACATGTCATTTGCTGTATCATCCAAGACGGTTGAGACCAGTATCGTTTGTTTTATCTTGAGACCAGTATCGTTTGTTTTATCTTGAGACCAGTATCGTTTGTTTTATACTGAGACAGTATCGTTTGTTTTATATTGAGACCAGTATCGTTTGTTTTATATTGAGACCAGTATCGTCTGTTTTATATAGTCTCCAGTCTAAAACATCAAAATAACACGGCTTATCTTCAGATATATTTACATCCAAATACACACTAACACACCAAATTAAACACAGATGTATTATTACAGCTAATGCGGTAAACTGTTTATAATAGGTTACAGCAGAGCCGTAGCTAGCTATTGATCCCCCCCCCCCCCTGTGTGTGTTATGCTTTTTTTTAGCGCTCCCCTCGCAATCTGAAAAGAGCAAAAACATTAAATAGGAGCCGCACAACCCGTAGTACCAACCCTATACTACTGGGTGACAGTACTTTCTATATAAAGACTATATATATATATTATTTTACTTCTATCTCATTACCTTTGTGTACACATGTGTCAAGCAGTTAGTGTTGTGTATTTTGTTTAAAGTGTCGACCTCACTTAAAACATTATGTTATCGTAAAGATGTGTGTATCCACGCATGCAGTCACAACATCACCTTTGATAAATGGACTAACGAGACATACTACGGTACCGGGATCAACGGATATCAATCCATTTCTAATCCACTCACCTGTTTAATAATCCAGATGACACTGTTTTGTAAATTAGCATTACGGCGAGTCACCACCCCTGTGTTGGTGAGCCACACATTCACACAACGCGGCGACTCACCCTTTACACATTTCTACTGTCAAGTGGACTTGATTGAACGGGGGGAGAAAACACCGCCACTTCTCACTATCGATCGATGCCATACACTGCACGGTGTAGTTGAGAGGGAGGGGGGGGAGAGAAGGTGCGCGTCGCTGTGGGGCGGTGGAAGGTCGGGGCAGAACGGGGAAGATACACTCACTGTGTACGGATTAAGTGAACCCGGGGGGTGGGGGTGGGAGGCGAGTAAAGGAAGGAAGGAGGGTTTTTAATCTAAACGAACGTGAGTACAGATGCGCGTAATGTGTTAATAATCCAGAAATGCTGGATGAGTGAATCAGTCGTTGATGCTATTCACAAAGAAGAGGAAGTGCATTCATAAATGGGTCATCCAGAATTTATAATGAAAAAAAAATATAATAGATTGACACAACAAGTGATCAGGTTGCTAGTAATGCTAGTCTGATACAACATTATTATTAAATTACGGGATACATTGAGATACATGATAGATATCTTTACGTACGATAGATTCTTCTTTTCTTTTTTCATGCATTTATTTAAATCAATGCAGGTAATTATTTACTGTGGTGATCTTACATAATAAACATAACTCAGGGCCGTTATCTAGGCTGTAGCCCCTCTACTCAGAGCCGTAATGTAATAATATCATCTTGCAGCTGTGTCTCTCCTTCTGTGTAACTTTGTTACTGTCGTTAGCTGTGTCATTTGTCATGTAGCTGTGTCTCTCCATCTGTTTTCGTGTCGTTTTCTAATTGCGTCATTTTGCATGTGAGTTTTTTTTTTCTTTTTGGTCATTTTGTTACTGTGTCGTCTTAATGCTAAAAATGTCATTTCGGAATACGTGTATTTTTTTCCCCCACCAAGTGTCGTTTTATAGAAGTGCCAGTTAGTCACTGCGTCGCTTTACATCTGTATACTTTTATTCAAAGTGTCACTGTGACACTGATTCGTTTCACCGTCATTTGAACGTGTGTCTTGAAGAACGATTGTCTAGGAAATAACCAAGAATTATTTATTATTTTGTTGACTTATAACAGTCACTCGATAAATGCCGTGAATATACACAGTCGTTCTTAATTATTTTTTTTTTGGGTGCCCTGGCAAAGGTTCAATTGGGGTACCAAGGCAAACATTCATTGAGTCCTAAGAAAAGTAAATTTGGGGGTTAAAGGAATAGCTCTGTTAAATAAGACCGACACTTGCAAAAAAATGAAGCTCTGAATTAAAAAAAAAAACATGGACCTTCCCTCTCACCCCTCCCCCACCCCCACACACACACATGTTAAGTCCTTTAGTTCTGACCCTCTGACTATTTCTGAGATTACTCATACTTGTGACTGGTAAAATAAATTAAAAAAATAAACATTGGAACTTTCGCCCGGACCTGAAAAAATCCCGTGTCACTCAGCGCATGACCATCCATCCAATATTTTTCATTCTGGGTCTCGCGTAACTGAAGTCCGGCATTGGTTACATATTCAATTGGAAAAAACTGGCTAATTATTAAATTTGATAACAAACATAAACATGAGACGTACAGTGTTGGTCGCAAAATGTTTAAAATGGCAGTCTGTTAATATCAATATCTTGTCATGAACTTGTGTGCCATGAACTTGTACGTCATGAACTTGTACGTCATGAACTTGTGTGTCATGTGTGTCATGAACTTGTACGTCAAGAACTTTTCCGTCATGAACTTGTGTGTCATGAACTTGTGTATCGTAAATTTGTACGTCATGAACTTGTAGGCCTACGTCATGAACTTGTGTGTCATGAACTTGTGTATCATAAACTTGTACGTCATGAACTTGTACGTCATGAACTTGTACGTCATGAACTTGTGTGTCATGAACTTGTGTCTTTCTTTTTTCTAGAGTTGCCTTTGTTTATGCAGGGTCACCGACAGTGGGGTCGGCACCCAGAACACGTGACTTTCGCCAGTCTATAAATTCATTTATTTACTTTGCGTTAAAATTGGGGGGGGGGGGGGAAGTGTTAGAGCGCCCCCCGCCCCCACCCCTATTGTTATAATTTGGTAGGAGCCCCTGAGTTCCTGGACGGGGGGGATTGTGTGACACCTATGTCATCTTTAACTAAAAAGGACATTGTTTAACTGTGCGCATAAAAATATATGTGTCGATAGCTATGGGCTAAGGACAATGAAACATTTCTGACAGGTTTGGGCAATAACAAGAAGCTGAGACATAATATTCTCTCTCATCATTGGCAATTTGACGCCATCTTGCCACAAAGCTTTGGGTGTTAAATCACCCGGTAAGAAATGAAGGCATGTTGGCACTTGGGAAGAACACACAAAAAAAAGGTGTTGGAAGAAGGGGGGAGGGGGATGAATTGATTCAAAATAAAATTATAAAAAAAAAAAATCGAAATCAGGAGAAAAGACGCTTGCATCATCCCCCCCTTCCTCTCATTTCAACCTCCTTACCACACCAAGGTCAACTGTTTAGCTAAAGAAGTCCCATTGGAAATTCCCAACAATGTTATCTGGCACTCCTCCAAACCTTCAGCACGTGTAGCGGGGGGTCTGGCAACTTACAAATAAATTGTTGTGCTATTGATTCTTGTGGGTATGGAGAAAGGGTGTGATTCGGGGAGGGGGATAGGGTAGGGGTGAAAGGGATGGGTGGGGGTAAATGTATGTAAAGTACCAGACCCACAAAACGTTTAGTTCCGTGCATGAAATATTATCCATTAGCCCAGTGTACTCATCGTCTTGTACAAGAGAGGTTACCGGACTTTTGACCGCTTTTCCCCCAAGTCCATTTGTGTTCCTTAATAATTTATATATTTATATATATATATATATATATATATATATGGCACACATATATTTCAGTCTTTTTAAGAGTTATTATCTAAAAAAAAAAAGATTTTCTCTCTATCTGGAAACCAATGAAAATATCATGGCCGTTCTTATTGACGTGAAAACTAGGCGACAGCTTAAGACCACCCCCCACCCCCCTGCGCTCCACTGCAAAAGGATTCCCCCCTTTAAGCACTGTAATTAATTTTAATTAAACCACAATCTTATGATGCGATAAATGAGATGCACGGGGTAGTACTTTAGGTGCAGTAGGACATGCTGGGTCCTTTAAAAGAGTATTGTATAAAAAGGGTATAAATTACGGATAATTTTCGGCCTCTCTGGTCGAGGAACCATGCGCGTCCTTTGTTACGCTCCTCGTTAGATCCACCTCTGGATATTTGAATCCGAAAGATATGGATGAGTGCACATGTATTAAATATGGGGGGTAGTGAGTCCACTGCACATGTACTACATATGGGGATCGTGAGTCCAATGCACATGTATTACATGCACACATTTTTTGTGTGTTCTTACATCAAATCGTCTTTACCTAAGTACCTAGTTTCAACTAAGACTATCATTAACTTTAACTAAGTACCTAGTTTCAACTAAGACTATCATTAACTTTAACTAAGTACCTAGTTTCAACTAAGACTATCATTAACTTTAACTAAGTACATTGTTTCAAATAAGGCTATCATTAACCAAAGTTCCCAATCAGTCACACAGTGGCGTAACTAGGGGAGGCGGTGTGGGGGGGGGGTCCAAAATTGATAGCCCCCCCTCGGGCCTCAGCGTGAACGGGTAATCCCTAAGGAGTGTCCGAAAATTTTTTACATTTAAAATATTGAATACATTATCTCATGTCATGATGTCGAATGTCAAAATGCATGGGCCCCCAAAGAGGCCAAGCCCCCCTCCAGGCCCCCAAATCCCTAGGTGCGCCACTGGTCCCACTGTATTATTACTGAACAATCTGATTTTAAAAAAATCTGTTAATATCCTTTAGTGTATTCGCTATTTCTTGATGTGTTTCAAATGAGTAGTGGGTGGTCTAAGAACATATTTAAAATAACAGTTTTTTTTTTTAAAATAAAGAATAACGAAATGACCCCATTTATACAACAGTTATGTTACTTTAGAAGTCCAGTCATAAAGGCCACCATAAATAGCAGATGTCGTAAATAGAAAACCATTAATATCGATAAAAAGTTATTTTTGATCTTCAACCAGAGAATTCATACAAAACCACCAAAAAAAAAAAACTACAGGTAAATATGCGACTGATGAATTCGGTTAGAAACATTTGTTATGATATTGTTACATTCGTTAATATTATTTAGAAATAAAAAAGTTTTTCTTTAATGTTATAACCATAGATTATAACTTCCTTTTTTTTTTGTTAATTCATGCAAAACCTACAATTCTAATGAAATATCAATCAATAATACAGCACAACTTGCAGACTATTAATGTTTAATTAGGAAACTTTTCAATGACGGACGTAATCGATTACTTTATAATTATTACCTACTATGTTTTCTTACTAGCCCAACATTTAGTATCTGAAATATTTTCTAGAGGAGCAGTTCTCAAAGTGTGGATCGCGGAGTAGTTTTAGTTGCGCCTTGAAAGTTATAATCACAATATATAAGGACAGCGTGTAAGAAAGAAAGAAATCAAGAAGCCGTATCGTTCCACACCAACTTGCCTCTGTGCTGCAAAATGGCATAATAAAGTATTTATTTAGCCTACTTTTCAGTGAATTTTTATAAAAGCTAACTTTTTTAAATGCTTCGTTTTGATTTTAACATTGAGAGAATTAATTACTGTTTAAACAAATAATCCTAAGTTATTGGCGTTGACGGGTAAAACGTAATTTGTGACGAATGAAATGTAGGTTATTTCTGCACACTAGGTACGGTGGCTTATTAGGTAGGTGGCATAAATTAGCACCCATATCTTTACCTAATGGTGTGTTAGAATTGTTTTATTGTCCCGTTTGAACTCCCGACTTACCGGGCAACGCCGGGTACACTGCTAGTATATATATATATATATATATATATATATATATATATATATATATATATATATTGTAGTAACTTTATCTACTTTACTATCAGACAGAATGAATGACACACAGGACACGTGGGTTTAATATAACTCTAGACTAATACTTTATTTATTACTACAAATTCACTTTACATTTAAATCTACAACTCCTAATCTAAACTAATACATCCACTTGGAACAATCACTACAGCGACAAACGAGTCGAACGTGTTACCTTCGGGTAACGAACTCGTTGTTCTCAGAATAACTTCCTAAAATGCTAAGTCACGGACTGTCCACTTTTTCTCTGGTCACTGCTTATATCTAAAGTCCGAAGTAGACCCCCCACCCCCTCAATTCATGTCACGTGACTGGTCTCGATGCACCGTCCTGATGCTAGCGCCAGATGAGAAGGGGGGAGGGGAACGACTGTTGTTTCACCCCCACCCACATCTTTTATTTACACACCTGTCCAGGTGACGAATGGTGCAGCGCCGTGTGTTAGAATATGAGGGCTACATGTGCTAGAATTGAGAGGGTAACAACAATATATATATATATATATATATATATATATATATATATATATAATCAAAGGCACTTTATATTCTTTGTAGGTGGGTCTCGGAAACAAAATACAGATAATTTACATGGTTTGCGAAAACAATGCAATTATAATTATCAATGTGGCTAGCGAAGTGTGTAAGTTTGAGGGCCACTGCTCTCAGTGCCGGCCTTAGACATTTTTGTGATATAGGCAAGGACTAAAATGCCGCCCTTTTTGAGTTTCATTTTTCTAAGAAAACTCTATATATGCTATTTATCATAATACATTTTTAAAATTTGGCAAATTTATAAAAGTTAAAGAGTTTTAAGTATACGTAGTATATTTTAGGAAGTTTTTTTTTTTTTTTGGCTAAGTTAAAAAAAGTAATGAAAAATTTAAAAAAATGAAATTTCATGTTTATTAAGCGTCAAAAAGATTAAGGAGAATTCAAGAAAAATATACTTTTCTACATTTTGCAGAGGCAAACTCTTCAATTATTTCGGTCAGATCCAAATCTTCTGCAATCGTTTTCTCTATAAATATTGTAGCTAAACCAACCAAACGATCCTGAGACATGGTAGAACGAAGGTATGTTTTTATGAGTTTGAGCTTCGAAAAGCTTCTCTCTGCACTCGCCACTGTTATCGGGAGTGTAAGCGAAATTCTCAATGTCACGTACGCATTCGGAAAAAAAGGATCCAAGCCCATTCCACTTAGATAGTCTAATGTAACTCTAGGCAACCAAGCCCATTCTACATAGATAGTCTAATATAACTCTAGGCAACCAAGCCCATTGCACATATATAGTCTAATAAAACTCTAGGGCTTGATTTTTCTGTAATTCTCCTTGATAAATCAAATAATTCATAGCACAGTTCTGTTGAATTAATGTCTGCTGAATCTTCGTTTTCAGATATTAAAGCTAACTGAAGGTCCATTTGTCGATTCATTTGCTGTAACAAATCTAACAATCATTGTCATCTGTTCTTTGTGAATGGCGTCTGGTGTGCAATCGAGAACTATAGCGTAATATTTTGCATTTTTAGATCATTTATCACTTTCTGTTTTACCTTTTTACTCAACAGTTGAATGATCTCATTCTGAATATTTTTTCCCAAATAATGGTCATGAATTTCATCTGATTTTATACGTCTTATATGTTCTTTCATTACCGGATCAAAGTCAGCAATAACTTCAACAAATTTCAAAAGTTTCCATTATGAGATGTATATAACCGATCAGACTGCCCTCTCAGAGGTAAATTTTGAACTCCGTGTACTCTGACCAAAGATATTATTCTTTCTAATACGTCATTCCAGTGTTTCGCTTCACGATTTATAAGGCGCTGATTCACATCATCAATAATTGTATTATTTGTTATCATCATTTTTAGCTATTTCCAATCAAGATAACTGGTTAAATGATCTGGAGATTTTTCATGATGCTGCAATATACTTAACATATTTTTCCAGTCACAACTACCATGTGTAGCTAAGGCAGATTCACACCTGTTATATATTCTGCAGCAAAAACAATATACCTTATCTACTGACGTAGAATACATCAACCATTTCCTTTTTAAAGTTTCTCCGTTAGCCAGTTTGCGTGTATAGTGGTAATTAGAAAAGTGTCTCCCACTTTCATCTTTTGGAAACAAGACTCAAATTTGATCTGCTTTGGATCATGCTGAATAAGAAAACAACGATCTGGTCATTTAGCACGATCCTCCATTATATTTGAATCAAATTCATTTATTTTATTTTTAATTTTCGTATTTTTTATTTTTTTTATTTTGCTGGAATTTGCCGCTCCTTGAAATAATGCCGCTCTAGGCGGCTGCCTATATTGCCTATACCTAAAGCCGGCACTGACTGCTCTATAGATATTCTCAGACATTTAGTTGGCAAGATGTTATACGTTAAAAGCCTAGTCAGTGTTATACACGTGGTATCAAGCAAAGACTGAGGTCAATCAAAGGGTGAGGTGAGGAAAGCCAACGATGGGACAACAATACGCTGTGACATCATTTTCATTTTTTTTTTAAATAATTGATGTTAATCTGAATGGATAGTTGTTTTTTTTTTAGCCTCCCCCCCTCCCCGAATTATGACAGTTGCTGGCCCATCTTCCTCCGAATGTTGTTGCTGGGAAAGGCTAAAGTGAGGGGGGGGGGTGTGTTAGGGGCCACCTTCTAAAATTATTTAACAATTCTAAGGGAGGGTAACTCATCAATACTTTACAATCGTGCAGCAGTGACAGCGTTTCTAGGTCCCATATCGTTTCCGATTTTTTTCAAAATTCATTTTCTATGACTCTATGGTTGGAATTAGAATCTTTCCGTTCCTTTGGAACTTGAACTTATTTTATTATATCCCTAAAACTCCATTATGGCAGCACAATATTGGTCACAATCCTATTTTTTACACTGAATAAATCACCGCTTCAATCACCTTTGGATTTATGTATCCCGTTTACATTTAATCATTTCATGGTTTTTTTTAGATTATTGGATTCCAGGAAACTGTAGCATTCATTTTTATTTAGAAAAAAAAATTAACGAATTATTTTTTTTAGATTGTTAAACTGTAAAATAGAATTTTATGTTAGTAAAACGTTCTGCAGAATGTTTTTTTTTTTTTATATATTTTGCTTTCTAAACTTTTGTATGAGTTACCTTGATATGTTAATAAAATGAAATAAATCTAAAGTATAATATCTACCAAGTGGTTAGTACATTTATTGGAAATAATATATATTTTTTATCAGTTGGTTAAAGTTGTCTTGGAACTCAGGCAGGCCCCTAGCGTGCGGGGGGGGGGGGGGAGCGGGCCCCCCTGCGTTTTGTCTGGTCCCCTCTGCTTATTTGCTCTACTTAGTAAAATGTATTACCTGCCCCCCCCTGCTATTGCCCGGCCCCTGCTGTAGAATGCCTGGCCCCTGCTGTAAAATTTTCACGCTACGGGGCTGAACTCAGGATGAATCCCAGTTGCATTTTGTTGCCGAGTATTATTAACCGATATTTCCAAAAAACAGTCCACCATAACAACAACTGTCGACTATTATCAACGAAATTAATAAATGCAAGTATATGTATTTCCGTTTATGACCTACTTTGGCAACCTTTCAATCTATTAATGCTACTCCCCAAATGTTTGTGATTGGACTTCGCTTTGCTGCCTTCATGTAAGACTCTGTCCCATGTGGTCTTACACTGCTATCATTATTGTTTGTTGTTATCATGTATTTTATTTTTTTCATCGGACCATTGCGCGGTAATAGTCATCCTGAGCAAAGTGCTCACTAGATTCTGACCGAGATGTAGAGGCTACCAGTATTAAACCTATGACATTTCAGGAAGTATGTGTGAACGTTTTCTACACCAGCTAGTATGTGTGTGATCATGTAACGCAAGGTTGGGGGGGGGGTGTGGATCGATCGAGTTCGACCCGGTACCAGTGGAGTTGAGTAAACACAGAATCTATATTGGCTTACGTTGTCTGTTGGCAGCAGTGGAAAGGCAGAAAAAAGAAATATGGGGTAAACCGACCCGTTCTTATGGATAGGCACATTTGCAAAGTAGGTCACGGACTACGTCTCTCATTGCCTAAAGGGGAGGGGCTTCCTGTACAAATGCTTAGCTTATCTAATCATACTATAGGGCCCTCAACCGCTACTCTTACTGAGGGCCCTAAGTCGACGGCTCTCGCCACCAAACAGGGCCCCGTTCCTGTATCAACCCTCATCAAATTATTTATAAACAGTAGAGAGATGTACGCAAGTATTTAAAAACAATATCGGATCATAATTATGTAGGCCTAGGCCTTCATGTCAGCCAGGCTCTAATCAGAGCGGCCGCTGGGAGGAGGCAGCCCGGACCCTTGTCAGAGTGCTCCGAGCCTGGAGAAAAGAGGGGGAGGGGGGAGGAGCGACACTTTAGACAAATATTTTTTTTTGTTCTTTTTCTTTTTGCTGCCTTTCTCAGCTGCCAGCATGACTCTAAGAAATAGATGTCTGCTAGAATAATGAACTAGCCTACATACAGCATTTCTTTTCAATTTAGTAAACATCTCTTGAATAGAGGGATAGTTCAGATTTTTAAATATATATATATATATAGCAACAGATTAAGCTTTAGTCATTCGTTGTGTTATGACAACGTCCTAAAGTGTGTGTGGGGGGACCCATTTAAAAATTGTGGTTTTTTGCCTATCCGCAAGAAGGGCTCTGGGTGCAGCCCTTGCATAATCTTTTATCATAATGAACATTTCTGTCAAGATATATCACATAATAATACTACGTAACATCACAATATTTAATCACTGGTTAAAAACCAGTCCAAGACCAAAAAGACATTACAAGAGAATGAAATTGTTTCTCAGCCAAGGAAAAATGAAGCAAAGACACAGCCATCATCAGTAGAGCTTTATATCTTTATATATCTCAGGATAAGTAAAACAAATTGCTCTTTGAGATATGTTAAAACTGGTGGTTATCTGGAAACATCACATAGTTTTTTTTTTATTATTATCTCTCTATTTATAAATATAAACTTCTGTACGTCTGTCTTTTAAGGCATCAATAGGATATTTTTTAAAAAATGTATATTTATTTTTCTTAACTAAATTATAGAACTGTATATAAATCATTTCCATGAACAACATTATAGTTGGTTTGCATCATCATACTGAGACACAATTTATTGATCAAATCACATAATACAAAATTTTTTGTTTTTTTTAAAAACATTTTTCATAAGTTTATCTTCTTTTTAAAGCACTATTTTGATGTTAACAATGAGAAAAACAATTATATAAATTTATCCAAAATAAGTTCAAAATTTTGATAGGTAAAATGTAATTGGTAAGGAATAAAATGTAGATTTTTACTATACATTAGGTAGGTGGTGTTAATTGGCACCAATTTCTTTTTCCTAACAACAGGGAGACTTTCTGCGAATGTGAATAACTACTTACAGACAATTAAAATTTATTGAAGGACAAAAAAACAACAAACTGGAAATTATTTCTCAATTTTTTCCCTCCATTTTTAAAACTATGCCATCTTACTACAGTATTTTAAAAACTGAATCATTGCTGACACAAGGAGTAAAAAAAAAAAATGCTCCAAGTAATAGAACAAAACAAAATTAATTTCAGGTACAAAATATTCTCATGGCAGTAACAATGAGCCAAACTGTGACGGTCAGTTAAGGGCAACTGCATTTATAACCAACTGAGGAATAATGTCACTTAAGTATTTTATTTTTTTATCAAAAAACAAAGTGATGAATAAATGGTCTAACGGCTTGTCAAGAATTTGTTTCAATTTGTGCAATTAAAAAATAAGGAAAAATTTTTTTTCAGCATTCCGTTCAGCAACCATACAAACAGAATTTAACTATACATTTTTGTTTAAAATGTCTATATATAATAAATAACAACAATTTGGGCCCAATTAGTTGCAATAAGATGCTTTAAAGTTTTTAAAGAGAATGTACAAAGAAAAATGATTTTGTGGTCAACTTGCATAGAAAAATACAACAATAGATGAAATGAACAAATTAAAGGTGAGAGTATTAAAAAGTATTGACATTATAACATGAACAAAGTGAAAAGTACTTCAATTTAGTTCAGTGTTTTGTACAATATTTATGTACAAATTGGATAGTATTTGAAAATCTAAACGAGATGAAACTGAGCTTCAGATTATGTATTCAGCAAAGTAAATGAATGAAGATTTTTATGAAATATGCTGAAAGGTTAGCTAACAAAGCAAGATAAAACAAAATCCATCAAGCAAAAAAATCTAATAATTAAAAAAAATCAATAACAGACAATTTTTTTAAACTGTATTTAATAATAGTCAATAATAATACTCAACATAATTAAAAGCAGGTTTTTGGGGGAGATGTCCATCTTAATCTTATGACCTCTTATGTTTCCCCAGCCGTTTCAGTAATTTTTTGCCATTTCCGTCATACTCTAACTCTTCATTTTTTTGGTCCCCGACCTCTTCTTCAACGCTGTTATCTCCTTCTTCAATTTCTTCCACATGATGATCAAGACCTTCAAGTGTGCTGTCTAGTCGGAATTTCTTGACGCCACTCAAAGTGCGCCTCATTATGACGTTTCTTCGAGGCTCAGGTTCTGACTGAGTGCTGGTGGACGGATGGGGAATGTTTGCCCAGTAGCGCCTTCGCAGTGAGACAGGGAAACAAGCACTCTGAGACTTTCGCTCTGTACTTTCACTGTCTTCCTCAGCAGAGTCTTCATCGTCATCAGAGTCTCCCAAGCTCATGGCATCATGCACGTGATCAATCTTGCAGTCATCGTCGCTGCTCTCCTCCTCATCGTCCGTGTAGCCTTCAAAGACTCCTTTCAAAGGCATGCAAATGTCACATATGTAGCCTGACCTGGACTCGGAGGTGCTGCTAGGGACGTCCAGCAGCCAGGTCATGTTGTTGGCCAGAAAAGCTCGAAGGCCTGGCGGCATGGCCAGTGCATCTAGAACGCTCAAGTGTGGAGGTACCCACTTCCTGAGCCTCTGGCAGCACAAAAACTGCAAGGATGTTGGGAAAGATCTGGATGAGATAACTCTCATGCCACTTCTGGCTGCAGTGGAACATGCCATTGGATATAGTGTTCTGCCTTGTAAATTTTTGAAAGCAACACCTGAATAATGGAATGAAATTTCTGGTTAACATAAGGGACTCATAAGCACCTGTTTTCAAAATGAGAGAAATATAGAAAATCCACTCTTTGCACCCTGACAAGCCTTTACATAAGTGTTTATTTCACATTAAGAACAAAAATTTCAAACTAAAAAAATTAATTATTTGTAAATAATGGTAATCAGGAACACAAGTCTATAAATGAAGAAGATTTATGCTAACTCTTTATGTTTCCGATTCAATTATCATTACAATCTTTTTTTTTTTATACATTGCAACAAAATACAGAGATATGGACATTTAATTGGAAAATAATAAAAATAATGATAATTATAAACATTTTTTAAAACGAAAGCACGGGTTTGATCAACTACTTGACTGATTTTTCTTCAAAGGAAATGTGTTTTTTTTACCATTACACTATGCAACGTGAATTAATTTCACATTGTTTAGCATTCAAGAGCTACAGAGAAATACATAAACATGATGCAAATTTTTAATAAAAATTAGTTCATACTACATACTTCATGGTGAATTCTTGAACCTTGTATCAGTCCGATTGACACAGACCATTTTCTTCTTAAGCCATTAAAAAAATTTTAAAAACGTAATTGATTGGTTGATTTATACTGTTATTATTTTTTTACATTTTTTTAATATACTTTATTTTAAAAGATTTAATTTTACTGGACAGCCATCAAAGTTTTATTTTGAGAGGGGTATACACTGGGATATGCATTCACATCACCTTCAATAGTTTCAAGTCATACAGAAAAAAATTAAGCATGTTCATATTTAAATAGCCCTATAACCATACACACACAGAACACAAAAAAGACGAATGCATACCTAAATTATGACGATTCTTGAAAAATGCAAGCGTTCCATGCCACATATCCAAGTGGACACCTATTATTGCCCCTTGCCCAAATCGGCTGCAGTATTCTTCTTTAAGACCTGCATGTTGTTTGCGACCATCATAGGAGAGTCCCCAACTGTCCATATCAGATCCCAGCATGCTGCAGAACACATTGTGATATTTGTTTTGGTCCACATTGGCAGTCCCTACACCAATCATCTGACAAAAAAAAAAATTTTTTTCTTCAGGTAAATCCACAGTTTGTTGCTATCACTTGTATCCTTCAAAATATTTAATTTAAGAAAATTTAGTATCCACATAAAAAAACCCAGCTTATTATAATAAAGAAAAATTAAATGTTTTTTTTTCTCTGTGACGTTGATAATGTATAAAAATATTCAAAATATACAATTTTTTTTTTATCCACGTTATTTTTTTTTTCTCTCAGCACTTAAGTCAATAAAAATATTGTCAGTTAACCGTCCACTAAAATTAAGGATGATTTCCTGTAGAATTAAAAGGTATGGGAGTAATAATATCATAATAATTACGTAAAACAGTTTTTACTGGTCTACTGGCTCCTCTACGAGTCCTAATTAAATATCAATTATGATTTTGTTAAATGTATGGAAGAGAACTAAAAAGTATTTTTAGAGAAACAATTTTAAAGAACATTTCTCCAATGACAAATGTTTTACAGATAAACAAAACAAACAGAAATGGAGAAAATACACAACAGATATGTAGTACTTTTGAGTTTCCAGATTCAAGAAACTAAGCAATGAAATAGCACAAGACATTAGGAATTGTCAGTTTTAAAAACTGGTTGCAGGACCAACAAAGGTAGAAATGATGTAATGTTCCAATGAAGTACAGAGAAATCTCAGCAACAATATTACTTTATGGTGACTCTTGTCAGATCAAGCCATGATCATAGTCATTGTTGGAAAGTAATGATCTAGCCAACAAAGACAGCTGGCATGACTAAGTGGTTTACAGGTGAAATGAGGAGATGGTGGGTGGGAAGATTTACTGTGTCCGTTTCCAGACATGGACAGTTGGCAATATTAATATTTTTTTTTAAAATCTGCTCACCTCATCCCAAAACAGTAGACAGAAAGGGTTTACATTTATTCACATATGTACTTACTAACTATACACAACAAAACCTTTGCGCATTTTTTTTTTACTTTTTCTATAAAGAAAGGTTGATCCAAGAGATGATTCAATCCTATCGAACCTTTAATTTTCAATTCTTTAGGCCTACTTATTGCATTTTTTTAAAGACAATGTATCTGTGTTCTTCAAGAAATTACTTCAACTCTCACAACTTTAATCACTATAAAATCTCACAACATTCATTTTATTCTTTATCCCAGGCAAAATTTTTACACAATGTGTATTTCACAACAAAAATTCTGGCTGTTTCAATTTATTCAATCTTGATATTATTATAGGCCAATTAAAGTGGATCTCACTAATTACAAATAATAAATTTGATAAAAGAAAATATTTTTTTAAAACAGAATTTGCCTTAAAAAGAAATATTGCAATGTTTCCACCTTATTGATCCCAGAACCACCAGTTCTTGAAATATAAATCTTTTTTCAATGACGTTAATTGAAAAAAAGCTTATTTAAAGATAAGATTTCCATATTGTTAATTTTGGCATACTTTTAGCCATGCAATTTTTGCCCCATTGAATGAGAAACGCATTTAACCTTATAAATGTCCTGATAAGTATTATATAACAAGCAAGTGGTGGATTATTTTAATCTCTGCGATGGTGATTGAAAAGTTTAAAAGTAATGAAAAAGTGTTACAAAAATGCAAATAAATAAAATAATGCAATATAAAAAAAAACATTGGTGTTGTAATAATTTGTAGGCAGTGGCTACGGTTCGGTCCGACCGAACCGTATTTTTTGCCGGGTACCAGCCATAGATAATATTGCTCACACCTAACCCTATCCCTAATCCTGAAAAAAAAATAAATTATGTTGTTATATAGTTCAGTGCAGCGCCTCGGCCGCTATGCAATAATAAGTAAGGCTGGTACCCGAGAAAAAAGAAATACGCCGGGTCGGGATCGGTCCGTATACTGCGTAATTTGTAATGTACTGATATTTTAAAAAAAATGTTAATGTAAAAATAGGTGGGTATAATTACAATTAATAAGTTTATTTTTAAAAAATATTTCATAGATACAACATATATTGAAAAAGTGTTGCTAATAAAGCATTTAAATAATCATCACCTCCCTTATTTAATATTTAAGTTTTCATAACCAGTTTTTGCATTTATTTATTTCAATCAACCAGTTTTTGTATTGTGTAATACCTACATGACATATACACTGACGAAAGAAATAGGAAAACATGCATATATACAATCCAAACAACTGACCATATCAGTTCCATAAACAGGGGTGGTCATTTTGATCTCCCAAAAATACTGATCCTTGTCCATTGGTTGTTGACCACGAACAGCTGTTGTACCGCAGCTATAATCTTTATGGAAAGTCACATGACGGCCCTTTTCTTGTATATTTGTGGCTTGGCCACGATATTTGGCATTTTGTTCCCAGACCCAGTCAAAATCTGAAATAGATGAAGGACAGTTTGCGATTGTTGATCATATAAAAATAATTATATTTTAGTCATGCAACAATTCTTAGATTAAACCAATAAATTTATAACTGAAGATAGGTTGGCCATTTACCGTAAGTTTCAAATAACGTGGCCTCTTAATTTAGCCACTGGCTAATCTACTTAAATTTTGTATCAGGTGTTGGCTAAATTCCTAAATCTAATCAGTTTTAAAATGGGGTATTAGAAATGAGTTGGGGAAGTGAAAGTAGAGTGGCACAGTGAGTTGGTAAAGTGAAGGTAGACGAGCACTGTGCAAGCTGTGGCTACAAAAACAGGCCTGTTCTACTCTTCATCTTAAAGCAGGAGTTTTAGGGTCTACACATCAAATGCATCAAGAATAAATCAAGCTGTTTAAAAGTAGATCATACAATTTGTTTATTTTAAAATTAATAGATAACACTGAAACATTAAACATTGTTTTCAACAGAAAGGCTATAGTATAAGGGCATGTTCAATTCACTACAATACTCAGTCAGTTCTCAAAGTGCACATCATAATTTTGTTATAAATTTTACTCTTGGTGGTCTTCATTCTTGAAAATAGTTTATAAAGTGATATTTCATATCATGCAAATTGTGACAAGTAACAGAGTTATCTACTTTAAATTATATAAGTTGATCCTTTTTATCAATAATAGCCAGGCCTTCAGTATATAAGATTTTAATGGACTCATAAAAATCTCTTGAATCATGGACTTTAATGCCACTTGATATGCCATTTCTTCTCTTATATTTTGCTCATCACCAATGCCTGTTACAAAACTGCTGATTGAACTGTTTCAGTTGCACCATTATATTTATATTGCAAAGAATAACATTTTCTCAAAATGATTTCTTAATTATATCTAGTATTACTCTTTGAAAGTGGTCAAAGGGAAATTATGAAAAAAAAAAAACAAACTGGGGTGAGAAAAGCTGAGATACACTTTCCATCTATTCAAAGATCACTAACAGCACAACTTTATTTTTGTTTTATTCATAACCAGGCTTGTGGGACACAGTTTAGAGACAACTGGCTTTAAGAATTTTTTTTTTACTTCGGTTACAATAATCAATTAAAAGTTTACAGTACTCTTTCAAAGGCAGCCTGGGATTGATGGTCAGGTTCCATAGGTGAGAGCCAAGGGAATTTTCCAGGTTTTGATGTTGGTTGGTGCTAAATCTCCCAAGTCCACCAATCTTAGAATGAGTATCTGACTTGAGTTGGGGAAGTAGAGGTGGCTAAGCATTGTGCCATCTACAAAATCCATTAATATGCAGCCTTGAGTACTAAGGAAACTTTATTATTTTTTAAACATAATACACATAGATAAAAACAACAACAATAAAACAATGACCACACTTACAACTGTCTTCTTCTCCACACCTACAGTCCCTTTCTTTCCCATGCATTACACACTTGCAATAGGTTTCAGTTCTAAGAGGTTTCCCATCACGGAAGCGAAGTATCATTGCTAGGCTACGAAGTTCTCTGTGTGTCATTTCTGCTTTCTCAAACAGTGCAGCTGATGTCTGGCACGCTCTTTCCTTCCTGATATTGTTGGACTTGAGAGCATGTGGTGAGGATATCTTATGTGATGCTATTTTTTCCAATTTTCTCAATTTTGCCAATCTTATCAGACAATATTTACATTTCAAGGGCGTTGATTCTTCTTTTTCAGTAGAAGTACTTTTATTTGCTCTATCTTTCAGGGTGCTTTCACTGCTATCATCATCTGTCACACTACCATCAAAGCTGCCAACATACATTCTGATAGAGGATTCCGGCGGTTCAAGCGACAAGGAATCTGAAGGTTTAATTTCACTATTAGAACTCTGCATATCTGAGGATTTTTGCAAATGTTTCAGATATTTCAAAGTAAGATAGGCTTTCAGTAGATAAAAAAACAGCAAAACAGCTTAGGCTTCTCTGCAATCCATGATTACAGATGGAGAAAAAATATCTTGGAAGAATATTTCACATTTTTATGTCTTGAAAAATGGTCCATTAAATCTGAAATATAAGGATAATTGCTTTAGAGAATTACTTGATGAAATGTTTATATTTAGTTTTAAAATGTATCATCAATTAACAGAATATTATATAGCAAAGACATATTGATTTTTTATGGTTTATCTTATTCAGCTCCTTCTCACTTAGAAAATTTGACTTACAGTCTCATTGCTAAGGATTAGTAAAATTAACAAATTTTATCCCAAATAAGACAATTTTCGCTAATTATACTCAGAGTATTATTAAGAGATTTCTATTATTTTCTCAAAAAAAAAAAAAAAAAAAACGCAGATAAACGTAATGATTTTTAAGAAAGTTTAATATTAACCAAATTGATACAAAGTATGCAACGATACATGTTCTTAAAAAGATTTTTTATATAAAGTGATAAACTTTTGATTTCCCTCCATTGAATCATTTGAGTTTTTTTTTATTTTTCAATAGGCCTACCATCATAATTTTTTTTGGATGGTAGATATTTGGTTAGAAGCAGATTCCCTAACATATTTTGAAATTCACACTTCAACCCTTTAAATCTTGAGCCCTGTGACAAAAATCATTTACCCTATCTCAAGTTAAGAAAGGTAACTCTGTAAAATAACTAGCTATAATTATTTAACGCAGTGGCTACGCTTCGGTCCGACCGAACCTGTATTTTTTTTCTTCGTGTACCAGCCATAGATATTGCTCCACACCCTAACCCTAAACCTATCCCTAACCCTAATCCTGAAAAAAAAAATTGTGAAAAAAAAAAAAAAAATTATATATGCCATATTCCTTATACCCTAATATAATGGTTTTGGCTGGTGCCGGAGTCACTGCGATTAATTAATTTAAAAACGCCCTACATAGTATAAATCAATAGCCATTATAAACAAAAAAACAAAGAAATGAGTAACAAATCTTTAGATAGTGTAATTAACATGTTTATTAATAACAGTCTCAGAAAAAATTAAATTGTGGGATCACCTGATCGCTTATTTTTCTATAATTTTACTTAGTGACGTCACCAGACTGTCTTATTTTATTCATACTTTCCTTTAAATCCTCATCTGACTGACTATTTTCTGTGAAAACGCAAATTAAAATGCATTTAAAAGCTAAATAAATATCAGTTTAATCTTCATTTCAACCTGTATATTCAAGTTATTTCTCTATATAAGCAAGAAATTTTATCCAAAACTGTGTTAAAATCCACTAACGTGAACGATTCGTAGAAAAATAGATTAATAACCTATTTTTAAACTGTAAATTCCAAAAAAAAAGTTTGGTTTCTGCTTTTATGAAAGAACTTTTAACACTTAATTATAATTCAATGAATATAAGGATTCAAAGGTAGCGGAACAAATAACTAGCGGCAGTGAGCGTCTGCAAGACGCTATCAGTAAAGGTGGTGATCGGTGACTACAAGATGTACAGGGTTAAAAAAATAAATAAATAAACATTTTTTTGCTATAAAATCCCAATAATAAAGGAAAAAAGCACCCAAGAGATTAAAGCATTAATAAGATCTAATAACATAGTAAAACGGACCAATAAAATCATGGAATATTTAAGATACTTTATAAATTATAACATTAAAAAGGAAACTAATTTGCATTTAATAATGTCCCAGGAAATTAGTTTAAGTTACAAAGTATCATTTATGATTAGATTTAGAATAGGACTACGATTACTATAAATTAAAAACCAATAAATACTTCTTTTTTTTTTTTTAAGTAAACTAAAAAAGTGAAAATAAATGAGAAAAACATGTCTACAGTTAAAATAAAAGCTACTTTTCCATAACTAATTAATTTGTAGAAAACTAAGGATATTTTAGAGTTGAAGTACTTCAATCTTCATGTGAAATTATGAAAGAAAAACTATAAAACTTAAAACTATAATACATCTCAAAAAAGCTCTGTAGTTAGAGAACCTACATGATACTGTGTTTTGTATTTTTTAAATTTTCACATCCTGTTTAATGTTATACAGTCTACTCAGAGTCAGACCAAAATTAAGTATTTACTCATCATATTAAATTCATAATTTTATATATTAATAAAAAATGGTCAACTAAATTTGCTTTAGTATTACTTTTCTTACTAAATCGGTATTTTTCATATAAAATGTACAAGTGTGGAGGATTGAAAGTTATATTTTATGTAAAGATGTATTAAAATAAACAAGCAACAACACACGATTCAACTGTCTGGCAAAACAAGTTTACACCTAAACACGAGTGTGAACCTATCAGGACCTATGCATGATACACGGTAATTACATGTTTATATTTATGATTTTAAAATATTAGAAATTACATTGTTCAGAGTTTAATGCTTACTTTGAGTAAGATCTGTACAATTATAAAAATCGTGAAGATTTTACGTGAAGACCATTTACAACAAGATATATTTTTAATGGCAGTTTTCCAATTTTCTAGAAAACTTCTAAATAGGAGAGCGTCGATAGTTACGTGTATACACGGAAAATTTAAGCTTCGACTCTCAATTAAAATTTCATTGGTACAATGGCATGTCAGAGTAATATATACTAATTATTGGTGAACATAGTGTGATAATGAAAAACTAAAAAAAAGTATGGTGTTTCATATTTTCTTATAGGGTAACTTTATATTGTTAAAAGAATTAGTGTTAGCTGCCCATCTATGACTATGGTATTGCAATTACATGCAGAACCACACAGATGGATACAACGGAGCCCCAAATTATAAGTGGTCCCTCAAAGCTCAGCATTATACCATTTTTAAAATTAGCCCTGTATTTTAAGATACTTTTTTTCCCCCTTCTGATCGCAGCGCCCTGTCGGTTCTTAGCCCACTCTGCAGGGCCACCATAATCGTGGTACTGCGGCGAACTCGGCCAATTTGGTGGGTGGGGGGATGGATGGGACCTCGATAAAAATTTTATAGAATCAAAATTGAGAAAAAAAAATGCTCTTGACTGAAAATAAATTCGAATCTTTTAGGAAATGAGCTTTGGGATCCATGATTATATGCCAAGCCACTTATGTATGAAATTATCCCATTTAAATTAATAAGCCCAATAGATTATTTTTACAATCCACTATCAACGTTGTCTTACTATATAAGTGATCCGTACATGTTATGAAAACTAGGCTAGTCACTCTTTGCATCTCTCTCTCTTCCCGTTAGTATGGACATTAATTTTTATTCAAATAATAGAAGGGACATAATACCAATAGCTTTTTTCTGAAAAGTAAATTTTATTTTTACCCCCCTTTGATTATTTCACATCCCTCAAAACTGAGTCATAACGCACTGTTACATGTGAAAGATTTTTTTTTTATCTTGCATGTTTTTTAACTCAGTGGCACACATTGTCTATTTCAGTTAGAGCGGATGCATCACTTATCTATAAATCAACAAAGAAACGTACATACATATATGCCATCTTGCACGACAGACAGTGATAGAAGGAAAGAGTGAGTTCTCAATCCACATCTGTAAGTTGTGGTGCCATCTATCTAACCAATAACTAGATTTATTCTTTCTTATGTATAGGCAAAATGAGCAGCCACCTAGTCTGACAAACTGGACATGGAGACACCACTGGAGATATAGCGGGCGACCACCTGAAATATCTACAGGCTCTCACCGGAGAGCGCTTCACTGCACGACCATCCGTCCACCATTAACCTGAGTCACGGGTTCGATGCTCGATGAGAACCATGGTTTAAGTCCCTACTAGTCCACCCAGTTTCAAATCGGTACCTGACTGAAGTACCTGACTGAAGTTGGGGAAGTAAATGCTGTCTGCTGTAAATCACACAATCCCTGTATATGCCGAGGTTACTGAAACAGTTCTACATTTCATCAGCCCCGACGACCCTCTAGGACTCAGCGAACTTTACTTTAATCATAACCTTCCATTTTAAATTTTCTTGTAAGTCAAAGTCAACTAGATCATTGTTTCTCAAATTGGTCCCTACGGACCCCCAGGGGTCCCTGGCATCATTCAGGGGGTCCGTGGGAAATTTTAATTCATTTGGGGGTCCCTGAACAACTTTAGGGGGTCCGCGCAAGGTTTAAAGTAAATTATGATGTATTTTTATTATTATGGAAATCAAAATAAAAAAAAAATAAACTAGTGGTGCACATTGATTAAAATAACAAGCATGGCGCGGTGTGAGACAGATGGCAGAAAACACGTTTATACAGGAATGAAATAACGCCGCTGCACGCACTAACTTGTCTACAATATAAACATAAAACATAAAAGAGTTGTACATCGTGCATCAAATTTAGTTCTATGTTATGTTGATACAAAGTGTATAAACAAATGTTCCCAGTCATAGACAAAAAAGGACAAGGAATTTAAGTTTTTCTTCAAACAGTCACAGAAAAATACCGTCACTGCAACAACTCATAGGGACAACAACTAAGCGAGATGATGATGGACTGTTGCTCCTTATAACATTTCTTTATTGATTGCAAGGTCCGGAAAGCTGCATACTATTGGTGAAGAACTTATTTTACCAGCTGTAAGTGAGGTAATACGCACAGTTTTGCACAAAACAGCTTTCTATATTATAAAAAGAATGCCACCGAGTAATAATACAGTTCAAAGAAGGATTGACAAATGGGCTCAGTCCGTAGAAAATTCTTTATGTTATTACTTTAAAAGTTATGAATTGTCTATAAACCTTGACGAGTCTACTATATTAGGAAACGAAGCTTTACTTTTAGCTTATGTAAGATTTGTAAAAGAAAAATGTTGTCAAGAATTGTTATTTGCTAAATGTTTGGAAAAATCTTAGAGATAGATCACTAGATTATGTCATTAAAGTAGTTAATGAAATCAAAAGGAATGTCTAAAATGAGATATTGTTTTCTCAACTTTGTTTGAAAAATGACGATGACTATAATCGTTTACTACTTCACACAGTAGTACGTTTATTATCTAAAGGTGCATGTTTAAATCGATTATTTGCGTTCTTTGATTCAGTGTTGGTATTCATGGAAAGCAAAGACAATGATTTGCGTCACAATTTAACATAACCTTTATGAGAGATTCATTTGACAAACTTAACGAAACTAATTTGAACCTACAAAGTGACAAATTAAATTTAATTACAGCTTAAAGCGTAATGGTTGCGTTTGTGGCAAAATATTTTCTGTGCAAGCAAAACTTGGAAAGAGGACAATGTTTTCAGATACGAAATATTTCGGAATTGCAAAATAAAGTTGAAGATCAGTTTGCTTACTGTCAACACTTAACGGTTCTTCATGCAGACCTGAGCCAAAGATCTGAAGAAATTCTTCACTTGGATATCCCCAACTGGGCGTAGGGCCATTGCACGCTTGGACACTGATGAATCCTTACTAATACAGGAGCAGCTTATTGAAATATTTACAAATGAGGAATTTAAACCAATTTTTAAACAAGGGTACCACAAATTTTGGTTACAAAAACAGACCCCAATTTTATATCCTGCATTATGGGTTATTGTACAGAAGTTGTTGACTGCTTTTCCGTCATACTATTTGGTAGAACGTTGATTAAGTGACGTTATGAACTTCATCATACACACACACACACAAAAACAACAACAGAAACCGACCAGAAATTTGTGCTCGTGGGAATTTGCAGTCACTACTCACAAACAATGAGCTGGGCGTAAATACACTCATATCATCTCATCAAATTCATCCAAGTCATTGTTTTTTTTTTTTTTATTTTAAGCGAAAATTATAATTTCAATAAATACTTTTTCAACAAAATGTTTTTTTTTAAGTTATAATTTTCATCCCATGAATTTATGCAGCTTTTTCACTTGTGGGTCCGTGGGCAAGTTTTGACTATAAAAGGGGTCCATGTGTCAAAAAAGTTTGGGAACCACTGAACTAGTCTACGTCATTTCTCAGAGGTGATCATCATATAGGGGTTTACAATCCCATCTCACTTAGCGGATTTATGTGATCAAACGTTTATCCCATTTAAATTTATAAATATTTCATGAACGGAACATATCACTTTAATTGTAAACAATCTCCGATGGAAATAAAGCAATGACAAAGTCAATTGTTATAATACACTTTGTCTCTCATATTGTTATAATACACTTTGTCTCTCATATTGTTATAATACACTTTGTCTCTCATATTGTTATAATACACTTTGTCTCTCATATTGTTATAAATACACTTTCTTCTCTCGTATGCTTAGAACGAATATCGCAATCTGCACCCCCTACCCCACCCCCTGGCCATATTTACTGTTTTTATTGACTTGTGTAGTGAAACTGAGAGTCTGAAATGTTCGTGATAAAAATCTCTCCCCCCCTCACCCTTTTTTCCCCAACGCTACCCCCCCTCCCCACACACACAGAGACACACACTTACAGATAACTACATAGACCTACAAGACAAATAAAACACGATGGTATATATTTGTTGACTCATGTCTGATTTCGTCTTGTTAATGTTTTGAAAAAGTTGAAGTCAATTGTTTCTAGATAAATTTAACTCTTGGTAGCTAATTTACCCCCCCCCCCCCCCCCCATATTTTTTGTATGATTACTATTATTTTTTTTAATGATGCCTACGATAGACTCACTCATCCGATTCACTCAGTAACGAATCACTCATCGATGCTCATCATCTACGACTCTGACGGTGGGTTCTCCTACTGTAAATAAATTTGTCATCACTTCACACCCATAAATTAACCAGCACCGATAGCTGTTTCTGAGTCGGCGCTATCTGCCGTTGTCGCCAAAATGGATTCAGTATCGCTAGTGCTTGCAATTTCTACAAAACATTTGGTATCGATACTTTCAACCCCCTCCCCCCATCCGATTCCTCCACACCAGTTGCCAGCTTTATTACGTCGGTCAGCCCTGGGATAATATTGATTTGAAGCTGATGTCTCACCCCGCCCCACCCCTGGGTCTGGAAATGTCAAATGTCAGTTGATAGACGATAGTGGTGAAATGTTATCCGGGTATAAAAATATCTCTAATGATACATATATCATTGTTATTTTTGAAGATTGTAAAAGTTTAATATTGTAATGTCAAAGGTCACTCTTAACATACACACAAACACAAATTGAAATTCTTCAAGTCTTAAGACATCGGATTGATATACGTTTATTTATATTTATTTATATCATTATTTATTATTTTCCTGCGAAAAAAATATTCATATAGTACACATTCATAAATAGAATAAGTTCACATATAGAACACATTCATTTATAGAACAAGTTCAAACAAATTTTTTTTTAATATTATAAACTAGTCGTTTTATTGTTTACAGTTTAGTTTTACTCTGAAAATTTAATTTGGTCTTTAAGACTGTAAACAGTAGCGTATGAAGGGTTGCACGGTTTTCGCGGGTTGTGCGGTTTTTGCGGGTTGTGCGACGGCACAGAAGTCGAACTAGGAAGGGGAGCCTAATAAGTGCTGTTAAATTTTTTTTTAGCATTTTTCAGAGCGCCAGAGAAAGGCAACTCGAACATGGCGCCACAATAGCTGGCTACGGATCTGTCTGTAAGTATAAAAGATAGACATTAAACAAAATAATGAAACAGGAAGAAATATAAAAACATAATTTCCAGAAATTGAAACGAAAGGTCAACGAAGAAGTTACCACAAATTGACTTGACAGTGAAGTCCATGATGGTATAAGTACTATCCCGTGTATGTACATTGACTACACATACTACTACACTTAACTGTTCTTACAGATAGACAAACTAGGCTGTTGTCTGGGGGCCCCACTGCTGAAAGGACTCTCCCTTGTCATGACGTTTATTTTTTTCCACCCACATTGAAAAGTATTCTGAGATTTCGTCAGCGACCCTGGCAACTTATTCAAGAGTCCCAAATATATACAAATTATTAGGGGCTCATTATTGACCTGCGTGGACCTTAACAGCTAATTTGCCAAGAGCCCCCCATTTTAGCGTTGGCATGGGATCGCCGAATGTGCATTTTCTGAGGACCTCTAAAAGTTAATTTACTTAGGGCCCTTGACGATGTCCCTTAAAAAGTTAGAAACGGCTCTGCTAACGCGAGTAGATCTCATCATAAAGTATAATTCATCACTATCACCTTATTAGGCTTTTTTTTTTTTTACACAAACTCCGTGCCACTGAAGGTGTAAACACAATCAGCGAGGCACACATTACGCTTTCAAATACCAGTCTTTGTAGTCATCTTATTGGCGGCAATAATCTAGTGGCCCACTTTCAGTAGCCTCCGTTTTAACAGCGATCAAAATCAAACAGCCGGCAAAAGAAGGTAAATTAATATAAAATCCTTTTTTCTTTTCACAGAAAACACAATGCCCTATTTAAAGAAGTGGGTGAATAAGTTGAGTTATTGCCCTTTGTATGCACTTGTTTTCTTTTTCCTTATCCTTGTTATAAACATCAGCCAGTCTAAACATTAGGTTTTTAAGGTTTTTTTTAAATTTTCAAGTTTTCATTCCCAGCTTATGTTTTGTCATCAATTTTGTTAGATCAGATATATATATATATATATATATATATATATATATATAGTCAAAATGCAAACTAATATATATATATATATATATATATATATATATATATATATATATATGCTGAGACTAGAGTCATATAGCGTAATTGGTGCCTCGGGTGGGACTTTTTAAAATGCCGCCCTATTCCCGTGACTAATATTACTAAAAGTGCCGCCTGCTGTACTAATAGTGGCTAAGTAGGTGTCGCACGGGGCGGACGACCCACCACGTTCTACCTAGTCACGCCTCTGAAGATAGCAGCATCCTCACAGGCAGATTGTTCAAAGTAGGTCGTTATAGAATCTGGACGGGGCACATCTATTTACAAAGTGAGTCCCCCAGATGTTTATCTTCTGTCTACAATTGTTTCTAGACATTGACACCACGTTTCATCACTTCCAAGACAATTAGACCTTTTATGATTGGACCAACAGGTGAAGATCAACACATTTAGACCTTTTATGATTGGACCAATAGGTGAAGATCAACACAATTAGACCTTTTATGATTGGACCAACAGGTGAAGATCAACACATTTAGACCTTTTATGATTGGACCAATAGGTGAAGATCAACACATTTAGACCTTTTTTGATTGGACAATAGGTGAATATCAGCACATTTAGACCTTTTATGATTGGACCAATAGGTGAATATCAACACATTTAGACCTTTTATGATTGGACCAATAGGTGAAGATCAACACATTTAGACCTTTTATGATTGGACCAATAGGTGAAGATCAACACTTTTAGACCTTTTATGATTGGACCAACAGGTGAAGATCAACACATTTAGACCTTTTTTGATTGGACCAACAGGTGAAGATCAACACATTTAGACCTTTTATGATTGGACCAACAGGTGAAGATCAACACATTTAGACCTTTTTTGATTGGACCAACAGGCGAAGATCAACACATTTAGACCTTTTATGATTGGACCAACAGGTGAAGATCAACACATTTAGACATTTTTGATTGAACCAACAGGTGAAGATCAACACATTTAGACCTTTTATGATTGGACCAACAGGTGAAGATCAACACATTTAGACCTTTTTTGATTGGACCAACAGGTGAAGATCAACACATTTAGACCTTTTATGATTGGACCAACAGGTGAAGATCAACACATTTAGACATTTTTGATTGAACCAACAGGTGAAGATCAACACATTTAGACCTTTTATGATTGGACCAACAGGTGAAGATCAACACATTTAGACCTTTTTTGATTGGACCAACAGGTGAAGATCAACACATTTAGACCTTTTATGATTGGACCAACAGGTGAAGATCAACACATTTAGACATTTTTGATTGAACCAACAGGTGAAGATCAACACATTTAGACCTTTTATGATTGGACCAACAGGTGAAGATCAACACATTTAGACCTTTTTTGATTGGACCAACAGGTGAAGATCAACACATTTAGACCTTTTATGATTGGACCACCAGATTCGTAGAATGAAAATAGATGACCCTCGCCTCTGATCTGTATCAAGGCGAAGGGGTGGGGTTGGTGGGGGAGGGGAATGTAGAACCTCTAATAATTTTTTACAGAGATGGGTGTGTCACCAGTAACGCCCGTTGGTGGAGGGGGGTGCCAACTAGGACAACCGGGCCTTAAGGGACATCGCAAGGGAGATATGCAAATGTAAGTAAGGTAGGTGTTTTTGTTTAATAGGGGTATGTCCAAACAAGACAGAGGGAGAGATATGGGGAGGTGAAGGGCGGATACTCGATATTTGTACGGAAGGCCACTACATAACTCGATTTATGTACGGAATGCCACCACATAACTCGATATTTGTAGGGAATGCCACCACTAGTGTTGTTTTAGTCCCAGGTCAAATTTTAGTTTCAGTTTTTATTTCGTTTTTTCTGTAATAATTTTAGTTTTCGTCTAGTTTTAGTCTTGCTGCTAATTTTAGTTTTAGTTCTCGTTGACGAAAAGTCAACATTTTCGTTAACGAAGGTTTTAGTTTTAGTTTTCGTCAACGAAAACAACACTAGCCACCACATAACTCGATATATGTACGGAATGCCACCACATAACTCGATATTTGTAGGGAATGCCACCACATAACTCGATATTTGTAGGGAATGCCACCACATAACTCGATATTTGTAGGGAATGCCACCACATAACTCGATATTTGTAGGAATGCCACCACATAAGAACAAAATATATAGATTGATTTATTTTGTTTATAGTTGTGTGAAACTCAAATATTTAAATCTTTGCTGTTTCTGATCATCCAGAGTCAGATAATATGAATAATGTTTTGTTCCACTACAGAAATACACAAAAAAATTAAAATAAGTTTTAAACAAATATTTGTCTCTTTTTACTGATGAGCTCAGAGAGTTCTATGATGCACCTCCCAGCAACATTTGTTTACATCCATAACATGAGATAATACACATGTAAACAGCATATCAACATTATGAAATACCAGTCAAAATGCAGTTATAATGAAAGGGATATTGTTATGATTTCTCTGCGTTTATTTTCAAGTCACACATGCATCTTGACTACAAATCTCCTAAAAAAACACACGAAAAATAAATAATAACAATACAAATTCCTAACGTAACAAAAATTCCTAATACCAAACGTAATAATGTCAATACAATACCTTTCTTAAAACTAGTTCAGACTGTTATAATTTTATTTGTGTGCCAATCAGACGACTAAAGTGCTTTCAGTTCAAGATCACGACGACCTAGTCAAAATGCAAACTAATTATTTGTCCCAGGGTAAAAAACTGATTCAAAAAAAAAAAACCCAGTTATTGGCTGCTTGGTGTGACCATTCAACCAGGCCATGGGATTATGGGAAGAATCTAAATAGGAAGGTCAAGTTTACGTAGAAGAGTCTCAAGAAAATAATGTACACTTCTTGGTTTTTTTTTCCCCCAACCTCTTCAATCATACGCTACTTGTTTGAGAAGGGTTGAGTGTGTGGTATGTGTGTGTGTTTTTTTTTTTTAAGTTTTTTTTTATTTGTATCGCGGTGATAAGTTGTTTTGTAACATTTTTCTCAGTGGATCTCAAACTAGAGGTCTCGGACCACCACCAGAGGCGGCCATGTGCAGTACGTGGTTGTAAGTCGAGCCGTGAACGAGAATCACATGAGGGGCAGTGAGCCGTAGATCTACTGCATCGGGGGAGGGGCCCCTTTTCAGGCGCCTTAATTGCAACCGGCACATCTTTATGGGGGCCCAGTGACTCAAGTGAGGTTTTCACACACCGACCATTAAATTTTACTGTTATTGAATATTAATATAAATATTATATCATATTAGAAATATAGCTTTACACTATGTGATTATAAGAAATGAATACACCTTAATACACACACATACACACATATGCTCACACATACACACATATACACACGTATGCACACATATACAACATATAGACACATATACAGCATATACACACATGTAAACATATATACATACATATAAACATATACACATATACACACATATACACACACATACACACATATAGACACATATACACATATATACACACATATACACTTAAGGCGTATTTTTTCTTTTGATTAAGGGCCCCCACACACCTTCTTGTAATGGGGCCTAGATACCCTGCCCCCCTCCATAAATACTACCGACTACTTTAATGATATATTAAAAAATATTTTGTCTTATTTTTATTGCCAATACATGTATTGAGTTATCAAACGAAGGGTGGTCATAGCCGGGCGCGTGGGGAGCAGGGCTCGATTTACTGAGACCTGTCATCCACGGCTCTGCTTTAGCTAATATATCCCAGCCGGGGATGAAATCATAGACATTTATTCCCGGCTCTTCAGAATTTTTGTTCCATCCCCGGCACTGGTTTTTTTCTTAAATCGAGCACTGGTGGGGAGAGAATGCGGGTTGTGCGGCTGCACAAGGCGCTAAACGTTAAGGGGCCGCCGAAAAAGCGCGATTTATAATTTTTTTTTTTTTGCAATTTTCAAATGGGGAAGGGGGCGCCAATAAATGTAACTCGCATAGGGCGTCACAGTAGCTAGATACGGTCCTGGTCATAGCGACACGCTGAATATAAAAATCAATAAAATCGTTCAGCTGACTTCAAATAAAACCAATTTTTGAGGAGCCATGGTGTCTTTGACCTCAAATGACCTGGTTGTGGGGGGGGGGGGGACGGACATACTAGTGTCAAGTCATATTGTGGAGTATGTCAATAGCCATACTGCCTAAGAAATTTCTGTATTGTCATAATTTAATACTGATAATGATTCTGAATAACTGTTGTTATCATTATTAAATGAAAATGAAACTTTATATATAACACACTTTCTTCCTCTTTCCATCACCAAAATGGTAAAGTTAGTCTTAGATACTGAAGATGCCCCCCCCCCTGTTTCCATGCCAACAAGTAAATAAACGGTGAAGTTGTCGCTCTTTGCTTGTGGCAAGGTAAGTGTCTCCCAGGGCGGACCGCCACTCGGCTAATTTAGGCCCCATCTCTCTCTCTCTCTTCACATAAGCACACACACACACACACACACACACACACACACACGCGCGCGCGCGTGCGCGATATTCACGCGATTCAGACCTCTAGACAGTCTAGAGGACGGATGGTCGTGCGCTCCACTGTCGTCTCGGGTTCGATATCCAAGGGAATTTTTCAGGTTATGGTGAAAGTTTCACCCCATGTATCCCGTGGTGCATGAAAGAAGGGCACAACAAACAAACAAACAAAAAGTCCCATATAGGATCAAAGAAATAAACTTCTCATATTTACGGGACTTCACAGGTCAGAATATATGTGTGGAGATAATCAGTTATGAATGAACTAGTGGAAAAGCCTGCTGAAGCTGGCTGAACGAAATCCGACAGAAGGGATAACAAAGAAGTATACGAAATACTGCAATAGAAAAGAACATGTGGTCTTTATTGCCATGAACAGAATACGATAAGAAAAGTACCTGCCAGGTGTCTTACAACGCATACACCGCACGATATGAAAAGTACCTGAGGGTGAAACACGGGTTAGACGATTATGTATTTAAGGATGAATAATTCGGCGTACATATGCTAATACAATGCACCATTTATTGTACACAACTTTCGTTCTCTAATGTAAGTGGGACCAGGGTGGATGAAAACAACTCGCTGTGACTATAATTTGACCTGTAAGTTCTGTCCACTGGTGTGAGGGAGACGGGATCCACCACAAACTATGGAAAGTACACAAAGAGAACAACGCTGAGTGAGAGAAAGGATCTAACCAGAGGAATAGAGGGACAGATAAAGTGAAATGTTCATGTCACGTGATAGTTCGTGTATTAAAAATATAGTTAACATGTGTGAGTGTGTGTCTGTGTGTGTGTATGTATGTGTGTGTATGTGTGTCTGTGTCAGTATGTGTGTGGGTGAGGGGAGATGTGCATTTCCTGTAGTTTGTGCATCTGTGTGTGTTTGTGTATACAGGTGTTTTGAGGCTCTAGATAAAAGTACCTGTCTAGAGTTAACTCAGATTTAATTAGAATTTATATGGTTGGTATCTGGGGCCATTGACGTTCGCTCAGTTATTCTTTTACATAACAATGTTTATTGTGACTGTGAAGGAAGCGAGTGAGCAATCTTTTTATGTTGTGTATGTTTGTGTGTGTGTGTGTGTTTGTGTGTGGGAGAGTGTGTTGGTCCTATGGTGTAAACATGAATAGTGGTATGTGATTGGTGTGTGTGAATGGTGGTTGTGAATGGTGTGTGTGTGTGAATGGTGTCTGTGAATGGTGTCTGTGAATGGTGAGTGTGTGTGTGTAAAATGTGGTGTGTGAATGGTGTGTGTGAATGTGGGTGTGCGAAAAATGGGGGGGGGGTTTAGTATAATTCGTAACACTGATTGTAGAACCATTTAAAAAATATATAATGAGTGATATTAACAAAATACAATGCAAAACGCGTTTAAGTAGGGCGTAAAGTAAGAAATGACTCAACAGACATTAAAGCCTGTCTAACAGTCAATATAGTGGGACGGATGGCCGAGTGGTGTAGATACTCGACTGTCGACCTGAGAGTCCTGGGTTCGATCTTCGGTGAGAAATTTTCCCAGGGGAAATTTGTTTTAAAGTAGCCGTCCCACAAGCCCACCCAGCTGACTTAAGATGGGGAAGTGAAGGCGGCTGGGCGTTGTGCTAACCAGACAATCCCTTTAAATGCTGAGGTTATAGAAACAGATGAATTCTACACTTCATCTGACCCGATGGCCCTTTAGCTCTAAGTGACCTTTACTTTTACTGTACTAACAGTAAATATGCAGGGTCGTACTTATGAATAGGTAAACTAGGCGACCTCCTAAGACCCCCTCACCCTTTCTCCCCATCCACAACACTAACCTGAAGGACCCTGTCATACATAACATTTTTTAAAATAATTATTTAATGGTAACTAACTCGGATTCAAAAATTGATCATACATGCAAAACATTAATTGATTACACATGTCTTATATACAATGTTCTGTTTTAGAAAATCGAGAATTGGAAAGTTTAATAAAGTAAAAAAAAATAAAAACGAAAAGAATTCAACGATTTTGATTCTAGAAACAGAATGTTCCTCAAATAAAGACAAATTCTTAAGTCTTCTCAGAAATCAATAACCCAATTTTCTGTTTCTTTGGCATTTTCTTGTTTCTTGTACAAAGGAGAGAATATTAAATGAATCTTTTTTTTTTTGGTTGTTGTTGCCTTCTGGCATGATAATGTATTACCCTTAGAATCTGTAAACATCACTTTATGTGTTCTGAGTTTTCATGCATTTCGCTTGTCTTGTTTCACGCAAACACACACAAACACACACACACACACTCACACACAAATACACACACATACACACACACAAACATACACACACACAAATAATGTAATACGTGACCAATATTTGTATTTTATTGATATCTCTTTTAATTGTTATACATATGTTCGTTAGCTAGCATACAAGTCTAAACAAGAAGCCAAACCCCTGGACACCACACACGACCACTTCAACCCTATAAACCAATGACTACAGTAAGCTCTGATGATACAGAGTTAAGGTCAGACATCAACACTGTAAAGCTTGTGAATCATATGCGAAATATTTTGACGATAACTGTGTAGGGCAAGGTTTCGATCCTCAGCTCAATAAGTCATACAACAGGATCTACACGAGATAGATGGATGTACTCAACAAGTCACACTGCAGGATCTACACGAGATAGATGGAGGTACTCAACAAGTCATACAACAGGATCTACACGAGATAGATGGATGTACTCAACAAGTCATACAACAGGATCTACACGAGATAGATGGAGGTACTCAACAAGTCATACAACAGGATCTACACGAGATAGACGGATGTACTCAACAAGTCATACAACAGGATTTATACGAGATAGATGGATGTACTCAACAAGTCATGGGGCGGATGGCCGAGTGGTGTAGATACTCGACTGTCGACCTGCGAGTCCTGGGTTCGATCCTCGGTGAGGCCCATGGAATTTTTCCAGGTGAAATTCGGTGCAAAGTCGTCCCACAAGTCCACCCAGCTTTAAATGGGTACCTGACTTTAAGTTGGGGAAGTAAAGGCGGCTGGGCTTTGTGCTAACCACACAACCGAGGTTATAGAAACAGATGAATTCTACACTTCATCTGCCCCGAAGGCCCGTTAGGGTTAAGAAGGGAACTTTACTTACTTACTTACTCAACAAGTCATACAACAGGATCTACACGAGATAGATGGATGTACTCAACAAGTCATACAACAGGATATACACAAGATAGATGAAGGTACTCAACAAGTCACACTGCAGGATCTACACGAGATAGATGGATGTAATTCTATATAGATACATCTTTACGATTATAGGAACTAACATACTGCGTCTGACTCAATGAGTATATTTAAAACAATGTTTCTCAAATGGACTATTCGGTACCGTCTTCATCATTAAGAAACTATAGACCATAGGAATTTCATTTGGACAACCATCTATAAGTGTAAACAGCAGGCGTAAAGTCTTGGCATGCAACTCCCAGAGGTCTTACACGAGCTGATGGTGGCAGGCAGCAGTGATTCTGTGAAGACAATAGAAATAAAGCGTTAGATGTAGTATATGTATAATAAGAAGTGTACATATGGAATAATAGTTAAACACAACAATTACAAAACAAAACAACTGATGTTATAAGAATACAATGGAAACTAAGTTTTGTTTACTTTGTGTAGAAAATTAAACTCACACTGGACAAAGACAAACCAAACATTGCTCACACTGGGCAAAGACTCGCAAAGACAAACCAAACATTGCTCACACTGGACAAAGAGATAATAAAATGGTTGTAATATCGTCTTGTTGTTCAACTTTTGTTTTACAATTCTACCTTAATGATTTTAATGTTTTTTTTTTATTTAAAAACAACAACAACAACAAAAACATACTATATAGTCTGTATGTTGTAATACAGTGTAACCCTGTAGGTACTCACTCCTGGGCTCACTCACTCCCCCCCCCCCTTTCCCCAAGTGTGCAACAAAATAAATACATACGGCTTAGGGCCTCTACTAAGTGTTCGAGTACCCCCCCCCCACCACTCCCACCAACCCACCCTAGATACAACCCTGATTAAAATAAAACAAAAATTAGATCTTCCTGTAGGCTGCAAGTATTGCAACACAGAATATATTCTGTGGGTGGGCGTGGTAAGATGGAAACAAATCGATAAAGGATTTAAAAAAAAAATAGCCACCATCATAGAACATAGTGTCTAGTTAGTAGAGCCGTAGCTACCTATTGTTGAGACCTGTGCGGGTTAAATCCCATGGCGCCCCCCTCCTCCTCCTCCAGTACTAACAAAAAAAAAGTGCTAAAACATTTGACATCGTTATTTCGACACCTTTCCATATAGTTGGGTGCATTGTGCGGCCGCACAACCCGCACTGCCGCCTTTTCCGACGTTACAGCTTGTTCTAGAAATACATTGGAGAAAAAGACAAAAAATAAAAGAAGTATTGATTGATTGGTGGGTCACCCACCGGGATCCTTGTCACGTGATCCCACTATGTCTGCAGTTTAATTACGCGGACGCTTGGCAACAGGGACATTAACTCTTTCGCTTAGCGTGTAGCACTTGCATTGTATCTACGGTAAACTCACCTCACCCCCTCTCTCTCCCTCCCCCCACACACTCTCTGTTATCAAGTTAAATCAATCGTTGCATGTTCGGGCGGGTTTTATTTGATCATTTCCACTTTTTTTAATCACTTTCTTAGCAGAATTAATATCTTATAAAAAAGAAGAAGAAAAATGTCTTATTCGAATCGCCTGCTACCTGCAGCATTTACCTCTTTGTCTGTTGCTGTTTTTTTTCGTGCTAAGGCAAATATCTGAATACAACACATCTGTTAAAGACTATTGCATGGCTGTGACACATGAATAATTAAGACTAATGTTTGCTTAAGTGCGCCCACCTTATCAACTTCACTGCGTGATGGTTTATTTGACAGCGTGTAGACTTGAGGTCTAACCAACATCCTTTCAGTGGATCCACATATTCCCCAAACCACCCAGCTAATACAACATTCACATAATACAACATCCCCATAATACAACATCCCCATAATACAACATCCCCAAAATACAACATTTCCATAATACAACATCTCCATAATACAACATTCCCAAAATACAACACCAACATAATATAACATCTCCATAATACAACATCCGCATAATACAACATCCGCATAATACAACATCTCCATAATACAACATCCCAATAATACAACATCTCCATAATACAACATCCCCATAATACAACATCTCCATGATACAACATCTCCATAATACAACATCCACATAATACAACATCTCCATAATACAACATCCCAATAATACAACATCTCCATAATACAACTCCATAATATAACATCTCCATAATACAACATCCACATAATACAACATCTCCATAATACAACATCTCCATAATACGACATCTCCATAATACGATATCTCCATGATACAACATCTCCATAATACAACATCCCAATAATACAACATCTCCATAATACAACATCCACATAATACAACATCCCCATAATACAACATCTCCATGATACAACATCTCCATATTACAACATCCACATAATACAACATCTCCATAACACAACATCCACATAACACAACATCTCCATAATACAACATCCCAATAATACAACATCTCCATAATACGACATCTCCATAATACAACATCCACATAACACAACATCTCCATAATACAACATCCCAATAATACAACATCTCCATAATACGACATCTCCATAATACAACATCCACATAATACAACACCTCCATAATACAACATCCCAATAATACAACATCTCCATAATACGACATCTCTATAATACGACATCTCCATAATACAACATCCACATAATACGACACCCCCATAATACAACATCCCAATAATACAACATCTCCATAATACGACATCTCCATAATACAACATCCACATAATACAACATGCCCAGTCCTCCATTAAATGTTGCTCTTCTGAATAATATTTTTGGTCGAACAAAATTTTTTTCTTACACTTTAATATTTTACGACTTTAGCCCGGAAAGGAGAAGGGGGGGGGTGGGGATAAAAAAATGATTGGTCTGTGGGGGGGGGGGCACTTGAGATCTGTGACCGATCCTGAAACAAATACTAGTATACAGACACTATTACCTGCGACACACTCGGCTGAGTAATGATGACGTATTGCCCAGTTTCGATGGGGTATGTTTTTAATGCCAAATTGTGACCCAAATATGTGACAATATTTAACGTTTGAAAGCAAATGATTTTTAAACCTAAGGGGATGAGTCTTAAACGTACATTGACTACGTCATGTTTATAAATAGCTCACGTTTCTTTTCCCACAGAGATTCTGGGTTTTTCCCCCTTTGGTTCCCTCCCCCCTCCAACATGACACCCACTTTACACCCACCCCCATCTGAGATTTTCTCTTTTGTCCTCTTGCACCTTCTTTCTATCCTTCCTGGAAGAACAACACTACAACGACATTTTTTTTTTTGCCCGTCTTTTGGCTCCTTATTTCTAGAACATTCTGCTGTCCCCAATCCCGATGTAAGTATCCCTCCCTCCCCCCCCCCCCCGCCCCACTCTAAGACAGAAATTTTTCCTTCCACTCATACCCCCGCACTTCCTCTCAACATTTGCAAGTTGCTTCTCTTCCAAGTCTCATTGTCAACGTTTCTCTCCCCGAGATTTCCCCCCCCCCTCCCAGCCAGCCCGCGCACACGAATCCTTATCCATTAAGGTGGCTGTTCCCTTAAGTAATCCTGGACAACGGACTGACAAAAAAAAAGGCCCCCCCCCCGCCCCTCCCCTGGGTTCTTTGCTGCCCGTGTAGGAGGATGTGATGAGGGGAGGGGCGGGTGAGCGGGAAATCAGACTCATTGATCTTCTTGGTACCGTAAATAACTCTTAACTTGTCCAGGTCTTTAGCTTTCATCACGTGACATTTTATCTTCTCTTAATTGTCCAGGACTTGAGCGGTTGGGTTTATTTATTGTTTATTTTTTTTTACCTTCGCGCTGTAGTGTTGTATCATTTGATGATACAGTAGCTGTAGTGTGGTATTAGTTGATGATACAGTAGCTGTAGTGTGGTATCAGTTGATGATGCAGTAGCTGTAGCGTGGTATCAGTTGCTGATACAGTAGCTGTAGTTGTATCAGTTGATAATACAGTAGCTTTAGTTGCATCAGTTGATAGTGCAGTAGCTGTAGCGTGGTATCAGTTGCTGATACAGTGGCTGTAGTGTTGTCTACAATAGACTTGGGTTAAAACTTATAATATAAACCAAAATACACATTTACATATTCTTTTAGATTTATGGAGTTATTGAATGCACTTTAGATGGGTCCATTCATACTCTGACTTGGCAAATTACCTTGTATCAATGACCATGTATCAATGACCATGTATCAATGACATTATCAATGACCATGTATCATTGACCAATTATCAATGGCCATGTATCAATGACATTATCAATGACCATGTAAACAAAAGGTAAACAGAAAACCTTATTTTAAACCCGGGCAAAGCCGGGTACTTGCAACTAGTAGATATATAAGACTAGATCGCTTATGCTTATTTAATAGAGACCGAAAAAGTGTTATATTCGCGACCCTTACTTTAAAAAGAGAAGAGTACAATTATGTTCAGTTATTTATTTGTTACCGAAAAAGATTTCCTTCCTTTTAATTTAAAAAAAAATCCCCATTCATGCTAGAGGTTGGCGGTTTTATAATCAACTGATGTGTCCGAAAAAATTATATTTGACGGTTAGTAATAATATAATTTTGTATTGTTTCATGTGATTCCGTCTTCGAAGTATTTTTTAGACCTGTTTATAAAGTTTATTGTTTTTTTAGAGCTCAAACTATGCGTACTACGTCATCATAATTGCAAAGAATTTGTAAAAAATATATAGGTTACACAGAATTGTACTCTTCTCTTTTTAAAGCTATGGTCCGCACAATATATATCTATGCATAGCCCGTAAGCGATCTAGTCTTATATATCTATGGTTACCTATATCTTCCATTCTTAATTTATTGATACCATATCGAACCAGTGCTGCCAAAGTTTTAAACTATAGAAAGTCTTAAGTTATACTACTGTAATGTCATTCTGACTTTACTTAAGTCATTTAACTTACGTGGATATATCTGTTGGTGGAAACCTTCAAACTTGATTTTTAAAATTAATTCAATTTAAGTAAATACTTTCGATTACTATGCAAACGATGAATATTCAATTATAAAACACACAGAAATTATGTACAGCGTTTAAATGTCAAAGTACATTCGAACTAAGGAACAAAAATATAACAAAACTTATGTCAGCATTAGAAGCTATTCGAGTATTAAAGCGTTCGAATTACGAGATAAAATAGTATATTGTAAACTTTGGATTTCGTTCCTTAGACCAAATTTTTTTTAGAATACTCTCGGGTTTTTGGAAACAAACAAACACTTACACCCCTGGTTCAAATCTGAAAATTATTGAGACAGCAGTGTTTTATTTACATTTAATATTTTTAAATCCCAACGATAACAGAGCGTGTCTATGCCATGGAGGCACCACGCAGATGATATGTACAGGTCTGTAACACCCAGTTGTAACACCAAGCAGTAACACCAATTAGTAACATCCAGCAGTAACACTCAGCAGTAACACTCAACAGTACCACCCAACAGTAACACCCAACAGTAACAACCAGCAGTAACACAAAGTAGTAACACCCAGAAGTAATAACCAGCAATAACACCCAGCAGTAACACTGAGCAATAACAGCCAGCAGTAACACTCAACAGTAACACCCAGCAGTAACACCCAACAGTAACACCCAACAGTAACACCCAGCAGTAACAACCAGCAGTAACACAAAGTAGTAACACCCAGCAGTAATAACCAGCAGTAACACCCAGCAGTAACACCCAGCAGTAACACCCAGCAGTAACACCAAGTAGTAACAACCAGTAGTAACACCCAGCAGTAACACTTAGCAGTAACACCAAGCAGTGACACCCAGTAGTAACAACCAGCAGTAACACCAAGTAGTAACACCCAGCAGTAACACCAAGTAGTAACAACTAGTAGTAACACCCAGCAGTAACACTTAGCAGTAACACCAAGCAGTGACACCCAGTAGTAACAACCAGCAGTAACACCAAGTAGTAACACCCAGCAGTAACAACCATCAGTAACACCCAGTAGTAACAACCAGCAATAACACCCTGCAGTAACACCCAGCAGTAACACCCAGCAGTAACACCCAGCAGTAACAACCATCAGTAACACCCAATAGTAACAACCAGCAGTAACACCAAGTAGTAACGCTCAATGCACTAATATTAAAGGAAGATTCATGTACTCTCCAATTTGGAATAAACACTGTCCATTAGGGTTATGACTTTTTTGTAACCTCATATTTACATGGCAAGAAAAAGTGACTTTTAATGAGTGTATTATGACACAAATAACCTTTTCTGAAAATATTTGAAAAACCTTCCCCACCAAACCATAAAACGAATATTATATATTAATATATATATATAACACAACACTGTAATGGAAAGTTACATAAGATCAACAAGTGCAATGCATGTAAGCATGAGTATAGAGATGTCCAAAATATGAAATGATAATAAAGGACAGCATAGGAAACATAAATTAAGTTTTATGCTTCATCATAAGTGAGAATAAAACAGTTAATAGTGTCTTTGAAGTCTCACAACGTGGAACAATATCTTGCATTATTTGTATAACTCTTTCTGCATAGCAGTTACTTCGTTCTATACCAGGTATTGGTTAATCTTCACAGACCCAGTGCCTCAAGAAGCATCTTTCTGCTTCAGTGTATCTATGCAAAGCAGGTGCTAAAATCTCTTTCCCTATTTTCCAGTCCCTTTGATCTGAAAACCATACTTCAGACCATGCATGTCCTCGCTATGAAAGTATACACAAGTTCAAATTTCTCGTTTCTATTTCCCGGAATGCCAGAAGTGCTAGTATTGCACTTGAATTCCAACGAGCATTACTTAAAGCCGTCAGTCTCTGGAAGTGAATTACTGGAAAGGTTTTATTTCGTTCGTAATAGTGAAATACTTGCGTCAAATGATGTAAGAACTTCATGTCGTTTTTCCATCCTTTGTTTTCTCACATGATTTCTGAACTACTATCTTGAATATCAAGTGACTCTTTAAGTGACTCTTAATTTGCGCTAATTTCAGCAACAAATGGATAAGAAATGTTTGGATTAGACGTTTCCCTGCCGAAAACAGAATCCATAGCATGCTTGAGTACTAGACATAAAACATGAAGCTGGCAGCCTATGTACTGAGGGATTTGTCCACTGTTCTGTTGACAGTAATTTTGCAGCTTGCGTACCACACCATTTTTGCTGCCAGAATTTGTATTCCTTGTATCGCAAATAATTACTCGAATACATGAATAGAGATCGTATTCAGCTAGAACAGCCCTATTCGCTGTAAATATTGCCTCTGCTTTTCCATTTGTCAGAGACAATATGGCTAATCGAATTGCTTTTTCAACGTTTTTCAGTAAAACAACTTGTTTTTCTCCTTCTATTCTTTTCTGTCAAAATGTATGCACCATTCAAAATTTTGTAAGCTGCAACTTCAACAAATCTGCTTCTTTATAGGTTGCCTTATACACTCCTGACACTCCTGACTCCTTTTATACACTTAACTTTTTTGAGAAAAAGTTGCATTTGGGGGGGGGGGGGTAAGAAAAAAAATTATAAAAAAAAATCTATTTAATATTTCCAAGAAAAAAAATTGGAACGTTTGTTCGAAACACACTCATTAACATTTGTGCAAAGTTATTTTACGATATCTACAATAGCTTTAAAAGATTGGTTCTTTGAACATTTTTGAAAATATGTCTTAAAATTACACTTTTTTACTCAAAAAAGTCACAAAATACATTTTTAAATAAATTTTTTAATATTTTTTTATTTCTTTGTTCATTATTTGGTATGTTGTATGCATGTGCCAAAAATGGCTAGTGTAGCTTAAAAAATAAAAAAGATAGAAAAAACAACCAGCAGAAACCTTAAATGCCCATGGACAACCTTAAAATAAACTTTTTTGATTTATTTTGTTTCAGACATGGAGGTAAAAAATACCCTATAAAGTTCCTGGATGTAATTAATGTAATAAAATATGTGTTAATGCGCAATCCATAAAGAAGTAATTTTATTGAAAAACGCTTCTTATCTGTAAACACAAGATGGCGTTGGTGGGGAAGGTTTTTTTGAGTGAAAAATAAATTAATATTATTTTCATATTTTGTTCACAATTGTTCATTAAAAAATGCCAAGTAAAATAAGATTCTGAATAAAAATGTAAAAAGTACTAACCCTACAGTGTCCATATAAACAGCAAAATGTTCCTAGCAAAGATCGGTATTTTATCACATAATAAAAATTATACAGAGAGCGCATCGTGAATTTAAATTGGTTTTTTCCAAAAACCGCCATATTTGTGTATATTCTACTGTGTATTAGTATTTAGGTGCTACAATATTAAAAAGGAAAATATCACAAATGACGGTATTAGTAGAGGACTTTTTCTGTCTAATAAATATATTCTATGCTACTTAAGTATATTTGGCACGATAATGGGGAGGCACTTTAAGACCCCATCCCAACCCCTCCCACCGGGGGCCACTAAAACGTGTCACGTTTTTGATTATCCTAGGCTAGTTTGAAAACAAAGATATAACCATACACTATATACAATATATACACAATATACACTATATACACTGGCCAGTACTATACACACTGTACACAATATACACTATAAACACAATATACACTATATACACTATATGTACTGTTCACTATATACACTATAATTTTACTGAGTTCAATTAGGAATCACATTTACATTAAAATACATACTGATGTATTCCACATGAAGTCTTTGATAACTTATTTTAACTGTATTTATGAAGGAACCACATACACATCTATTCAAACCACAAAATAATGTTTTTATTATGAATATTTGTTTTTTGTCTTCAAGATACTGTCTTGAATGCTACTTCTTATAGCATCCGCCGCCCGGGTGTTTCGCACCCCTTTTCACCCTAGCACTGCACAGCCCTGGTGACATTCTTATATTGTTCAGCATGCGCACCGTGTCGTTTGAATCAATGCTTGGGCTCTGACAGGTCACTAATACAAAATTCATCTAGCCAAGGTCACAGTGTCCAGGTCAGCTAACGATTGATGACCGCATGACCAACCACTAATATAGTAGATGGGACACTTATCCCCTGACTGATGTAGTGCCCAAGTCCTTGGTTTTTATAGCTGAAGTTTGATTCAATTCGGTTTGGCTGGTCAGTTCCTGAAGCGGTCAGTTGACCGTTAACAATTTCCTATACTTTTCACACCTCAGTGGAAACAAGTATCACAAGTTCTCAAAATTTGTCTTTCTACACTTTTTTTTTTCAGTGTGTGGCTTGTTTTCAATGAGTTCAAACGCAGACTATCACCGACATAATGAATCTTGAAGCCTGCGGTTTATCCATTCTCATCTTCTGTCAATGCCAGGGTCATCTTAACCGTCGGGCTCAACCGGGCACTTGTTAGGTAATCCCTCACCCACCCCCCACCCCACCGTTTATATTTTATTTTTGTCAGTGGTTGTTGGGGCCAAACTTACTTGCAGCCCTCCCCTCAGCATGGGAGGGGGGACCCAACCCAACCCAAACACTTTTCAGAAGCCCGGAGCCTTAAAAGTGTAAAAATGGCGGGAAAGGTAGACAGAGGGACCCCAGTGTCATTGTTTGTAAAAGAGCCGTAGATCTTCTTGCTGCGGTCCTGATACTGGTTTCACTGGAGGACCTACTTAGCGGCCCTGGTAAAAAATTACATAATTTGTAGATATACATAATCTGTCTATGAGATGTAATTTCTTACATCTTTTTTTTTCATCTGGTCAAATAAATCGATTGATTACCTTTTATTGAATCTGTCAAACTTCTCACTGTCCTTCCTTCCATTTAACGTTATTGCTTTTGTTCCAATTCGTTCGCTGATCAATCCCTAACCTACCCACCCGCCCCTTCAACTGTTGCTCACGTTTTAATTCTTTTGTCTACTCTGTCTTTCTTTCGTTCGTCTCTCTGCCTGTCACTAATTGATTACCAAGCTACTCCGATACAGTCTTTTGATAAAGAAAAGGTCCTAACCGCCATGTCTTCTGCCATCGATGTTGCCAGAGTTGGCCAGGGAATCTGAAACAAGGAAAGCCACATCGTGCATTCCATTTCTCAAAAAAAAAAAATCACAAGAAGACATTTACCCAACCCCACCCCAACCCCCCCCTTCCCCGTACTTCATCGGTCAACTTAACGTGAGTTGGTTTTTTTTTTCTCCTTCCTTTCACATTATTCTTAACCTCTGAACCCCTCCCCTCCCTCTCTCTCTCTCTTCCCACTCCCCTTTTTCCCCCCTAATTTTTTTTCTTCATTTTTATAAGCTTATTTTACTCCTTAAAGGATTGGCGGTGAAGAAAAAAGAAGAGAGAGATGGAGAGAGAGAGAGAGAGAGAGAGAGAGAGAGAGAGAGAGACAGAGAGAGAGAGAGAGACAGAGAGACAGAGAGAGACAGAGAGACAGAGACAGAGAGAGAGAGAGAGCAAAGAACTATTTGATACGCGCATTGCCGATGGCTGGTTTAAGGCTGCATCGATCAGAACCATACACAACATTGAGCCGGATATGGCGGGAGAGTTGACGGCATAGATGTAATGATAGGCTCTGTCGGTTTGATTCCCAGACACCGTATGGAAAGGGGTGGGGAGGGCGGGGGGGGGGGAGGAGGCGATGGATGGTGGGGAAGAAATAAGGACAGATCAGGGATGGGAGTAATGATGGGGGGTGAGCCAAGACGGGGGAAGAGAGAGGGCGCGTGAAAGGGAGTTTTTCGGGTCAGGGAGGTGGAGGGTGAAGGTATAATGGAAGTGTTGACCTCCACCCCCCCTCCCTCCACATGGAGAAAGAGGAGAGGGGGGGAGAGGGGAGAAGTTAATCCGGTGATTGGCACTCAGGCACGCGGTTAGTGGCTTCTAGTTAGACATGAACCTCTGCTTAAGTTAAACGGAACTTTGACGTCTGGAGGCGAATTATAGTTTTTAAATGGGGGGAGTCAATAGCCACCCCCCCCCTTAACTGGGACAACAAAAAGCAAAACAGAAAAAAAAATTACAACACAAGCGTCTAGATTATTCGTTGTTTTTTTTATTTATTTATTTATTTATTTATTAAGACCTCAAGTGTCAATGTTTAGTTTCATTGACTTTAATTTAGGTCGGACGATTTCCCATTACCGTAGACCTGACTTACTGTTGTCAATTCAATTAATACATTAGTCTCCTCTTCTTCTTCTTCTTTGTTGATCTGCACTTCGGATGCATGAATGTCAATTAAATCTGGTGCTATGTAGACCCCCCCCCGGTCAGGCTATTTTGGCTAGGAACTTCATACATCAAGTCGGTGCCTCGAGGCCCAAAGACCTTAAAACAGGCACTGTTAAACATCATGTAACAAATGTTTTTATTTTGTTATATTTTTTTTGCACATAATCGCATCTAATAATCTCTTTTTAATGATTAAACTTTTTTTTAATGATTAATTAAACTTTATCTATTCATTAAACTTAAATTTGTTTTATGTATGAAATATTGTTATCTTTTTCCCCCTGCCCTAAAGGGTCTTGATGAATGTCCGTCGTGTTGTCCAAAGCCAGCACGTCCCTGGTTTAAATGTCAATTATGCGTCTGCCCATGGGCAACCAAAAGGTCAAATCTATATAAATTATAGCGATTTGGATTCTGCGTTAAATCGAAAGTAAAGAATTAATACAACAGTATCCCAGTTTAAAATACAATCATGTAAAAAATTGGATCTGCCCACAACGAAAAATAACCTAGCCTACCGATCAAGCCTAAGGGGATATAACTCTATGCAAGGGTTGTGCTGGGTACAGCTAGTGTATATATATATATATATTTATATATATATATAATTTGCTTATGGGAAGAGGCTAGTCAAAAAGTATAAAAGAAAGGGAAATCTCAAACTTCCACTCCTAAGATACTTGTTTACAGAAACACCAGTGGAGCCACAGAAAAATATTTTAGCGTGATGCCACCACTTCGTTTGTTGTATATGTGTGTATGTGTTGGGGGTAACTCTTCAAATCTTTTTAAGTAAGCTGAATCAAGTTATCACCCTTTTTCCACGGAGACAATTTCATTGGCTGCGATTTTCCAGGTCTTTCAGCTTTACAAGAATGGAGGAGCGAGCGATAGAAAAAAAAGGAGAAAGGGGGAAAAGAGTGAGAGAGAGAGAAAGAGAGGGAAAGGAACACGTGAGTTATTTCGGTGCTTAGACGTTCGTGATTTGATCGATGAATATCGATTGATCAGTATTGTGTGAAGTGCATTGTATTTTCATGTTTTTTTTTAAATAGCAGTGTGGTAATACCAATTAAGGAGAGGTTAGTCTTTGATGATGATAATAACCGTAGAATGGCGATAAGAATTCCAATAATTTCACGTCTTGAGTGTTTTTATTATTTGATCGATTGATTTCATTGATTTATTTTATATCTTTGCAGCTATTGCTGTCGTTATTTCGTCGACTCATTGTTCATAATACATGAATCATTCATAATATGACATAACGATATATTTATAACCCCTAAGACAAACAAAACATGTTTACCTCCCCTTTAATATAAAAAAAAGTGTGAAGATTAGATTTCCTTGGATTGCTTCCCTTAGATTAGAACTAAATTATTTCTCGTATGATAATTTTTCTCTCTGCTATGGGATAGTAATGACAAGTTGAGAGTAGGGTGAATCTTTATGTTTATTTTTATCTTTTTTTTTTTATAAATATAAATGAAGTCCTTATAAACTTTCATCGATAACCTATTTTCGCCTTGAATTATTTTACAGCTAAAAAAATTTATAACAAAAATATCAATAAGTTGGTGTTATATTAATTAATAAAACATTACTTGGTCAGTTATTTTTTTGCGTGATTATTTAATTTTTTCTTCTTGGTGTGTTTCTTCACGTTGCAAATGACCGGTGAAAAGATTATCAGAATTAACCGACTTGGGATTCTTGCACACTAATTTATTGTGTGTATGTGTGTGTGTGTACATGTGTACAGAAGCTCACGGCGTGTGTACATCATGTAAACAGGCATTGAAGGACTTATATAACGCAGCCATGACTAGGGCCCTAAACTCTGCACATCTTATCTCGTCGTTCTGTTCTCTATTTGACATCTCCATTGTTCAAGTTGTGGCTCCGAGCGGAGAATAACTCTCGTCAGAAAAAAAAAAAACAAGAATCAGGTGAGATTTATCTCTCTTATTTTTTGTTGACTGTTAGGGTGAGAGGGTGGTTAGTGGGCAGGGGTTAGTTCAGGTTTGAGAGTGTTAGGAGGCAAAGATTAATTGTTAATGGGGTTGGGGGGGGGGTAGGGCAGATATATAAACGTGTATAAGAATGTTTACATTTTGGTGTATCCAATGGCTCTATAATGCAGATAAAGAAAGATCAACAGTAATTGCAAGAATGAATCGGAGAATCAGACTCGTAATTGTGTTCACTCAATGTCAATATTGTATCCACTCCATTCAATATTGTATTCACTCCATGATTGTATACACTCCATGTCAATATTGCCTGTTGTGTTTTGATGTTGCCAGTAGCTTATCTGTAACGTTGATATCATTGTAAATTTTCTTAATCTGATCTAATTAAGGATAAACTATTTGCAGGCTTGCTTAGGGAGGGGGTGGAAAGGGGGAGGGGGGTATCAAATGGTGTGAGCACAGGTCGGGGAATATTATAAATGGTGGAGGAAGGTCGGGTACTCGGTAAGTGGTTATGGTAAGCTGGGAGAGGGGGTGTATTAAGGTGAGTTTGGCAAATCCTGCTGATACATAACTGGTTTTTTTTAATTATCTTTTTTTGTCTTGTTTTTCTCTTTAAATATTTATTTATTTTTTTTAGATGAAACTGGTTTCCAGGTTCTTGAATTTTGGAATTTTCGTGTTGACATTAGATGACAACTTATTTTAAAAGTTGAAATGTGCAACAATAGCAGGTTTAATTCTTGTAAAACTAATAAGAGTTAAATAATAATAATAATCATAAAAACAAAACATTTTGAAAAGTAAGCTTTTGTTAAAATTCTTTAATAAAGAATAAAATCATTTTACCATACACATGATTATATAAAATACTCATTACTAAATTCAAAGTGTGTATGATTACAATATACTGAACCAAATATAGATTTACATCAGTGGATAAGGCAAAAAATAAATAAATAATCGATATATCTAGAACACACCACGCCTTTAGTTTAATAAAAAAGAATGCGTGGTACGTGTTTCTCTTTCACTCTATCCTTCTCCTTCTCTCTCCTTCTCTCTCCCTCTCCTTCTCTCTCTCTCTCTTTCTTTCTCATTTATTCTTCCTCATCTTCTCCCTCCTCTCCTTCTCCCTCACTCTCCTTCTCTCTCACTCTCCTTCTCACTCTCTCTACTTCTCTCTCCCTCTAATTCTTTCTCCCTCCCTCTCCTTCTCTCCCCATCTATTATTACGTTGACGTTTGTTTTGATTCAATCAAACTTAACAATGTTTTGACGTGATGAAAATGTCAGGTTGACCCAGCGAGTGTGTGAGGGTCACTCTGACACAAACAAAACTTTCCTGTAGAGGCTAGCAGAGCAGATGTTGTAGTGTTGAGTGACTTGTCAAATTTTTTTTTTTTTGGCCTCAAAATTCAGATGATAGTCAACATTCTGTACACACAGATGATTTTTTTTTATTATAAACAATCTCCAGGATGAGTTGAATCACTCTGATGTCAACTCTGAATCATGCCCTGTTGATTTTCCCGAAATGTTTTTTTTTTAAGTGTGCAATACTTTAGCAATATACTTTCAAGCAGTACGTTTGTACCAAGCAGATATGTTCTGAAGTCATTGTTATATACGGCACATATCTTACTAATACTTACAAAAACGTTTGGTGCTGATTAGTTTGGTTATTGTTGTTGTTTTACTAAAATACATATTATTGTCTGTAGCCTAGGAAAGGTACTGGGGGTTGGGGGGGCCAGCCCCGTGGCGTGAAAATTCTACAGCAGGGGCCAGGCATTCTACAGTAGGGGCCAGGCAATAGCAGGGGGGCAGGTAATACATTTTACTAAGTATGGCAAATAAGTAGAGGGGGGCAGACAAAACGCAGGGGGGCCCGGTCCCCCCGCCCCCCCGCACGCTATGGGCCTGGGGGCCGCTCATTGCTACAAACACTTTTTAGATTTTGGGGAGGGCGCCAATAAAAAAAAATGTAACTTTGACAGGGCTCCACAATATTTAGCTACGGCTCTGGTTACAATTACTGCGGACCTGACAAACGGATCATACCAGGGGTCGGCAACCTTTTAAGACAAGAGAGCCAAAAATTATTATTAAAAATTTTGTCAGTTCTTAAAGAGCCACTAAAATTTTTGTTTCTATATTATGGTATTTGATTAGGATTAGGTATATGACATAATATAATTATTATTATTTGCACATGGAACTGGAAGGCCTGAATTTGACATCGAAAGAGCCGCAACTTTACATCGAAAGAGCCGCATGCGGCTCGCGAGCCGTAGGTTGCCGACCCCTGGATCATTTCAAGTGTCGCTAAACCACAGGTGACACCACCCCCTAATGAAACTCTAGGCGTAAGAGAGTTACTCAAATACACATGCGTGACATCGTATAGACTTGCACGCATTACAATTAATTCAGGGGGTCAATGACTTAAAGAAGCCCCACTGCCCCGTGAGTAATGGCTTTCATAGTTCACTGACCCCTGAATAAGATGGCAGGGTGTTTTGTCTGAAGGTTTTTTTAAACTGTGTAATTGTCTGACATACTGAACACGTTTTATTGAATACTAGCTGTGTACCCTGCAAAACCTTCGCGTAGAGTTATATCCCCTTAGGCTTGATCGGCAGGCGAGGTTATTATTTGGTTTCGGGCAGATCCGATTTTTTTTTCATGATTGTATTTTAAACTGGAATACTGTTATATTAATTCTTTACTTTCGATTTAACGCAGCGCCCAAATCGCTATTATTATATTGAATATTGCAAATGTTGGTAATGTGAGACATGATTGAAAATTTCTTTTTTGTTTTTTTTTTCGCTCTTTCTGTTTTTTGGGTGAAATATTTCTATACAATTTTCATCTCAGGTCATTTCGTAATATTTAGTCTTTATTCATGACCTAAACTGGTCTTTAGAGTTAATCGTCGCCGAGATTGGGTCACTTGCAGACTCTCATGATGACCTCCGCTGACCTTTGGTCATTCATAGACTTATATGTTAGACTTCGCCTACCGTTGGTCATTAATAGGCCGGTAAAAACCATCGCTGACCTTTGGTCATTAACAGACTAGTCATGACCGTCGTTTGCTTTCAGTCAATCATGTTCGTTAGTGATTTATAGGTCAGCTCGTTAGTGATTTATAAGTCAGCTCGTTAGTGATTTATAAGTCAGCACTCTTTGTTAATTATTTCTAATTGGATTTTTATTTAAAGTGAGATAAATTTCATCTCACTCAGTTTATGATATAACTTCATGTTATATTCTTATTTCACATTGGTTTATAGAAAAGTCAAGCTTTCTTCAATTAAAACACTGTACAATGACAAAACTCCTGACGTGTTATTTCTGAGTTTACACCTTTTGGCCGTTCGTGAAAATCTATTTTCATTTCACAAACTGTTCGGCGTGTTGCTTGCGTCATATTCATTGTGCTGACGTAATACACACACGCTCAAAAAGAACAAAACAAAAAATATAACAAAGATGGCCGTGGAGAGCGAACAGAGGGAAGTGCGTGGGGGGGGGGGGAAGGAGGACCCACCACCCGCTTCGTCTGAGTAGAAGGGCTGGACCGATGCATCAGCAATGGCTATGTGGCCCATTACCTCAGACCAAGTCTAGTTCTTGTCCGCTAGTGTTAGCTATTGATCCTTAGGACTGACCCAGATAATAGACTGGTTACAGAGGACAGCTGGGGATGGGGTGTGGGTGTGGTGGTGGTGGTGGAGGGCTGAAGGGGGGGGGTGATGGGACTGGTAACGGGGGCGGTGGGGGCGAAGTCGGCGCGCACGATTTGTATGTGAGCGCTTCTCTATGTGTTGGACGCATATGTGTGAGCGTGATGGGTGAATGAGTTTGAGGGAGTGTGAGCCTGAATGGCGTATGGGTGTGAGGCGGCAGGTTGTTGGTGTCATGGGGTGGAGCTGGCGGGGAGAGTGGGGGGAGAGGGGGGGGGGTCAGAAGAGTATGTAGGTGTGTGAGCGGCAATGCGCGTGAGTGATAATGAGAAACAAATTAAGTCATGATAAAAAAAAAACCGGAAGAAAAAAAAATCTTGTTTATGTCAGTTTCAATTACGTCACAGATGAGTGACGTCATGTTTGTTGTTGTTGGGTCACTTACGAGAGCAAACAACAAAATACGACAATGTTATAGCTGGCTGGAGGAAGAAAATGTTATTGTTGAATGTAAAACCGGAACATGTTAGGTTACGAGAAAGAAAAAAAAAAACAAATCAAAGTTTTGGCAGATTTAAGAAACGGACAAAGGTCCTAAAACTTCAGCAGCCCCCCCCCCGCGCCCCTCCCTCCCCCACAAAAGAAAAAAGCTAGCCTCTCATTTGTATAAAAATTTCCCCCTGCTCATTTTTTCTTTCACAAGAAGCCGAAAAATGTGTCCAACGCCCTTGGCTTCAACCGACCAAGAGCTACCTCCGAGTATGAAGATTGTTTTATCATCCACATAGCTCAATGTCGTAGCCTATATATATGTTGTTTTTTTTTTAGTTGGCATTTTATATAGTTCAGCATATTCTTATCATACATTTTAAAAAGAAGGTAGCTGTGTACATTGCCACTGACATATCAATTAGTCTCCAGCAAGTGTCTGATGTCTCCTAGGACGGTCCATGTTCGCTCTCTACCACGTTTAACAGACGAGAGTTTTAACAGCGTTTCGACATAACACATCACCCTAAAAATTAGCCTTTCTGCCCCAATTTACCTTTGCCTTGCCCCCCCCCCCAAATTTGCCTTTGTCTAGTGCGTCCACAATCCTAAGAATGGGTTTGACAGTAAATTAATATCAATCAAGATCTTTCCATGAGGTCGTTTTATTTCAATATTTTCTGACATCTGCGTCCAATTTAGTTTCCTGTCCTGGCCAAACGTAGAGTGTCTTGCCTGTTATACACCAAGCCTCTACCTTGTCTCGTGATCTGTTTTATTTTATCCGTTCATGAAGATCTTCATCCAACAATAAGATCCTGGAACTAGAGCCATTCATAGGCAATGGCGAACTAGCTGACAGCCTCGGGCAAGCCCACTGGTAAAAGTCTCGTTGTAAAACTAGATAATTATAATCCACTTTAAATACCTAAACATTGCCATTAAACCATGCACAGATTTAAAGGGCGTTTGTGTGTGTGTGGGGGGGGGGGTCAACAAGTAACTTTGGTTATGGCTCCTAATACCATTCATGTTTTTTTATGCCTTAACATTTTAATTTTTCTTAACTAACATATTTGTTTGAACTTATTTTATATTTTCCTGATATTCAACTTTTTTTTTTTAATTTTTTAATCCATTTATAGCTGCATCATAATTTGTTGTCAGCTGTTTCCGTGTGAATTGATTTTATATTATATTTATGTTTTTATTCATTCTATTTTTATATATATAGGGCAGTGACTAGCCTTAGGCAAAATTTTGAAATGATTATATCTATATTACAAAAGAAAAAAAAAGCTTTTACTTTTCCAGTGTTGTGATTAAGTTGAGATATTATCTCAATTTGCTTTAGGTCTTTAAATTTGTCCACATATAGAATGTCAAAGCCGTGTGTTGTATCAATGTCTAGCATTCATGGCATATGTTATTTTCAGGTTTTTCTAGCAATATTTACATTCCCAGATTTCATTTTTTTTCTTATTTTTTAGTTGTGAAACATTTTGGCGTGGGTGTGTGTATGTGTGTATATGTGTGTATATGTATGTAGATGTATGTGTGTGTATGTGTGTTTATATCTGTGTGTATGTGTGTGTATTTGTGTATGTAAGTATGTGTGTGTTCGACCGACCCAAACCCCTCGCAACAGAGCGACCCCGGATATGGGTATTCTGTTATCATGAAACTAATTAAAAACTAACTAGACTTTAGGGCCACGCACATGATATTTACACAGGGCCACGCACATGATATTTACACAGGGCCCCGCATATGATATTTACACAGGGCCCCGCATATAATATTTACATAGGGCCCCGCACATGATATTTACACAGGGCCCCGCACGTGAACTTTACACAGGGCCCCGCACATGATATTTACACAGGGCCCCGCACATGATATTTACTCAGGGCCCCGCACGATATTTACACAGGGACCTGCAACAAACATTTCTTTATTTCGATTGTTTGTAAGTTTTTCAATGGATAACAATAACGGCCCTGATGATTGTAATGACTGGTACTCAGACCAATTGACCAACTTACTTTCTTCATGACCCACTCCCTCCCTCCCCCCCCCCCCCCAGACACACATTTACTCACACTCACATATACACACACTTGCACTCACACACACACACACACACACACACATACACACACACACAGCCCCGTGACTACCAAAATGACCCGTCATATATATTCTCAAGTTTGAAACACTTACTTCTATCTTACGAAAAAACGATTTGGCATGCATTCATTCAGAATGACGCATTGGATTATTTTCATTTTATTGATATAATATTTTCCAGACCCGCTGATCAACTGCCACTGACACGTGATTCATGCGTTCACAATATTATGAGATTACATTTTTTTTTAAACGCTGACACATAAATGCGTTAATGTTTTTACCCAAATGCTATTATTTCAGAGTTGCCCTTCTTTCATCCAAACCAAAACCGATATTTCAATGGTCTTGGAGGAGGCACCACGGGAAACATAAACACGTAACTGGACATGCCGGGAGCAGAACCCGCAACAACAAATTCGTTCAGTTTACCACAAAGTAAACGAAGTAAAGTATTAAAAGACTATTTAAGGCAAAGGGTGAGGTGGGGGGGGGGGTACTGTTCCACGCAGGGGTCAAATCCGTTCAAAGTGCTGTTCGGGTATATATTAGCCAGTTTTCATATGAAATCAATACTAATTTTCTGTTTTTTTTTTTTTGGTCAATTTTCTCTCCCCTCTCCTCTCTATCCCTTATCTCTTTCGCTCTCTTAAATATTTCTCTGAAACTTGATTTAGGATAATTTACTAATACCGGATCATGCAAGCATCCATTATATGTTAAACATATAGAAAATAGTCTTCTATTTCAGTTGCGTTACTTGAGCCAACAAAAGCGAGCACAGGAAAAAAAACAAAACATCAGCAAAAAACCCAATCATTTACTTACTGCACAATAGAAATAACTTGTTTTTTTCTTCTTTTCTTCGTCAATCTTCAGTTCCTCTTCAATATCAATGACGTCATCGTCTTCAAAGTCACGCTTCTCCCGCAGGGGAGATTATTCACTTAACTAATCATATAATAATTGACTGGAGAGCGGTGAGGAGGCAATGATGGATGGAAGGTTCGGTTGCCGGGACAAAAGATGCACAACAGTGTGTATCACGTGACTTTACAGGGACGATTTCATTGGTTGTTGGTGGGCTGCTGTATTTTGTTGTTGTTGTTGTTTCTCTTTTCATCCTCCATGATGAATGAATGGACAAGTTCTCTTGTAACAACAATGTGACTGCAAACCGTCATTTCCGACTCATCGTCTCACGGCCTAGATAAATGTAAAACTTATTGACCTGGTCAAAATATATATGCGTTAGACAGTGTAGCCCATAGCTCGAACATTTTATTTAAAATACACTGTATGATCTATTTCAGGCTCGACTAACTCACGGCCAACGCTCCCCTTTACTCTTGTGAGCAAGGAACTTTTGATGTGCATTGACTTGAGTTAATTATTTTTAGACTTCTTGCAAGGCTAAGGACTTCAGCAATAACTTTCCAGCGCACTCTGGTTTGGAAAGGGGGGGGGGGAAGGGCGAGGTCACTTCACCCCATATTAGATTGGACCACAGCATTTCGTTATCTGTTCACAAGACCTTTTACTAGGCCCTTACTAGTGTTCTTTGGGCGGCCCCTACTAGTGTTCTTTGGGCGGCCCCTACTAGTGTTCTTTGGGCGGCCCAACCTTTCGGTGGCCTTAAGGATTCCAATGCAGAGCCATATTTTTTTGTTGTAATATCTTCAAGCGGCTTCCTGAGTGATCTTCTTGTTCATTCTGGATATTTGTGGGTCTATGGGGGTCTTGGTCAGCCAGTTACCAGAGAGCTTCGTTCCTAACTTTATCTAGCCAACCTATCTTTAGGACTCTCCTGGGGCAACCAATTACGAACGTCTGGAGTTTGTTGGTCAATATGTTGGTGGTACTCTACGTGTCTGCACCATACAACAGGACGGATGTGACACTGCTACTGAATATCCGGATCTAGAATACACAGCAAAATTTATTTCAGGATAGGCCAGGGGTCGGCAACCTTTTGAGACGGAAGAGCCAAAAGTTAAAATTTGCATTTTTCTCAGTTTTTGAAGAGCCACTAAAATTGTTGTTTCAATATTATGGTATTTGATTAGGCCGCAATTTGACATCGAAAGAGCGGCATGCGGCTCGTGAGCCGCAGGTTGCCGATCCCTGAGTTAGGCTATATACGACCAGCACTTCTCAGACCATAAGCAAGGAACTTTATTCAGAGTACCTGTTTTATTCCTTGGACTATATGTGGATCAAAGGGCCATATTCGTTAAATTCTATTTCTATTCATTTTCTATTGATCCCGGCGTTCTATCAGATTGAAGAACCCATTGTGGCCCATCATTCAAAAAGTGACCATACGCCTGGTCTAAACGGAGAGAATAAATTCTAAGACAGTTTATGCTATAAGTGTATCCTTCAAATAAAGCAAAGCAGTAAATAAAATAAATAAACCAGTATTGTACTCTTAAGCTAAATAGTTACTATGGAAACGCGACTGTATTCTATTTATTATTATTGTACATAAAAATGAGCACACTAACAGAAATTATTTGTCAGCCGAATGCGGAGATTTGATAAGAATATTGTGAAATGACTTGACTTGTTATAGTCGTAGAAACATTGGTTTACAAGCATGGGCGTATTCATGCCCCCCCCCTACATTTTGAAAAAATGTCATATAAGAGGGGGGCATTTGCTTCCCCCCCCCCCCTTACATTTTAAAAAAAGTCATAAAGTTGTTATTTGCCTCCCCCCGGAAAATTTTTGCCCCCCCCCCCTTGAAAAATTCCTAGCGACGCCCATGTTTACAAGCTGTGTCAAGCAAAGACAGATTTAACGATAGACGCACTCCCGGACTCCAGACTTGTGAGGGGGGGTGGTGGCTCCATAAAGACCACATTTATACAGAGATAATGACCCGTTTTTGATGTTAGTCATTTCCAGGGGGTTGATATTTATAGACAAATTAATAAATGAAAAGGGTCCCGGGTTCTAATCCCGTTTTCAAGTCTCAGTGAGTGGGTTTTATTTAGGTCCAGGTGAAAGTGCCCAGCTTTAAATGGGTACCTGACTTTAAATTGAGGCGCCTGGACCTTGGACTAACCACATGATCACTTGTTGTAAAGTAAGTAAAAATAATGAACCTTCCCCCACCCCCTAATCATTTTAACCCCTTTTTTTTATCTACAATTTATTATGTAAAACAACACAATACACAATATTGAATTATAACAAATTCTTAAAGAGTAATTAGAAAAATGGATAGCATTAAAATGAAATAAAAAAAAAAAAGTAAAGTTCCCTTTGCCCTAACGGGCCATCTGGGCTGATGAAGTGTAGAATTCATGTTTCTATAACCTTGGCATATAAAGGGATTGTGTGGTTAGCACAACGCCCAGCCATCTATACCACCCTAACTAAAGTCAGGTACCCATTTAAAACTGGGTGGACTTGTGGGATTTTTACTAGGAAACATTTCTTTGGTTCTCATCGCGGATCGAACCCAGGACTCTCAGTCGACAATCTACACCACTCGACCATCCGTCCCACATTATTATGGTTATACACAAATAAAGTCTGACACACTGAACACACACACACACACCGACACACATATTTCTGCTATACTTCACCTTCTATCCAATGACGTAATTATGCCAACCGTTGACTGTACATGTACATGGTCATGTTACTAAAACTAAACCTAACCCCGAGATAACAGACATTGCATAATCAGTGTATATCGCATATATCTATCACCTGCTCCCAACTTTGATATCGTCTCACATTAAATAATATCAAAATAAAACCCCAAGTACATAAAGAGAGGTACCGTACGTTTTTTTTTTGGGAGATTGTTGTCAGTAAAATAATCCTGTAGTACTAATAACTTGCTACTGACTTCATTTTTTTTTGTACTACTTTGATCTGTTATCGCAGCTACGGTTGACCGGTTCATAATTTGACTGACACCTAACACTACATTGTGTGCATATATATATATATATATATATATATATATATATATTTGTTTATTTATTCATATATACACCTATATGTATATTACTGCAGACGTAACTAACTAGACGGAAGTGCGTCTAAAGATAGGCTCGTGGACATTGCTAGGTTGTGACCGGGGGGAGGGGACCTTGTCAAGACATTTTTTTTTAATGCGGGGAGGGGGGTGGGGTGGGGAGTCAAACGCAGAATTTAAGCGCCCTTCCGTAGGGCACCTCCCGGCTAGTCTCTGTGGCCCAGTGTTCTAATATAAACACGTGGAATTAAATGTATCTCTTGGCATGTGTTTTAGCATTACATTAGCTGCAGAAATGAGTAATAATTTGGGGCGTACAGCTAGCGTATGGTTAATTATATTTATATCATCAGATTTAAATGGGGGGGGGGGAGACCCTTTGTCACCAGAGCGTCTAATCGGTCGTTCGGTACACCTATATCTAAGTAGGGCTTCAATATGAATGAAATTATGGGATACATTTTTATCAGGCTCAGGGTTAGAGCTAGCTCACTGTCCGGGTTTACCATTGGGCTAGCTCACTGTCCAGGTCCACCCTAGGGCTAGCTCACTGTCCGGGTCCACACTTGGGCTAGTTCACTGTCCAGGTCCACCCCTAGGCTAGCTCACTGTCCAGGTCCGCCCTTAGGCCAGCTCACTGTCCAGGTCCGGCCTTGGGCTAGCTCACTGTCCAGGTCCACCCTTGGGCTAGCTCACTGTCCAGGTCCGCCCTTGGGCTAGCTCACTGTCCAGGTCTGCCCTTGGGCCAGCTCACTGTCCAGGTCCACCCTTGGGCCAGTTCACTGCCCAGGTCCAACCTTGGGCTAGCTCACTGTCCAGTCCACCCTTGGGCCAGTTACTGTCCAGGTCCACCCTTGGGCCAGTTCACTGTCCAGGTCCACCCTTGGGCTAGCTCACTGTCCAGTCCACCCTTGGGCCAGTTACATGCCAGGTCCACCCTTGGGCCAGCTCACTGTCCAGGTCCACCCTTGGGCTAGCTCACTGTCCAGGTCTGCCCTTGGGCCAGCTCACTGTCCAGGTCCACCCTTGGGCCAGTTCACTGTCCAGGTCCAACCTTGGGCTAGCTCACTGTCCAGTCCACCCTTGGGCCAGCTCACTGTCCAGGTCCACCCTTGGGCCAGCTCACTGTCCAGGTCCACCCTTGGGCTAGCTCACTGTCCAGGTCCACCCTTGGGCCAGTTACATCTCACCAGGTCCACCCTTGGGCTAGCTCACTGTCCAGGTCCACCCTTGGGCTAGCTCACTGTCCAGGTCCGCCCTTGGGCCAGCTCACTGTCCAGGTCCACCCTTGGGCTAGCTCACTGTCCAGGTCCACCCTTGGGCTAGCTCACTGTCCAGGTCCACCCTTGGGCTAGCTCACTGTCCAGGTCCACCCTTGGGCCAGCTCACTGTCCAGGTCCACCCTTGGGCTAGCTCACTGTCCAGTCCACCCTTGGGCCAGTTACATGCCAGGTCCACCCTTGGGCCAGCTCACTGTCCAGGTCCACCCTTGGGCTAGCTCACTGTCCAGGTCCACCTTTGGGCCAGCTCGCTGTCCAGGTTTACCCTTTGGGCCAGCTCACTGTCCAGGTTTACCCTTTGGGCCTGCTTACTGTCCAGGTCCACCCTTGGGCTAGCTCACTGTCCAGGTTTACCGTTTGGGCTAGCTTACTGTCCAGGTCCACCCCTGGGCCAGCTCACTGTCCAGGTTTACCGTTTGGGTTAGCTTACTGTCCAGGTCTACCCTTGGGCTAGCTCACTGTCCAGGTTTACCGTTTGGGCTAGCTTTCTGTCCAGGTCCACCCCTGGGCTAGCTCACTGTCCAGGTCCACCCTTGGGCCAGCTCACTGTCCAGGTTTACCGTTTGGGCTAGCTTACTGTCCAGGTCCACCCTTGGGCCAGCTCACTGTCCAGGTTTACCGTTTGGGCTAGCTTACTGTCCAGGTCCACCCTTGGGCTAGATCACTGTCCAGGTTTACCGTTTGGGCTAGCTTACTGTCCAGGTCCACCCCTGGGCTAGCTCACTGTCCAGGTCCACCCTTGGGCCACCTCACTGTCCAGGTTTACCGTTTGGGCTAGCTTACTGTCCAGGTCCACCCTTGGGCTAGCTCACTGTCCTGGTTTACCCTTTGGGCCTGCTTACTGTCCAGGTCCACCCTTGGGCTAGCTCACTGTCCAGGTTTACCCTTTTGGCTAGCTTACTGTCCAGGTCCACCCTTGGGCCAGCTCACTGTCCAGTTTGCCTCGTCGAATCCCATCAAATGTCAGATTTACTTTTGGAGCAGAGTGGATTGTAGCGCGTACCCCAACCCTGAGCCGGATAAAAATATGTCCCATAATTTAAGTCAGATCTATTGTCATAACTATTGTCAGAACTATTGTCAGAACTATTTTGGTTTAAACATTTTCAAGCGGTAACGACCACACAAAGAAAAAAAAATTTACAATACAATTAAAAAAAAAATATTGTTTCTATTGTTGCATAAGTCTGCCGTTCTATATAATTTGAGACCTGTCTTACTAGCCCCTCCCCCTCCCCCTACCTCTCCCCCCCCTCACCCACTTCTCCCTTTCAACCAGCACATTCGAACTTAAACCACATTCCTAAGTAGTGTAGTCTGTCTGTATGTGTCCAAATTACCCCCGCCGTTCAAATACACACGTGTGGTTAACACGACCTCCCCACACACATACACACACACACACACACACAATTTAATAATAGGCATAACTTTTAAAAAAGGAGGGAGGGAAGGGGGGAGAGAGAGAAAAGTGAAGACAGCGGTTTTTGAAAGAAAAAGTACCTAACAATCTGACAGGGTTATCGTTACTTGTCCCAACAAAACCTGTATTAATACAAACATTTGTCAACCTTTTTTTTTTAGTTATAAGCTGGCTGCTGATTATGTCCCTTGAACTTCTTGATTTGTCGCTGCTGTGGGTTGACTTCATGTTAAACCTGATAACACTGTGTCACAGTTTTAGTAAGAGCATGACGATTCTGCTAAAAGAAAATTAGGGATATTATGTACAGTTTATTGTCATCTGGTCTTTGACAAAATCTGTTTATTAGATGTTTTTTTTTAAATTTGTTTCACCCCCGTCCTCCTCCACACACCCCCCCCCCCCAGGGACCACCCATTTTCCAATAGAAAATGTTACTAGGTTATCTTGTGAAAGTATTCCATTTCATATGTCTGTCTGTCTGTGTATCTGTCTGTCTACCAATACATATGGCTGCCTGTCTGTGTATCTGTTTGTCGACCAATACATATGTCTGCCTGTCTGTGTCTGTCTGTCTACCAATACATATGTCTGCCTGTCTGTGTATCTGTCTGTCTACAAATACATATGTCTGCCTGTCTGTGTATCTGTCTGTCTGCCAATACATATGTCTGCCTGTCTGTGTATCTGTCTGTCTACAAATACATATGTCTGCCTGTCTGTGTATCTGTCTGTCTACCAATACATATGTCTGCCTGTCTGTGTATCTGTCTGTCTACCAATACATATGTCTGCCTGTCTGTGTATCTGTCTGTCGACATGTTTATCTGTCTGTCGACATGTTTATCACTCAGCCTTTCTGTCGATCTATAAGTGTATCCATTTTACTGACAGTCTGCCTGTCGATCTCTCTAGCTCTGTATATTTACCTTTCTATCTATCTATCTATCTATCTATCTATCTATCTATCTATCTATCTATCTATCTATCTATCTATCTATCTATCTATCTATCTATCTATCTATCTATCTATCTATCTATAACATGTCATGTTTGTATGTCACTCAATCTGTCATATTGGTATGCATGTGTATGTCAATCTATCTGACATGTTGGTAAGTATGTCAATCTATCTGTCATTTACGGAAGATGTTGACATTTCTATACTACAGAGTTGTGTTTGTCATCTGATTCTAATTTGAGATTTCGCTATTGTTTCTATCTTCAAAAGGTTGATGTCAAAAATACAATTATGAACATTTCACCATACACCAAAAAAAGTTCACAATACATTTCTAAAACACATATCGGAAGAGTATCACGTAATGTACATATCAGATTAACTTTAAAACACACATAAACACACATACAGCAAAAAAAAAATGTAATCTGAAAGGCGTTCCTATCTTCAAAATGAAAAGAGCTATCAGTACAGTGATCCACACTTCATATCTTGGATTAATTTTGCTATATAACTACAGAGGTAAAGAGGATAAATAGACAGATTATGTAGATTAGACAAACAGTCGAACGGATAGACAAACAAACTCGTATTGATTAGGCTTCAATCTGTCTGCAGCTATTTCTCTCTCTCTCTCTCCCCCCTCCCCACCCGTCCCTACACTCTCAACAACTTTTCTCCTACGATTGTGTGTGTGTGTGTGGTGGTTGAGGGGTGGGGTTAAAAAAAAGAACGACAAAGGCGATTCGTCCCATCGGAAAGTTGGACCACACACACACACACACTAGACCTAACTAGACTATCTTTACAACAGCAGGTCTGATCAATAAACACATCTCGCTGATACTGTCTGAGTTGACTCCATTTGAATGTTGTTGCCTAGTCGAATTATGAAGATGAGGTCACGAAACTTTGTCCAGTGTTATTGTTGTTTTTCAAAAAATTCACAATTTATGTCAGTGTAGATTGAATAAAAGGATAAAACACGAGAACAGCTCAATACACGTAGCAAGGTGTTCCCTCTCTCTGAAATTCGACCCAAGTTGGGCCCAGTGCTCTCTCTAAGTTGTGCTAGTGTGAGTGTGAGTGTGTGAGTGTGAGTGTGTGAGAGTGTGAATGTGAGTGTGAATGTGAGTGTGAATGTGAGTGTGAATGTGAGTGTGTGAGTGTGAATGTGAGTATGAGTGTGTGAGTGTGAATGTGAGTATGAGTGTGTGAGTGTGAATATGAATGTGAGTGTGAATGTGAATATTAATATGAGTGTGAATGTGAATGTGAGTGTGAATGTGAGTATGAGTGTGAATGTAAATGTGAGTGTGAGTATGAGTGTGAATGTGAGTGTGAATGTAAGTATGAGTGTGTGAGTGTGAATGTGAGTGTGAATATGAATGTGAGTGTGAATGTGAATATGAATATGAGTGTGAATGTGAGTGTGAATGTGAGTGTGAGTATGAGTGTGAATGTAAATGTGAGTGTGAGTATGAGTGTGAATGTGAGTGTGCCTGCACAGATTACATCAGAGCGCTCAAATATTTCATTTAGTATACATATATACATATTTACCATTATGTTTTGCTCAAAAAAAAAAATTCCTCCCAATCTTGCTCACAGCTATATATTTCGCCACACACAGCCGTCCACGCACAGCCATCCACATATAGCCGTCCACAAAAAGCCGTCCATACACAGCCGTCTACAAACAGCCTTCCAAACACAGCCGTCCACACACAGCCGTCCACAAACAGCTGTCCACACATAGCCGTCCACAAACAGCCTTCCATACACAGCCGTCAACACACATCCGTCTACAAGCAGCCTTCCAAACACAGCTGTCCACACACAGCCGTCCACAAACAGCCTTCCAAACACAGCCGTCTACAAACAGCCTTCTAAACACAGCCGTCCACACACAGCCGTCCACACACAGCCGTCCACACACAGGCATCCACAAAAAACCGTCTTAAAATTAGAGGGAACATTGGTTTTGTTGGAGTGAGGTAAGTGTCATTATGTTCTAATTCAAGAACCTCTCCCGTTCTGGGATTAATGACCCTCCAACTCAGGGGGCATAACTGGGTGTGCTGAAAGGACTGTCCACCATATGCGGCACATACGATTACCAATTGCCACAGGCCAGGGGTAACATGTGTCATACTTTTAGGAGCGACATTTTTAGAGTCTGTCCTGGGTGCTACTAAAGCTGTGTGTATATATATATATATATATATATATATATATATAAATATATATATATATATATAAATATATATATATGTGTGTGTGCCAATGTCCCTTCTCTTATGTCTAATGAACTGCAGTGGTGGTAAGGTTTACTTGGTAATGTTAAAGAAGAACGAGTATCTATTTATAAATATTTTTAATGAACCCCGTCTACAGGTCATACGATAACATTCGAATATATTTATTACTTCTGATAAATACCAAAGAGTTCGTGTTTACATGACTCGACAGCCCCCCCCCCCCCCCAAGCAATATTAAAATGTCCCCCATGGACAGTTCGAGAGAGGAACATGGCGCAGAGTCAACAGGGGAGTTAATTACTTAGAGGGAAAATATCCTCATCGACAGGAGAAAACAAAAAACAAGAGAAAACTGGGAAAGGAAAACAATTTCACTGTTATTACCCTTTGATTGGTAAATTTTTATTCCTTATATATTGCATTGGACAGCTGTGGATTTTAAATTTATTATTTTGATTCTTTATTTTGATGAATATGAAAACTGGATTCATTTATTGTTTAAACGTAAAAAGAGATTTAGAAGAAAAATAAATCTTAAGACGGATAAGAAGTTTAATATTTCACAAAAAAATCAATAAAAATAAAGCACTGGTAAACAAACAAACAAAATATTTACAATTGTTAACAAGGCCGATTTTTAGGATTTTGGAATCCCAAAGGCAAAGATTTTGATAGATATTTTGGATCCCAAAGTCAGAGATTTGACAGATATTTGGGATCCCAAAGACAGAGATTTTGACAGGTATTTGGGATCAAAAGACAGAGATTTTGACAGATATTTGGGATCAAAAGACAGAGATTTTGACAGATATTTGGGATCACAAAGACAGAGATTTTGACAGATATTTGGGATCACAAAGGCAGAGATTTTGACAGATATTTGGGATCACAAAAACAGAGATTTTGACAGATATTTGAGAGCCCTAGTCAAAATACAACTGGAGAGCCTTATAGCATTAGAGTTCATAGGAGGCTGTATAGTTCATAGGAGGCTGTATAGTTCATAGGAGGCTGTATAGAAAAGGTTGGGGGGGATATTAATAGTGAATACGTAGCTGGCCTGTCATTAAGAAAGGCTTTTCCTGTTACAAGTTACTGGACTTCAATGTACGTAACAAATGCTGTACTTCAGTGTACGTAACAAATACTGGACTTTAATGTACGTAACAAATACTGGACTTTAATGTACGTAACAAATGCTGGACTTTAATGTACGTAACAAATAATGGACTTCAATGTACGTAACAAATGCTGGACTTCAATGTACGTAACAAATGCTGGACTTCAATGTACGTAACAAATGCTGGACTTCAATGTACGTAACAAATACTGGACTTCAATGTACGTAACAAATGCTGGACTTCAATGTACGTAACAAATAATGGACTTCAATATACGTAACAAATACTGGACTTCAATGTACGTAACAAATACTGGACTTCAATGTACATAACAAATGCAGGACTTCAATGTACGTAACAAATGCTGGACTTCAATGTACGTAACAATTACTGGACTTCAATGTACGTAACAAATACTGGACTTCAATTTACGTAACAAATACTGGACTTCAATGTACGTAACAAATACTGGACTTCAATGTACGTAACAAATGCTGGACTTCAATGTACGTAACAATTACTGGACTTCAATGTACGTAACAAATGCTGGACTTCAATGTACGTAACAAATGCTGGACTTCAATGTACGTTACAAATACTGGACTTCAATGTACGTAACAAATGCTGGACTTCAATGTACGTAACAAATACTGGACTTCAATGTACGTAACAAATGCTGGACTTCAATGTACGTAACACATGCTGGACTTCAATGTACGTAACAAATGCTGGACTTCAATGTACGTAACAAATGCTGGACTTCAATGTACGTTACAAATACTGGACTTCAATGTACGTAACAAATGCTGGACTTCAATGTACGTAACAAATACTGGACTTCAATGTACGTAACAAATGCTGGACTTCAATGTACGTAACACATGCTGGACTTCAATGTACGTAACAAATGCTGGACTTCAATGTACGTAACAAATGCTGGACTTCAATGTACGTTACAAATAATGGACTTCAATGTACGTAACAAATGCTGGACTTCAATGTACGTAACAAATGCTGGACTTCAATGTACGTAACAAATGCTGGACTTCAATGTACGTAACAAATACTGGACTTCAATGTACGTAACAAATGCTGGACTTCAATGTACGTAACAAATAATGGACTTCAATTTACGTAACAAATACTGGACTTCAATGTACGTAACAAATACTGGACTTCAATGTATGTAACAAATGCTGGACTTTAATGTACGTAACAATTACTGGACTTCAATGTGCGTAACAAATAATGGACTTCAATGTACGTAACAATTAATGGACTTCAATGTACGTAACAATTACTGGACTTCAATGTACGTAACAAATACTGGACTTCAATGTACGTAACAATTACTGGACTTCAATGTACGTAACAAATAATGGACTTCAATGTACGTAACAATTACTGGACTTCAATGTGCGTAACAAATAATGGACTTCAATGTACGTAACAATTACTGGACTTCAATGTACGTAACAAATAATGGACTTCAATGTACGTAACAAATATCCATACACATCAAGACAATGAATACCAAATCACAGATGGAATTGTCCCCCCGCCCTTTGTCCAACCCCCTTTATTTTGGGTAGACCCATGAACAATACTGACCCATGGTCGGAGAGCTACGTACGTGCCTTGGTGGCGAGTCATTAACTTGACCGTGGACTCATGTCACCGAGATGGAGGTCTCGCCACTTAATTGATGAGAAATAATGCACAGCGCGTGATGTTTTCCTCGTGTCCATTACTGAAGGCGGAGAAAAGATTTTCCAGTCGTCTAACTCACAATTACCAGCCAACACAATAACAACTTGAGATTTTCACACATCAGACAATATTGTTCATTGATCCTGGGTGTGTGTGTATGCGGGGGGGGCATGGTGAAAGTCCTCTCTGTCTTCCGTGATGAGTCCGTAGCCATTACTCTGTTGGTTTTGGTGGGGGGGGGGGGAGGGCGTTGCAAGAGGGCGCTATATAAACCGTCTTATTTATGGGGAGGGCTGACGATTTTTTTGTGTGGCTGTGTGGCGCTTGGATTGTGAACATCATGTTAACCTCATTGCTATCTATCAAGTCTCAGTAATGATGAAACGTTTACCTCTTAGACAAATAGTTTGAAGGCAACGGGCTTGTCCCAAGAATTGAGGTCCCCACAATCTGGCCTATTCACTTCGCTTGTGACTCCTGAATCTGCCTACACTGTGTGACTCCTGAATCTGATTCACTCGCGGCCGCGTATGTCTGAAATAATTTTTAAAAAGTGTCTATGTCAGCAAAATGTTACATTGTTTAATAATATTGTCACTCTTAATCTACTACTCGGAGAACAACTGCATGACGTCATCCACAGTGGTTCTGAAAGTGTTGGTCGACTTTCAGTTGGCCCGTGAGACTAATTTGAGATTTATAATTAAAATATCGAAAGATGGGCCCATGCATACTTTAATTGCTCTATTTCTGCATATGTTATAAAACTATACTTTTGTAAATCTACATAGTAAATGAAGAAATCTATAATATGTATACCATTGATGACTTTAAATTATCTTTCAAAAAATGGGGAGTTTTTTTCTCTGCAGTGTCGTTGTGAAACCATTTGTTTGTTTTGAATAGTGGGTCAAAGTAGGTACAAATATGAGAACCTCTGCCATGGTGGTGTGTCTTCTCTAACTCACGACATTTATCAGGTAGCCGACCCCCCACCCCACACCCCACCCCACACCCCTGCATTGACAAGAATCAGCGTATGGAGATAGATATAATAATAAAGAAAAAAAGAGAAAACAATAACTGAATCCCCGAGCCAGTCGTGTGACACAATCAAACTCTCTTTATGTTTTGTTGACTGTTGGTTTTTTTTTTAAATAAGTCGAGGCGTCTTGTTGTAACCTTTATCTTGATTAAACCGGTTCGAGAACTTGTTCTCTTTCGGTAGGTACATTGTACTACTGAGTCATATCGACTTGGTAGAAGAGTGAGTGGTGGGGTGGGACGGGGGGGGGGAATTGGAAGATAGAGAGGGGGGGGGAGGAGAGGTATATAAATTTAATAGTCCTAGAGGTTTTCTTCAGGAGGTGTTTTGTTACAGGGTTGCGTGCGGGGAGGGAGGGAGGGAGGGAGGCGAGACAACTGAAGTTATTCCGTGAAATTTTTTTTTCTTTCTTTGTAATGGTGTTATTGTACACTAGATCTAGGCGGGGAAATGGTGGGGGGGGGGGGGCGTGGGGGCTGTGTCATATGTAACCAAAGTCTAATCTTTCACACAAAATTAGACTTTTTGCATGGGAAGATTACTTTAAACTGGTTTTTTTTTTATCAACATATCGTTACACTGTTTGATAAATTGGTGCAGTCGAGATAGGAACTTAGGGTTTTTGTTCAGGGGCGTGACAGTGTGTTTTGGGGGGACAGGTGGTCAAACTTATTAGAAATTCGGGAGGGGGGGGGCAGAAGGGGGGGCACACACAATCAATTTTATGGGGGTCCCTACAGGTTATTGTTTTTTTAATAAAACATGATGCTCTTTGTGCTTTTGAAAGTCACGTCCATGTGTATATTGCAGGAGAGGTGTGTGTGTGTGTATGTGTGTGTGTGTGTGTGCATTTTACGATATGTATCACTACTGAACTGGAAATAAACAAACCTTTTGGGGGAGAAAGTTAAATTATAATAGTTGTTGTTTATTTGGCATAGTCACAGATTGTCAAGAGATTTGAGAGACAAATAAAAATGAGATAATAAATTAGAAGAACCAACTTGAAAATCTTAGTTAAAAAAAAAATACGGACACACTTATAACGTATTGAAATATTTGAATTAATCTTGTATCAGGGCTGCCAATTTGGATGTTTTATTGATCCAGAGCAAGACATGTTTTTAGATATAATAAAATGCCATCAAATAATATATCTAAATTATTCAATTTTTATTTGTTTATATTTAGATTTTTTTTATTATTAACTATATGTTTAGTATAATCTAGATATTTTCATTTATTTTCTGGATAATTCTGTGAGAAAATAGTTGGCAGCGTTGTCGTGTACAGCATAATTATAAATCAACAGACTGCAGTGTATAACTAAGTCTTTCTTTACCATGTACCGGTTTTGTTCTCTTAATACAGGGGTCATGGGACTTGTCTTCATACAGTCAGCTAGTTACATGCAACAACTTTCTCGAATTCATTTCGTCGTGTCACATGACGTTTGTTGTTCGTTCATGTGTTTGTTTGTCAGGCCCAACACAAAATGTCCGCCGTCCGTTGCAAGTAAATAAAAATATTATTTGATGAGAAGAAATGGAAGGGAAAGAATACAGATAAAATTGGATTGACTTCGAAGTTAAAGCCTATCTATCTATCTATCTATCTATCTATCTATCTATCTATCTATCTATCTATCTATCTATCTATCTATCTATCTATCTATCTATCTATCTATCTATCTATCTATCTATCTATCTATCTATCTATCTATCTATCTATCTGTCTGTCTGTCTGTCTGTCTGTTTGTCTGTCTGTCTATCTGTTAGTCTGTTTGTCTTTTATTCCATCTGCATGTCTGTCATTCTGTCAGTCTATTTGTTTGATTGTTTGTATGTCTGCCTAAATACCTTTATTTTTCCTGTGTGTATATCTATGTTTATGCCTGCTTAAATTTACATGTCTGACTATCTGTATGTCTACCTGTCTCTCTATTTGTCTCACTGTCTATCTATGCGTCTATCTAATTGTCTACCTGTCTATCCTATGTATCTCAGTCTATCTATACGTCTGTCTGTATCTACATTCCTGATTGAGATCTCTGCCCATCTCTCCCCCCCCCCTTTCCCTCACCCTCCTCCGTCCATTAAAGTTTCACACAACACATATGCCCAATCTACTTTCCTTCATTGGTCGATTTCCCGCTTTTTCTAACCTCTCCATCCTGATCGTGTGCCCCCCTCCCCTTTCCCCTCCCCATCATGGCTGATATTGATTCATCCCACCCGCGATCCAAGAGCAGCAGAATGTCGTTATTATGTTATCAGAAAACGTCTTCTCAGACCAGAGCGACCACTGGACGTTTTGAAATGATGAGAAGGGGAAAACAAGGTTGCGAGGGAGAGAGTGAAAAGGGAAGGGGGGGGGATGTGTGAGAGGTCAGTAACGGAAATTTGGAGTGAAGATATAATTTGACCAGATGCAATTTTTAGTAACGATCGTTCAACGATAGGAGATTTAAAAAAAAAATCTTGCGTGTGTATGTGTGTACGTGTATGTGTGTGTGTTCCCCACTTCCCCAGCTCTCTTTACAATACAGGGTCATTAGGGTATCTTCGTAGACTTTCAGCGTAAAATTGAATCAATGATCCGGACAAATTGTCCACTTATCTGTATTTGCTGTACCCGCTAAAGTTGATCTACACGGTGAGTGATTTGAACTGAAGGCGACCATGTGTTGGTGGCCCGCTAACAGGAGACACGTGGATGGTGGCTTTTTTGATCAGACCCTTGCACTGACATATGTCACGACAAACAACCTTGACAATCTCTATCACATATTGTCACGACAAACGACCGTGACAATCCCCATCACATATGTCACGACAAACAACCGTGACAATCCCCATCACATATTGTCACGACAAACAACCGTGACAATCCCCATCACATATGTCACGACAAACAACCGTGACAATCCCCATCACATATGTCACGACAAACAACCGTGACAATCCCCCATCACATATGTCACGACAAACAACCGTGACAATCCCCCATCACATATGTCACGACAAACAACCGTGACAATCCCCATCACATATGTCACGACAAACAACCGTGACAATGTCCATCAAACATGTCACGACAAACAACTGTGACGATGTCAAACACAGGCTATGAGTAACAACAACTAAAATCCCACACTTGACATTTTCAATGGGGAGTCACCCAGCCATGTCAGCAATCCGTTCTCAGCTTGCACATCAAGGGCATTTATCCACAGCATACATCCATTATATCCACATCACTACCTATGGATAAACCTACATCACAGCTTTGGCTTTTTTTTTTGGCCTATCTAAACGATTTCTGTGTTTTTGATTTAATATTGTGTGTGTGTGTGTGTTTTCGTCTCCTCATTTTTTCTCACTCTCCGTTTGATTCAATTTCCTACATCAGATTTTTTTTTATAGCCTATAGATTTATATTCTTAACCTTTCGTTTTAATTCAAACAGAAGTCAGGGCGCTGTACAGAAGCATTCAGCCAAATCTACGACCAAAATTTAAAATAAAACAAGTGACGCGAGCCGTAACTTCTTTACACACTGGCGTGATGAACTGGCAATGAAAGCTTTTGCTCTGGATTAGAATTTTTCTTGCCAGGTTTTTTTTCCCCCCTTTCTCAAACTGGTTTGCTAAGTACGGTCTGCAAATATACGGTGTGAAAGGGACAAAAAAAAGAGGGGTGGCCGGCAGGGGAGCGTAACTCCAATGGGCCTGCAATTATGAGAACATAACTCCTCCGGTCGGCCTTCCACAACCACAATCTCTTCTCTCCCCTTCTCTCTCTCTCTATGTATGTATATATATGTGTGGGGTGTGTGTGTCTTTGTGTATAAAGTATGTTGTATCTGAACAGAAGGAGGGAAAGAAAAGGGAACAGCTAATAGAAAGGGCCACAGTGTGTGTGTATGTATTTTGTGCACCAGTGCAAATTCAACGGTGTTCCCATGAAGAGCTGACTTATATCAACCGTGTCATGATAGACATATTTTGCTACTGTGTTAACGCTGCCTGGAGAAGAGCCATTGATAGTTCGGTTGACGAGCGTGGGATGGGGGTGGGGGAAGGGGGTAAAAGCCCCTGAGGTTAAGGGTGTGGGGGGGGGGGGTTAAAAACACTAAAGTATTTGATTGCAAAGACTTGCATTGTAGACTGCAGTAAATGTATATCTGGTAATTTGCCGACTTTATACAGCCTAACTCCCATGCGAGATTTCAATGGCCGTCAACAATTAAAACTGCTACATGCAAGAAAGTATTTTTACGGATGAATTTTTTCCAGATTGTTTTCATGTTGAATACAGTCTGTGCTAAAAGTGGTGGGATTATAAAACAATAAAAAATAACATTTATTTTTAAAAATCTATAAAAAGATCTCTTTTTTGTTTTTGTTTTTTTAAAATCTTGTTTTTTTTCGGTAGGGTACAAATACAGAGCAGTACCAGTATAGGTCGAAATATACACCCCAGCTTACAACTCCATTATAAATTTTTTTTTGTCCCTTGAGCAAGTGAAACCCGGATGCATCGCTGTAGCTCACAATGGACTTCAAGTCACAACAAACGAACAGGCGAAATACACTCTTTGTGTATCTGATCAAATATAGATTATAGCTCAGCACCCCCCACACCCCACTTGCCTCTGGTAAGGATGAATCTTATAGGGGATATTTATTTTGCCAATCACAATGAATAACGAACTTGGCATTTGACTAAAATTATTTAACTGTTGGAGGTTTTCAGAAATGGGGCCCAAATTTAAGAGATTTTAGGGGCGACAGGCTTTATACCTTTCCTCGGGGCATTCAAATGTACTTTTCTTTATGGCCCCGAAATATAACTTTACCTAGGGCACTCTAGTGTACCAATAAATAAGACTTCCAAAGAAGGTATTATTTTTTTTACGCCGCCATTGCCAACATGATAGGGTGTAGTGTGCCTACCACACCGGAATTGTTGGCGGCGCTGATGCATGCCTACTAGAGCGGCGAGGTGTGTGTGCCCGCTATAATCTTCCGGGGTGGCAGAAAAGAGGGTTTTAAGACTTGCCCAAAATGGCCAGACCAGCAGGGTGTGTGTACTGCTGATCGGCCAGCATGGCAAGGCAAGGGGTTTGTTCCTGGTTCCTGCCACTCGGACAGAGGGGAGGGTGTAATGTGCATGAACCCACAGCCCGAAATGGCAGGCTGCGCAGGTGTGCTTGAGTGGGACAGAGTGGAAGGGTGTTGTGTGCCGACCAGAGTATATTATGCGGCCCGTATGCATGTTGCGATCCTATGTCGATGGCAATTTTCTTTGCTTAGAATTTTCGCTGTATTTTAAACATTTTATCCTGACTATTTGATTCGAATCTATGGATATTAAATCATTTTTATGGCTCGAGAATATTAGTTAGAGCTGCTTGACCTAAAATCAGATTTTGACCTGAAGGAGAAGTTCAAGTCAGTTCTTTTGCTGGAGTTTTAATGATGTTTGCCAGCAAATGGCTTTTCCATACCTAAAAAAAAACTTTGCTGCCAAGCTTTTGTCACTATTAAGGTTCACATACATCTGTGTGCAAGGGTTTTCTTGTATGAAAATAAACAAGTCTAAGAACAGATCGTTATTGACTGACTGCAATTTATATTAATTCATGCGAATCATAACCAGTATACTGGTTCCACGGTTCACAAACATCCAAAATTGTGAACAGTTACTTGTCATTAATTATAATTGTACTCTGTGGTCAACTTGTATGTATGTAAATTAAGTTCCCTTGTCTTCATAATAACAATAAACTTTTTTTTAAATAAAATGAATAGTAAAGTTTTATCACCAATTTTGCACAGCTCTAATTTAGTTCGTATTTTTAAAATGTAATGGGAATGTGTAATAGAGTGTGAATGTGAAATAAAATGACAAATACATAGTTCTTATCTTTAATTCATATTTTCAAACGTTGTAAATTGTAATTGAATTAGACAATATATATATGTGTGTGTGTGTGCGCTGCCCGCAGATAACATACATTTTCGATGTGGCCCTACTAAGAAATGTTTGCCCACCCCTGACGTAGCCCATTTGATGTAGTTCATATTAGCCTGGATAGAACTCAAACTGCCTCCACTAGCGAACGAGTTGCTAAAATACCTTGAATGAATTATCTATATGTATTAAGAAATATTATTAATATTGTCAGGTTTCTATTTTATGCCTTTTTTTAAATCAATTACGCAAAAATTTTATAAAATAATGTCAATTGAATGCAAAGATGTGCAAGTTAACTATTATTGGATAAAAAGTAATTAATTATTTTGGTTAGAAAAAAAAATACATCACAATCACAGATTATATAATATAAAAGAAGTTGCTCTTTTTTTTAATGGGTTATTTCCCTTTGACTATGGGACTCGGCGCTGTGTATGAATCAAATCACGATGTGCAAATAAATACTGGAGTTATTCCTCATAGATTTGTTCTTCAAGTAATCAGCCAATCATACAACACCGACGCATTAATGGTTGACGTATGGTTTGCGTAATTAGTGGCGACCTCTGGGGGTGGTGAATAGAGCAATGGCCACGTCCACGCCCTAATGGAGGGGGAGGGGGTGGGGACCTGTGATTGGAATGATTTGATTTACATAATCATCAAGGAAATGTGCTGATATTAAATATTCAAATGTGAAAAGATTCCTATTATGTTTTGTTTGGGCATGCAATTTGTTCTTAATTAATTTTAGAAACGGCTAAGACAAACCAAAGATACGTTAGAATTGGCGAACCAAAGATAGACTTAGCAAACCAAAGATACATTAGACTTAGCGAATCAAAGATACGTTGGACTTAGCGAATCAAAGACACGTTGGACTTAGCGAACCAAAGATACGTTAGACTTAGTGAACCAAAGATATGTTAGACTTAGCGAATCAAAGATACGTTAGACTTAGCAAACCAAAGATACGTTAGACTTAGCGAGTCAAAGATACGTTAGACTTAGCGAATCAAAGATACGCTGGACTTAGTGAACCAAAGATACGTTAGACTTAGTGAATCAAAGATACGTTAGACTTAGTGAACCAAAGATACGTTGGACTTAGCAAATCAAAGATACGTTAGACTTAGTGAATCAAAGATACGTTAGACTTAGTGAACCAAAGATACGTTGGACTTAGTGAACCAAAGATACGTTAGACTTAGCGAACCAAAGATATGTTGGACTTAGTGAACCAAAGATATGTTAGACTTAGTGAACCAAAGATATGTTAGACTTAGCGAACCAAAGATATGTTAGATTTTGTGGAACTAAAAGATACGTTTAATTTGGCGAACCAAAGATACATTTGATTTTCGCTCAAGAGCCGTTTTAAAAACGAAAGGTCTCCAACGTTATGCTTAACAAATGAACCTCTACAATTCAATATCTGGTTTCAGTCAACATGACACGTTGTAAATGCCTCATAGAGAGCTGTTTGACACTTGGCCTACTTTTAGTCAACATGATCCAATAGCTCCTGTGTTCATAAAAATCTACATTCCAATAAAGATTTACGCCCAGCGAAAAGGGGGGAAAAAAAGTCCAAACTGATCAATAGCATTGAATTGAATGGGAAGTAGTTGATTTGGATCTGTCTTAAGTCCTTCAATACCGGAGGGCGGAGGTCTTTTCGACTCAACAACCATGTGTCGTTAGTTTGTGCACAGAAGATCATGAAAACGTCCGTCCGGACCTAAACCTGTGATCACGATTAACTTGATCAGGGGGCTGGTGGTACGAGGGGGGTAATGTAAAGGGTGGGGGGGGGAATGGGGAGTCTTTGAATGGTTGACATTGTTTCAAAAGTGGGTCACAGTGCGGGCGACTCGACTTGTTTCTATATGTATTGATCTGACAAGCCTTGATTGATTATTGCCAATAGAAGAAGAAAAAAGTCCATTGTGCGCCGTGAGAGTTGAAGATTTGTTGAGAGGTTGCAGGTAAAAACTTTATAATTATGTTACAGAGCAATGCCATAGAGAAAATGAGATTTAAAAAAAAACAACTTATTATACAAGGCGTTAGGGTTTCTTTCTTCTATTTGTGAATGCGACACAGTGTTACTTGATACACGGTGTTACTTGATACACGGTGTTACTTGATACACGGTGTTACTTGATACACGGTGTTACTTGATACACAGTGTTACTTGATACACGGTGTTACTTGATACACAATGTTACTTGATGCACAGTGTTACTGGATACGCAGTGTTACTTGATATACGATGTTACTTGATACACAGTGTTACTTGATACACATTGTTACTTGATACACGATGTTACTTGATACACAGTGTTACTTGATACACAGTGTTACTTGATACACAGTGTTACTTAATACACAGTGTTACTTGATACACAGTGTTACTAAATACTCAGTGTTACTTGATACACAGTGTTGCTTGATACACAGTGTTACTTGATACACAGTGTTACTTGATACACAGTGTTACTAAATACTCAGTGTTACTTGATACATAGTGTTGCTTGATGCACATTGTTACTGGATACGCAGTGTTACTTGATATACGATGTTACTTGATACACAGTGTTACTTGATACACAGTGTTACTTGATACACATTGTTGCTTGATACACGATGTTACTTGTTACACAGTGTTACATGATACACAGTGTTACTTGATACACAGTGTTACTAAATACACAGTGTTACTTGATACACAGTGTTACTTAATACACAGTGTTACTAAATACACAGTGTTACTTGATACTCAGTGTTACTTGATACACAGTGTTACTTGATACTCAGTGTTACTTGATACACAGTGTTACTTGATACACAGTGTTACTTGATACACAGTGTTACTTGATACACAGTGTTACTTAAAAAGCGAAATCTACTGATTATTGGTTTTCTTCTTCAGTTAACTCTTTTAGAAATCTGTATAATGTTCAGCTGTAATTGACAAAAAAATATAAAAAAAAACAAAACAATAATTTTCTTGTTGTTAATATGTCCATTTATGAAATAAGTGACCGTATAACATACAGGTAGCATGGTGAATATGAAGTTATGTAGGTCATAACCAGGGTCAGAACAAATCTAGCGACACTTTTAAAATCTGATACAGTGGTTTCCTTTGTACTGGGTCTCGAGAGTTTACATAATGGACACACAAAGAATGTTATGTTGGTAATGTCAAGAAGTGCAGGCAAACATTTAAAGTAACACAAGATAACATTGATTTAACAGTGAATTGACTCGCAAACTTGTAACAGATGCGTCACGGTGACAGCTGCGACAATTGATTGACTCGGTCACAGAGTATCTATCTATCTATCTATCTATCTATCTATCTATCTATCTATCTATCTATCTATCTATCTATCTATCTATCTATCTATCTATCTATCTATCTATCTACTGGGGTGGCAAGGACACTGGTGTGTCAGATATTCATAACGATGTTCATATGACTCAAATGGTGGGTTTACCTGGGGGGGGGGGGGGGTGGCACATAATAATGTAATAGTTTAATCTCTCCCCTTTTCTTTCTATCTAATATAATAAATAATGTATTTCTGTCCATATTATTATAATCTATGTCAGTGGTACTTAATAATTAATGCTGCGAGAACCAGTTTGACAACCGTTTTTGTTTTAAGACTAACTTGCAAAGATACATTAAGATAAAACAGAATAAAAGAGTCATTATTGTATTGATAGATTTCCATTCACTTTGCACATATACAGCTATTTTCGGAAGAAATGGAGAAATATATATATATATATATATATATATATATATATATATATATATATGCATAAATAGATTCTTGATCTTTCAATTTAAAATAAAAAATAAAAAAATATCGCACCCCAACTAAAATTCGTTCACAAACAATTGTGGGTCGCGGCCTACATTTTTCAGAACCACCGGTTTATGTAATTCTGTCCATCAACGTATATCCCGTAGATTAAAGAGACCTAAACTGCTTGATGCATTAATTATTCTACATCTACCGTTGAACTATTTTATTACACTATTTTACCTGTATATTTCTTTACTTCTTTGGTTTACATTTTCCTCCCAAAAAAAAAAACCTGGTAAGAAAGACTTGTACTAAGATGTCATTTAATTCTTCAATCAGTTTTCAGTCATTTGAAATGTAATTCAGTGATTGATCAATCATTGTGCATATACTTGATTGTTTATGAATTTTCTGCTACGTTTCTTGTCATGATTACTTCATGGAGTGTTACTCAGTTTCATTCATCACTCACTGTAGTTGTATGAGCCCCGGACGTGCTGTGGCTATTGATGCACATCGGAAATTCAGAGTTTGGGCCTTTTCTTCCCCCCTCAACACCATACCCCTCCCCCCCCCCCCGCAATAACCATTTCTAATAGTAAAAAAAAAATTACACGTGAGTTTATAAAACCGGAAATGCACAGTTGTTCCCACAATTCCTCTTACCACAATAAGGTCACCGTGTGAAACCAACTCGCACTGACCCGTAGACTCGTAAGTCGCTGTTCCTAGACATTCCTCCTCCCCCCTCCTCCCGACCCTCCTTTCCGTACACAGTTCGCTCCTCCTTTTCAACCGTTGTCCTGCCTTTCTAATCGGCCGTGAGTGACCCTGATTACCACCGAGGGGTTTTATTGACCCGTGGGTACTGTGACCGTTGACCTCGGCAGGTGGAATTAAACAGGTGAGAAAGATGTTGAGTCGGAGACACTTGTCAATCTCTGTGACACCCACCCTCCCTCCCTCTCCCCCACCCCACATCCGACACCACCAAAGAACTTAACAAGGACAGGGTCAAAGGTGTGATTTGTGTTGGGAGGGTAGGCAGGCGGAGGGTACACAATTGTTGATCTACCACCGGAGTAAACAAACAATGACCTTTCACAAGACGGGTACATTGACAGCAAAGCCTTTTGTAGCATTGTCATTGACACGAGTTTCCGCAATATAAAATCTAAACCTCTTATAGCTGTTAAATTATATTCACAAACAGATATACGTTTAATATATATATATATTTATTAGCTGTACCCTGCAAAACCTTAGGCTTGATCGGTAGGCTAGGTTATTTTTGGTTTCGGGCAGATCCGATTTTTTCATGATTGTTTTTTAAACTGGAATACTGTTGTATTAATTCTTTAGTTTCGATTTAACTCAGAACCCAAATCGCTTTTATTTTATTAGATTTGTAATGTTTTTTTTTTATTTACGACTTCCAACTCTGATCTTGTTATTGCGACATTTTCTTAATTATCGATGACTTGGCGAATGATGTTAATGAGTCAAGAAGCCATATGCTAATGTGCGTCAGTCAGTTGGGCACAAATTAAGGGCACCACATTTGTATGCGTCACACTCCTACTCGTCTCTCTCCCGGATTTTCTTGTGGATTATCTATCCTGCTCTCATCGAGGAGTCAAGGAATGGTGGGGGTGAAGACCCCCTCCCCACAATCCCCACTCTCTCCCCGGCGGGAACCTTGAAAATAAAGAGGCGAAACTATTTTTACCGTTATGTTTCTATTGTTAAGTCCTGATTAGCTGATGGGAAAGCCATGGGAGAGTAATTTTTACTGGGTGAGCCATGTTTACTGGGTGAGCCGTGTTTACTGGGTGAGCCATGTTTACTGGGTGAGCTATGTTTACTGGGAGAGCCATGTGTACTGGATGAGCCATGTGTTCTGGGTGAGCCATGTTTACTGGGAGAGTCATGTGTACTGGGTGAGCCATGTGTTCTGTGTGAGCCATGTTTACTGGGTGAGCCATGTTTACTGGGTGAGCCATGAGAACGAAACAAATTAGAATACTTTTTAGTGGGTAGTGGTTTGGGCGTAGTGTTGTTTTTTTTTTCCTACCCTGACACTATCTGCCATCTATCTTTTTTGTCTATAGATAGTAACACCACGTGTCTTCATCATTAACATGAACTAAGGTGTCATTAGTCTGTTAGTTATAGTATTCCATCGGCTTAGCATAACTGTGCTATACTCACTCTGTGCAACTTATTTCTGTTCAGTTTTATCTAAGATGCCTTCAGTTTATTTCTTTATCTGAAGGTTATGTTGACATATCTTATTTCTAAATAAACAGAATGTTGTAGTTTATTTGCGATTTAAGTCCTACGTAGATTTTCAATGTCTAAACCATTAATAGGTATGAAAATAAGTGCAAAACAATACTCACCCAACGTTGGACCATTGACAACAACAAAAAAATAATCTAAAAAGTGGGTAAATATAAATATTGAGCAAAATGACCATTGGACATAAACAAGTTTACGGAAAGTAAATTGAGTCATTTTAAAGCTTGAACTGTTGAGAGTGCCTCCCGGAGAAAATAACAGAGTACCCAGCGGAGGCGCCCCCCTCCACCCCACCTCACCTCTTCATTCCCCGAAACCCAATGAAAAGTCCGTCTGGTCCGGCTAATTTTCTTGCCAACTTTATCTCTGTTCACAACACTTTTATGACCTCCAGCACGCTCAGAGCAAGTAACATGGTGGGGGGGGGGGGAGAGAGAGAGAGAGAAGGAGGGTAATGGGGGTCGTGTACTTTTACTATGACAAAAGACAACAACTAACGGAACAAACGATTGGGCCCCCACAATAATATTACGAGAGAGAATCTCTTTCATTGTGTTGGTCAGTTTGTGTCACATTTTCTGCTGATTGTATATTCATTAACTGTTAGCCTTAGCATTGACCTCACCACCCCCACCACCACCCCGCTCCAATCACTTGTCCGAAACTATTTTCTGACAGTTGCGGCTGGGGTGGGGGGGGTTGAAGGGGGAAGCTATATAAGTTTTTTTTTTAGATAAACTTTCTGCCCCCCCCCTCCCAGTAACCTCCTCCCTCTGTATCCGTTTTTTGAGATATACACATGCATTCGTACGTTACCCTATAACAAAAAGATTAATCAATGAACGATATATCAAACCATCCATTTAATTGTGGTCACAACATTGCCTCTTTCGTTTATATTTTACCTTTAAAAAAAAAATTTCCGCAATTTTTCGTTTTTTTGTTTGATTTTTGCATTATAAAATATTTCTCTAAATTGTGTTTGTTGCTCACACAGGATTTAATAGCAGAAACTCATTGCTGTTTGTGTCAACAGCTTAATTACAAAAAAAAAAAAATGGATTGATGTACATGTGAACAAGGAACACCTTTATGTATAGAAGTAATTTGGACTGAACTATGTTTTCATAGACCACACAGTCTGAGCTTGTGACCGTGAAGAAAACTAGGACTAAATCACGACTTTTTGGACTTTGGTCAATTGGTCTGGGATATTTTAGAAGTCCGACTCCCCAGAGAGAGAGAGAAAGAGAGAGAGAGAAAGAGAGAGAGAGAAAGAGAGAGAGAGAGAGAGAGAGAGAGACAAAGAAAGGGAAGGGGTTGGTGTCGAGAGTATAGCGATAAATGTGAAAAATGATGTCATTAGTTCAACTGGCCGCCAAACACCATGACAGTTAAGTAATAGGCGAGTCAGCAGAAACAGAATGGTTTTTCTTTTTTTTTGCTTAAATTAAGTTATGCCCAAGTCTCCAGGGGTGTAGCAGACTTAAAATGGCTGTAAGGGTGGACGGACGGTTTTGGAGGTAGGGGAGGGGGTGTTAAGCTATGCACGATGTCATTTGCATGTCTCAAGTTTTTTTTTAAACAACTTCCCCCACCCCCTGTGTGTGTGTGTGTGTGTGTGTTATTTATCAGAAAAACCGAGAGGAAGAAGAAAAGAAAAAAAACTCGAGGGTTGTGTCGAGGGTCAGTACACCTGTCTCATCTGATGAATGTAAACACACACGCAAGACTGGAATCAATCTACAGGCGACAACTAAGAATTCATCTCAAACCGGAAACTGAGTTTCTCTCTCTCCGGCGAGAAACTCAAAAAACGTTCCAGAGGGTTCCGATGAAAATTCATCGTGTGATATAACCATTGGGAAGGGGTTGGGGTGTGTGTATGTGGGGAGGGGGGGGAGAGCGGGTTCCACCGCACGAGCCCCTACGGTGCTTTGCTGCCTGTATGTTGCAATGTTTGCCAGATAGACGTTTGATGCCAAATTGGTTCGGAAAAAAATACATATTTGGTCAGAAACACAGGTCAACTGATAAAATTATAAAGGGGCGTGGTTGATAGGGATTTGGGGGGGGGGTGTCATAGAGTCGACCACCAGAACCGGGTTTACACTGAGAGACAAATAGGCGTCTCCCTGGGATAGTATCGTATGTGGGGTTGAGAGTTTTATCAAAAATGTGGAACTGTTTGTGTTGTCTTCTCTTGGCGGCTCCAATGAATGCACATTGGTTCATTAGGCTGAAGACGCCTATCTTAATGAGGCCGAAGACATCACGAGGCTGAATGCACCTATAATAAATGAGGCTGAAGAGACCTATGTTCATGAGGCTGAAAAGACCTATGTTTATGAGGCTGAAAAAACCTATGTTCGTGAGGCTGAAAAGACCTCTATATTCATGGGGCTGAATAAACCTATGTTAATGAGGTGGACGACAGTCGATGAGGCTGAAGAGACCTATATTTATGAGGCTGAAGAGAACTATATTTATGAGGCTGAAGAGACCTACATTTATGATGTTGAAGAGACCTATATTTATGATGCTGAAGAGACCTACGTTCATGGGGCTGAAGAGAACAATTTTTTAAAGGCAGAAAACTCATATGTTCTTGAGACTGAACAACAGGTCTGGGATACAATATCTACAACCTTCTAGCAGAATATTAATATCACCATAAAATCCACCAACGTATGCCATAAAATGTATCCATTTATAGGTGGGATCAAAACTGAAATGTTAACTGTGTTAAACTTCGCTTTAATTTGTAACGAATTTAAAAATATATTTCCTCAAATTTCAGAATAAAATAAACAACATGCCCAAGATTTAAAAAAAAATGTCCTCTTGATGGGTTAGACCTTACATCCTCGAGGGTGAAACTATTTCAACTTGAACATAGCACGTAGAAATAGAAAGGTCAGTTAGAAAACTGACCAACTAGTTCCATTAAGAAATATCGCATTGTACTTGAAAGGTGTGGAGTAGGGGGTGGGGGAAAGGGGTAAAAGGTCCTGACAGTGGATGGTAAGTTAAGATATGTGTGATAACAAATGCAGACTGGATAGATACTAATCAGAGTTGAGACAAGACTTGGAGAGAAAACGTGTTAAAGGAGTAAATAGAAAGATAGATATATCTATCAATCGATAAACAAATATATCTATATATACGAGAGAGAGAGAGAGAGAGAGAGATAAAGAGAGAGAGAGAGAGAGAGAGAGAGAGAGAGAGGGAGGGAGAGAGAGAGAGAGAGAGAGAGAGAGAGAGAGAATAGGTAGATAGATAGACAGAAAAGCTACATTAGATAAATAGATAAAAAAGATAGAGAGATAGAGAGACAGAATGGTGGATGGATGTATGGATAGATTGATATGAAAAGTTAGAGAAATAGTCAGAATGAGATGTACATTTTAGACTGTCTAATATAAATCGTATTTCGTTGTCTTTGTTGTTCTGAAAAAAATCTGACTATAGAATTTGTAGAATTTACAAATTAACCCATTAGTAGCCCAGATCAAATAAAAATAAGTTTTCAAACGATTTTAAAAAAAAATTAAAATGAACATACAAAAAGTTAAGTAGAAAAAAAAATCACCATTGTTAATTCATAGTATTTCAAGCGAAAGTCCATTTCAGTAATAGAGAGAGAATCGGGACAGACATTGGAGAGTAATGGACATTTTAACTGGACAGACGTTAGAGTACTGGACATTTTAACTGGACAGACATTGGAGAGTAATGGACAATTTAACTGGACAGACGTTGGAGAGTACTGGACATTTTAACTGGACAGACGTTGGAGAGTAATGGACAATTTAACTGCCAGTCATTGCGTGATCTGTGGCATTTCGAAACAAAAACAAAAATGTTCTTATGGGCAAAAATAAAAATCGGTTTCTACAAGAAGTCTGAGATGAACACAGACACACAACCACAGTCACACACACAACCACAGTCACACACACAACCACAGTCACACACACAACCACAGTCACACACACAACCACAGTCACACACACAACCACAGTCACACACACAACCACAGTCACACACCCAACCACAGTCACACACACAACCACAGTCACACACACAACCACAGTAACACACACAACCACAGTCACACACACAACCACAGTCACACACACAACCACAGTCACACACACAACCACAGTCACACACACAACCACAGTCACACACCCAACCACAGTCACACACACAACCACAGTCACACACCCAACCACAGTCACACACACAACCACAGTCACACACACAACCACAGTTAGTTTCAGCATGTCACCAGACTCAAAACTTAACCACCTACCTTCCCTGTCCCTCCTCATCAATAGAAGTTTCATTACACTTAAATTGGTTTTAATTTCGTATTATTTGCTCCATATTAATCCAGATTGTTACATTAGATGAGAGAAAAGGAAAAAAAAAACGATTTCACAATAGCAGTATTAGTATTATTAGTTACCTTAATCTGTCATAACGGATTTATACACTGGGCCATCTATAACGGAACTATACACTGGGCCATCTATAACGGAACTATACACTGGGTCATCTATAACGAAACTATACACTGGGCCATCTATGACAGAACTATACACTGGGCCATCTATAACGGAACTATACACTGGGCCATCTATAACGGAACTATACACTGGGCTATCTATAACGGAACTATACACTGGGCCATCTATGACAGAACTATACACTGGGCCATCTATAACGAAACTATACACTGGGCCATCTATGACAGAACTATACACTGGGCCATCTATGACAGAACTATACACTGGGCCATCTATAACGGAACTATACACTGGGCCATCTATAACGGAACTATACACTGGGTCATCTATGACAGAACTATACACTGGGCCATCTATAACGGAACTATACACTGGGCCATCTATAACGGAACTATACACTGGGCCATCTATAACGGAACTATACACTGGGCCATCTATGACAGAACTATACACTGGGCCATCTATAACGAAACTATACACTGGGCCATCTATGACAGAACTATACACTGGGCCATCTATGACAGAACTATACACTGGGCCATCTATAACGAAACTATACACTGGGCCATCTATGACAGAACTATACACTGGGCCATCTATGACAGAACTATACACTGGGCCATCTATAACGGAACTATACACTGGGCCATCTATAACGGAACTATACACTGGGCCATCTATGACAGAACTATACACTGGGCCATCTATAACGGAACTATACACTGGGCCATCTATAACGGAACTATACACTGGGCCATCTATAACGGAACTATACACTGGGCCATCTATGACAGAACTATACACTGGGCCATCTATAACGAAACTATACACTGGGCCATCTATGACAGAACTATACACTGGGCCATCTATGACAGAACTATACACTGGGCCATCTATAACGGAACTATACACTGGGCCATCTATGACAGAACTATACACTGGGCCATCTATGACAGAACTATACACTGGGCCATCTATAACGGAACTATACACTGGGCCATCTATAACGGAACTATACACTGGGCCATCTATACATTTTTGGGGAACCCTAGACAAAGCATCACATGGGGCAAATCTTGGGTCCTTAATATTCTTTGACATGTGAGGCCTCTTGGAACTTCCCACAACTGTTACGTAGGCCCAGCGCCCCATGAGAAGATCGCCCTCACTAATCTTTTATAAGTTTTAATGATTATTTACCTCCCCCCCCCACCCCCTTTCCTCCCGCCGACCACTTATTAAAGTGTATACTTTCTTTTACATGCATACAATGTAATGTATTTGAATTACATTTTATTACATGTGGCGTGATATATAATCCACGATTAAAAATCGAATCCACTTTTAAATGTTTCATTTAAATGTTTCAAAGCCACTTTAAAGCTTTGGTCTTCAGAAATCTGATAGATGGAAATATATAAACATATCATCTATCAGGTCGGCACCTAGGAATGGAATTCGGGGCCCCCTGACAAACAACCACATTAGGTGCTCTCTTGCCACCCCCCCTCCCCCGCCCTCACTTGTACTATCTGCTCACCACTATTCCATTATTCTGCACCAGCCTACGAGTATTAATAAAAAAACAACAACAACAATAATGCATTAGCAGTTAATTATATGAATCTTAAAGGCAGTAAAAGCATTTCGTTTCGCACCAGTTACAAAATAGAATATAGAGATTCAACTCTTGGAGTGATTTACTAGCAGACCTAGAGCCCGAATCGATCACTTACCCAAAGGCCTAATAGAAGCCAATTGGCCTTATTAGCAGGGCCCGGATTTACAATAAAAGGCCCCAAAATGTTGAATAGTATACAAAAATAAAATAAAAACTTAGCAAATTTTGTTTATTTTTTTTTAATGGGGCCTCAAATTTGTGTTGGCCTAGGGCCCCTACAAATGTAAATCCGGCTCTGCTTATTATAATTCATAGGCCTCAAGATTTCAGATGTTAAGTGGTCTTATGAGTACAGAAGGACGATACTGTTAGACAAGCTACGATTCATTCAAATGAGTCTCTCTCTCGAGATGCCCAAACCACATCAGTGTACACGCGATGGCCAAACCACGTCAGTGTACACGCGATGGCAAAACCACGTCAGTGTACACGAGATGGCCAACCACGTCAGTGTACACGAGATGGCCAAACCACGTCAGTGTATACGAGATGGCCAAACCACGTCAGTGTACACGAGATGGCCAAACCACATCAGTGTACACGAGATGGCCAAACCACGTCAGTGTACACGAGATGGCCAAACCACGTCAGTGTACACGAGACGGCCAAACCACGTCAGTGTACACGAGACGGCCAAACCACGTCAGTGTACACGAGACGGCCAAACCACGTCAGTGTACACGAGACGGCCAAACCACGTCAGTGTACACGAGACGGCCAAACCACATCAGTGTACACGAGATGGCCAAATCACATCAGTGTACACGAGGACTCAGTGAGGAACCAATGTCAACAACAACAACCAATCAACAGAAGGTGTTTTACTAAACAGTTAAATAACATGGGATACCTAGACTCGTTTGGTGGGCCCAGAGTAAGCGTCCGATAAAGGAAAAGGGGGGAGGGTGGTTTCAATAATTTATGCCATGGAATTTTTTTTTCTATGCTGCTGGATCAAAGCCCAATTATTGATGAACTATATTTTACCCACTTAAACTCCACATTGATCATCTGGTTTGAAAAATCGGGATTTATTATATTAGACTGATTTCAAAATAAATATTTGGGGAAAATTGTACAGTTTCAGTAGCTCACAGAAAAACAAAGCAGACACATTTCTTTAAATGAAATACTTCATCGTTGTTCTAATGATTGCGTCTGTTGTGTCCGGTACAATCTTTCTGACTCAAACACTCTATTTACTTAATCCTAATGTGGTTTACACCGTTTAGCTGTACCACTGGCTGGGAATCATCTCATTTAATTGCATTACGTCCCCTACCATCACCCTCAGGACCATCACCGTGGGGGGGGGGGGGGGAAGAAATTCAAACACCAGTTAGGGGCCAAAAATATGGGGAAAGGACGCTTAAAAAAATATTTTAATTCTTGGGGAGGGGATGGGATAGAGGGGCCCTCGTTGTCTCAGCTGTTCAGGGCCCCCGAACTCCTCACAGCGGGCATTAGCCCCCCCTCCCCCAACCCACTGAAAATTCCCACTGGACATTGACAAGAATTAAATGTATATTACTTTTAACACCCGCCCTCTCCCCAAATGGTTGCCCCCCCCCCGTGCAACTACCAACGTGCACATACGCAGAGATGCCCCCCCCCGGATGACTGCCACTTTGAGACTCATTGCAACTAAATACTCTCCAACTTCAACAAACTGTGTGGGCTGTGGGGGGTGGGGGGGGGAGGGTTGTTGGTGGGGGATGTTCGATGTAAGTAAAAAAAACTTGATAAAAGTCCCCCCATGGAATTCAAAATCACCAGACCGTGTACAAGAAAGAGTCCTTTCTGTGAGGCGCCTGTTGAAACCTCAAGAGAAATGGAGTTAGTTTCTTGATGCGGACACACTTCACTTACAGACAGACAAAGATTTTCTTTTTCCTTTTTCTGTTAAACAGTTTGTAAATAAAACGGGGGGGGGGGGGAGGGAGGAGTTCACTTGGATTTTTTTTCTTCTATTGCGTCATCTGTTGAGTTGTTGTTTTATAAATCGACATAAAAATGTCAAATTTATGTCTTGAATTTTTTATTTTTCCACATTTGATATTGACATTTGACCCAGGTATTGACTACGGAAAAACACAAAATATTTTTTTTTCATTTCTAGACTTTCATTGAATATTTAGTTTTCAGCAATCGGGGGCTGATCAAACAATTTGAAAACAAGATTCATTTTATTGATCACTGTCGTTACAATTTTTTTTCTCGCAGAGTAAAAATTTCGCTATCGATTTTTACATGTCTCAAAAGTATAACAATAAAATACTATTTATGGTGATGTTTTTTTTTATACAGGTCAGTCAAAACTATTCTTATTTAGTAACAACGAAGTCTTAACATCATCTTCCTCCCATCCCCCTCCCCCGAACTCCCTTGTAAAAACCTAGCGTGCACTTAACTAAAAATACTAAAACGTAAAAGATCTATAATCATTGATCCTCAGTAATCGATCGAACACTTCAGGGAAAGTGTCCTGAATAGTCCCGTTCAAGTTGGTGATGTAATGTGTTTAATCTGCTTAGAATTTTGAATAATTTAGATCTGTATATATTAATTTTATATTTTCTTCAGTTATCCCCCTTAGACCATACACATAAATGAAGACTAGGGTACACGACATGGGAGTTATGTTGCAAACTAATGTAAACTTTAGAAATATATTTTCTGTTTCTTTGAAGAAGATACAACTTTTTAGCGTAAATTGATTTCTTATAGAGCGATACATTCGCTAAAAATATTAAAATATGTATTGCAATAAATATTTCTTTGTCTTTTTGAATTACATGTACCATGTTTCTTTAAAATCCACTTAGAATGTTTTTGATTTATTTAGTAGAAAGGATTAATTAAAACTGTTTAAATTACTTGTCTTAAAATTAGCTTTAAATGGAATTAACGTGACTCTTGAGAAAAGTTTTCAAAGCCCAACTTATGACAGTTCAATAATTGTGTAGAGATAACTAGATGTGTTGAGATAGACGCCATGACATGATGACGGCTGTTAACAACCGACGCCATATTGTATTGAACTCGATCAAGTAGTCTCAGGGGACTTAACTGTGACGACGTCATTTCAATGTTTCGTTTGTGCAACAAAAATCTCAAAAAAAAGAGAGTTGAATCAATAATAAACACACACACACTTACACAAATGTTTAGTCAACAATGATTCGTGTCTGTCTATCTGTTTGTGTGTGTGTGTGTGTGTGTGTGTGCGTGTGTGCGTGCGTGCGTGCGTGCGTACGTGTGTGTGTGTGTGTGTGTGTGTGTGTGTGTGTGTGTGTGTGTTAAACACAATTTATCAGGTCGTTTTAAAATACTCAGTTTAAAAGGTTAGTGACATCTAGTACACGATCATTCACATAGTAAATTTTAAAACGACTGAAGCTTGTTGGTGGAGAAGCTTGTGATTATGGACAGAGCTGTAAAGGTCGCGGGTTTGAATCTAACTGATTACAGATACTTATGTCTTCCACCGTTTTAGCCTTGGTCGTGGTGTTGATGTACATTGGGTAAATAGAAATGGTTCTAAAAGTGGCTGCACTTGGCTCTATGCTAGGAATATACACGGCTCAAAGAGATGGGGAGAGGACTTCACAGACTTTGATATAACATTCCACATCATAATTTATTGCGAGACTATAGACTCTATTACACACACAACACACACACACACAATACACACTTACATACATGCACTTTTACACAATACATATATTTACATGCACTAGACACACATGCACACTTACACAACACATATATTTACATGCACAAGACACACATGCACACTTACACAACACATATATTTACATGCACAAGACACACATGCACACTTACACAACACATATATTTACATGCACAAGACACATATGCACACTTACACAGCTCACACACACACACACTTTCAAAACCCACACATAAATCCAACCCAACGTAATAGTGACCCAGTATTTACAGGCTGTGGGCATGACGTCATTTTTGCCTTTTTAGTCTCAAATACCCCCCTCCCCCAATAAGCATAAAAACTCACCCCTCCCCTCCTTTCTTTCTCGCTCTCTCTCTCGCCCTTCACTCTCTCTCTCTCTCTCTCGCCCTTTCTCTCTCTCACCCTCTCACTCTCTCACTCACCCTCTCATTCTCTCTCTCACTCTCTCTCTCGCCCTTTCTCTCTCTCACCCTCTCTCTCACCACTCTCTCAACCTCTCTCACTCTCTCTCGCTCTTTCTCTCTCTCTCACCCTCTCTCTCTCTCACTCTTTCTCTCTCTCACCCTCTCTCTCTCTCGCCCTTTCTCTCTCTCTCTCTCTCTCACACACACACACACATTTATGAGTGTGTTTATCTGACGAGTATTTATTCATTTAATAAATTGAACAAATGAACATTGAACAAGTTTGTTATTTTTAATAGAAAAAATATCAGGAATCCAAAACTAATGAAACAGTTTATAACATGGCCATTGAAAGCTTGTCTACCTCTCATGAAATTCGAACCCAGTATTTCTATGATTCATTCAGAGATCCGCTGCCTGTCTTAGTTGTTTCTTTTATTTTTATTTAAACCCACGGCTTCATTGTCTTGAATTAACTTTGGAGATTCACTCATTTGTTCAAAAGTTTGTCTGCCCCTGGACGCTGGCAACGGCAGATAATCGCAAATATCTTAGTGATCTCCCCTTCTCTCTTTTCTTCATTTGCCACGGTTAAATGTGTTAAGAAGAGTCCCCCCCCCATCCCCCACCCTGTTCGAACTTCCGCTCTGAAAAAAGAAAACCCCAAAAAAAACCTTCTGAAAATTCTACCTGGCAAATTCCTAAACTCGACATTGCCTCGTTCTGGACGTAGCCGATACAAATCAGAATAAATAACATCAGAATGTGACCTTTAACCTCCAATTCCAATTCGAAAATAACACTGCACAGAAAAAGAGAAAAAAAAACAAACTACAAACATTATATTTGTGTGTGTGTGTTGAAATGACATTGAGATAACATTGACATGACCAATAACAGCTGCATTCTGAAGCCAAAATTATCCTAATGGCGAAGTTTCAAAGACACCTCTCCCTACCCCCTCCCCGCCCCTTTTCACCTCCCATCCTACTGCCCTTAGCATATACAAAGTATACTTACATCACTTATAATTATTAACCAACTAATTTACTAAATGTACCTTTAAACCAGGGCACTAATTCTAAACACACACACACACACACACACACACACAGTGTATATATATATATATATATATATATACACACACACACACTTGCACCATATTGTCATTGTCCCAATTGCTATTTAATTTTTTTAAATTCTTTTAGACACATTTTTAGTCACTCTGAAAAAAAAAATCCAACTTACAAATAATGCACTAACTAAACTAGGGACTGTCAAAATTACGACACGCGGGCCACGTATGGCCCATTTGGCTGACGAATTATGCCCGCACTCCATACTTTCTTGCCCACTTGTTCAAATCAGTTACGTTTACATTGAATTTAAAAAAATAGTTCATATAAATATTACCCCTTATTGTTTAGTGACTGACCCAAACATCAACTTTTAAGAGCCCCCCATAGGTCATAGGTCACAGAGTTTTCCCCACAGCTGAGCTTGTCATTAACTTAATTATTATTTTAAAGGAATTGATAATTTGTTACATGGTTTGCTTGTTTTTAACTCTCGGCCATTGTAAAACACATAATTTCATTTTAGAAGAGATAACACAGATCTGATATTGAACTAAATACATTTTATCACATTTGTAAACAAATAAATGACAAAAAAAAATTATGCTGATGGTGGCGGGAATAATCCCGTGATTATTTGAATCCAAAAGTAGAAACTATCAACATTACACGTTGAAAAGGTGAGTTTATGTGTGTGGGGGGGCAGGGGGAGGTTTTGACGTGTGTTTATGTGTTGTGTTGATGCTCATTACGAGAGAGAGAGAGAGGGAGAGAGAGAGTTAAATCAGTTAATGTATGTATATAGCAAGTGTTTGTATAGTTCTGTCATAGTTTGTGTGTTTCCGTACGTTTGTGAAAGAGTTGTTTTTTTTGAATGTTTAGGCTGTGTGAGTACGTATACATTACTGTGCTCAAATATGTATCATGGCGCGCGCGCGCGTGCGTGTGTGTGTGTTTGTGTATCAGTATGTGCTTGTGTGAGAATTCCCAGAGTTGAATGAAAGAATACACTCAACATTTCACTGGGGTACCCCCACCTAACAGCTCCCTCTCCTTGTCTTCCACCTAGAACTGAAGCAAAATTACACGAAGTCCCAGGGACCTGTGCTACAGTCGAGTGTGAAGTGATGAAGACAAGATGAACTCGTCCACTCAACCTGACTTCTACCTATAAACACAGTCAGACAAGGGGACATAACAAGGTGAGTGGGGGAGAGGGGAGATAACGCAAGCATTTTTTTGTCTCCCCACCGCTTATCGCCCCAAATGTTCGTGCGCTGGAAGGTATAAATTAAGGGCGCTCCCCAGGATTTTTTCGCCCCCCCCCCCAAATATCTTACCGTCGCGTTTCTTCTATCTTCTCTTCTGTCATGTCCCGTCTGATTCTTTCTGGGGTGGATACGCCTATTCATAAATTATGTAAAAAAGTTTTATAATGCCGTATATTAACATTATCACACTTGTGTGTGTGTCTACTCACTTTCTGGGGAGAAAGTTTATAAATTTTGTTCACTTTAAAAGTCCTAGACACCCCACCTCCCCTCACCACCCCCACCATCAGTCTTTCTCTCTCAAGTGGTCTTCACCTGGACATCTTACATACTGGGGGAGGTAATCTTGTTACTACATTCACGGCCTATATTTTCTATTTCCCGTGAAATCCACCGGGGCTGATAACCTTTTTTATTTATCCACGGCTATTTGTTCTGATAACTCTTGACGAGAATGAAAATAATGCTGGGGGGGGGGGGAGGGGGTGGTTACCTGCATGTTTTATCTTCTCCAGGAAAACAAAATGGCTGCCGCAGGAGGGGAGAGGTCATGACCTCAAGAAGGTTTCATTAAGACAGCTCTTTGAATATATAAACTAAGCAACTAAGGACAGGGTGGCTTACCTTCTAGGAGCCGCGTGCACAAAATTCAACCAACAAAAAAAAAAAACACTTATTTATAGCACAGTGCCAACACTCCCAATTAAAATTGACGGAAGTGATGTTTCAGTCGCGTGCCGACTGGTGAGGCTCTGTATGCCGACTGTGGCACGTGCGCCATGGGTTTGACCACCGGTGGACTACTAGGGCTTCCGCTGAAAAAGATGTCTATTCTGAAAACTATTCGTATTGAATAATGGTGGGTAGCTCGGTCAACTACAGGTGCATTTGACTAAAGGTCCTTAACATCTTAAGAAATATAGGCCTCTTAATGGCAGACGACAAGCTGCACTACGTAATCTTTATACAACATAATCTCTATATTACATAATTTTTTAACACATAATATCTATGCTACATAATCTCTATGCTACATAATCTCTATGCTACATAATCTCTATGCTACATAATCTCTATGCTACATAATCTCTACTACATAATCTCTACATTACATAATTTTAATACATAATCTCTATACTATATAATATCTATGCTACATAATCTCTATACTACATAATCTCTACATTACATAATTTTAATACATAATCTCTATACTATATAATATCTATGCTACATAATCTCTATACTACATAATCTCTATACTACATAATCTCTATGCTACATAATCTCTATACTACATAATCTCTATACTACATAATCTCTATGCTACATAATCTCTATACTATATAATCTCTATGCTACATAATCTCTATACTACATAATCTCTTTACTACATAATCCTATACTACATAATCTCTATGCTACATAATCACTATACTACATAATCTCGTTACTACATAATCACTATACTACATAATCTCGTTACTACATAATCTATACTACATAATCTCTATACTACATAACCTATACTACATAATCTCTATGCTACATAATTTCTATACTACATTAGATCTAGCAATGTACCATGATGCTAGTTTAACTCTGATGATCACCACATGTGTACTAGGCCTTACTTTAAAGTACCTTACTTCACACTATTGTGTTGTTACTGTATAATGTCATGGCCAGATTTCGCACAAATTAAAGCCTAATTTCTTTCTTTTGTGTTTCAAAATTCCCCTAAATTATTATCTTGGTGACGCATCAGTGTGGACAGAAGCGGTGATCGTCACAGATTAAAAGAAAATTGTGTCTGTGTTGATACTTGAATTAAAGTGATTAATACGCACTAACTAATACTTCACTCAAGTCTTAACATTGACTCCAAGGCTCAAATCCTCACGAACAATCCTAGAAACAGTTGTGAATGTTGCCTAAAAACGCATGATCTTGAGACTATGTGACGTCAAAATTTTTTTTTTCTAAAATAACGATGGAGCTATCAGTGAGTCAACAAACAATCCTTACACCTGACGTACGGACACGATAACAGACACACAATCGAAATCATACAATCATATAATAAAGGTAATAAATATAAGGAAACTAAATTCAGACAGATTAAATAAATTCCGGTGTGTGGGGAGGTTAAGGTGGGTGGGGGGATAAAACCAGACATTTCCCCTCAAAATAAACAATGAACCCACTTCGTACTTACAGTTATCATAATATAATAGTTTGATTCATTTCAATCGAAAGCTGGAATATTTCGGAGTCACATTTACGTCAGTTATTTAAAAGACAATATTGTGTGTGTGAGTGTGTGTGTGTGTGTGTGTGTGTGTTTGTGTGTGTGTTTGTGTGTGTGTGTTTGTGTGTGTGTTTGTGTGTGTGTGTTTGTGTGTGTGTTTGTGTGTGTGTGTGTTTGTGTGTGTGTGTTTGTGTGTGTTTGTTTGTGTGTGTGTTTGTGTGTGTGTTTGTGTGTGTTTGTTTGTGTGTGTGTTTGTGTGTGTGTTTGTGTGTGTGTTTGTGTGTGTGTTTGTGTGTGTGTGTTTGTGTGTGTGTGTTTGTGTGTGTGTGTGTTTATGTGCGTGCATTTATCGTCATTGAATGTATTGTTTTTTTTTTATTTAGTAACTTAAATTAACAAAGTATAAACAAATTTAACACGGTACAATTTGTGTGTGTGTGTGTGTGTAATGTGTGTGTGTAATGTGTGTGTGTATGTGTAATGTGTGTGTGAGGGTAGTGCTTTTAGTTCACGCAGCTTTGTTTCTCCAATACTGAGGTAGATATCAATACTGAGGTAGATATCAATACTGAGGTAGATATCAATACTGAGGTAGATATCAATACTGAGGTAGATATCAATACTGAGGTAGATATCAATACTGAGGTAGATATCAATACTGAGGTAGATATAAATACTTAGGTTTATATAAATACAATGTAGATATTAATACAGAGTAAGATATCAATACTGAGTTGGATATCAATAATGAAATGAATATCAATACATGTACTTATGAATAAAGTAATTCAATAAACAAACATTCTAAATGAGTGCAAATGACAGAATTAGGCCAACTTGACAGGGCAAACAATGATGACATAGACAAACAATAATGACAAACAATAATGACACAAACAACCAAGTATGGCAAAGACAAACAATATTGACACAGACAAACAATAATGACACAGACAAACAATAATGACATAAACAAACAATATTGACACAGACAAACCATAATGACACAGACAAACAATAATGACACAGACAAACAAATCTGGTGCTGTTTTATTTACTCAGCTATGTTCTACCCAACAAAATTTCATCAGCTAGAGAGGGAGGGGAAAAGGGATGGGGGTCAAATACTGGATGATGAAGTGTGCTGGTGGTGGGGTGGTGGGGCGGGGGGGGGGAATGTACTTGAGAGAAAAAGGTAAGAAAAGAAGTTTTACCTGTCTCACAATTGAGCTTGTTGTGTTTTAAATGTAAACACAAAGACTCGATGGAGTCTGTGAGTGTGAGAGAGAAAGAAACGGATGAGTTCAGGGGATGAGAGGAGAGGGTGGGGGGGGGGCAGGAAGAGACAGAGAAGAGGGGCGGAGGGGGGGGGGGTCTAGCGAAGAGCAAACGCAAATGTAACAACAAAAACAACATGGTGAAGACGCCCCCACCCCACCCCGCACCCCAAAAAAAATCAAGTCTTTAATGGGCGTGGATGAGGTGATGGAATTGTGGGTAATGGTGATGTAGTTGTTGTGAGCCGTTGACACTGAGGGTGATGGATTGATGGAGGTGATGATTTGATATGAGTTTAAAGTGGGGGGGGGTGTTGATGTGTGGGTGATCGTCTGCTCATACTAAAGTCCTCAATTATGGACATTTATCGCCATTTTATAAAAACTAGACAGAAAAATAAATAAATAAATAAATTGTGGGCGGTGTTTTATACGTAGAAACTGACAGGGCCGGAGAAATCACGTGTGACACCCAAGGGGAAGGGAATTTGTAAAAGATAAAAATTTGAAATAGGAAAATTAGTCAATAAATGTTATATAAAAAAGTGTAATTTCATTTGTAAAAGATAAAAATTTGAAATAGGAAAATTAGTCAATAAATGTTATATAAAAAAGGTTGGTGGGGGGAAAGGTTATAAACTGCGAAATATGATCAATATTGGAACTCATTTATTATGTTATTTTTACGTTTAACTTAACAATTTAATTAAACTGTAAATACAGTCGAAATCAAATAGAAACCGCCCCAAATTAGCGGGGGAAAAATCGCCAACATTTTGTGACCTTTCGAATCACTGCTCCAGAGGCGTACCTAGGGTGAGGGAGGGGGGGAGGTCCAAATTCGAAATTCCACCCGGCCCTCAGCTTGGGGGGGGGCACATTTTTTTTACATTAAATATTAAATACATTATCTCATGTCATCGTGTCGAATGTCAAAATGCAGGGGCCCCCAAAGAAGCCAAGCCCCCCCGCCGGGCCCCCAAATCCCAAAATTCGGAACTGCACTGCTCATCTCGTGATATCGCCCGGCTAGTCAGCATGTGCATGAGTATATACTTACTTCTTACTTTTATAATTCAAGCTTCGTACTTTATTTCTCTTCTTGTAAAAGTAAGTTGAAGTTTCCTAATCTCCTTAAGAAGAAGATGAAGTGTAGACATAATCTGTTTCTGTAACCGCGCCTTTTTTAACGGATTGTATGGCTCGAAGAATGACATGGTTATCTCTCTTTAGATCATATAAACCACTAATGGGGTAGGTTTCTGCGGTGCCATTCTTTCATCCCCCATCTTTGTCGATTGTGCAATGACCATGGAGGCACTGCGGGAGACATATGCATGTGGCTTAGATTCGCCGGAAGTGGAACTCTTACCCCACAACATGCAGGTCGTGCTGCACTATGAAGACCCAGCACGCTACCAAACCGCACACAGGGGACGGATGGTCGTGTGGTAAAGAATTCGACTGTCGACCTGAAATGTACCTGGTTCGATCTCCGGTGAGGGCTAAGGAAAATTGTTCAGGTCTTGGCTTAAGTCCCCCGCTATGTCTTCCGTGGTGTCTCCATGGCCATTGCACTAACGGCTATGGTGAGGATGAAAGAAGGGCACCACAAAAACCGTCCCATTAGTGGTTCATAGGATCTAAGAGATTTCATCTCATTGTCACAGGGACTTCACACACACCAAACCGCACCTCAGCCACTTATACCAAAGGAGAATCAATATTCACGGCGTTCAGAGTTTCTCTCTCAAAAAATCAAATGCCCTTTATAAATATTTTATCAGTTGCTACTGATGGTACCACCAGCCATGCTAGGGCGTCACAAAAGATTTTTTTATCACAAATAAGAGGACAATGGCCATATGTTTTGTGTGTGTGTGTGTGTGTGTATTGCGTTATGCTGCCGCCAACATTCGGTTTCTAAATATCACAAATAAGCGCCTGAACACAACTATTTAGTATGTAATTAAAGCTGTCAAAAGAATCAAAATTACTCAAGTTTACCGTTTGAGAGTCACTGATCTTCATCATCTGACAGTCGATATGTAAGTCGCCTTGTGTCCAATATATTTGTTGCTTTTGTCAAAAAATATACTTTACCTCGCCACTGTTACATCATGAAACTATATCGAATTATCGATGCAATGTATCTTCACTACGAACGAAGTAATTTGTAAAGTACGCAATAAAAAGTAACTTAACATAGGTATATAAATTGATTTACTCTACTAGTAACCTGCAAATGAAATGTATTTATTTAGACAATAATACTCGTAATAACACATAGTAAATAAATCAACAGTGTAATGAAGTATATTTTATGCACCTCGTTACACCTGTTCACTTATATCGCTAAATATCAGTGTGTAGATTTGCAAGATTCGTTAAACAATCAAAATTAAAACTTTAAAAAAAAAATATTGGATGAAATAAAAACAGACTAAAGAGTTAAATGGAATGATTTAAATAACTAATCCATTGTTCTATCTAAATAATTCAACCAATGTTCCATCTAAATAACTCAACCAATGTTCCATCAAAATAACCAATGTTCCCAGTTAAAGATATTGGCTATGCGCAACTTTGGAAAGAAATAAAACTATGCGTGCTCACCAGACAGTGCATATAAAACAAAGCTTTTGAGCGTTTTGCTGTAAAATGCGTGAGAGTTTTAAAGAAACCGTGAGCGCAACATACAATCACATCTCATGTATTCAAACTTTATAATACGGTGGCCGCATTGCAAAGAAGAAAGTTAAATATCACTGACACAGATAATACAAAGAACTCAATCTCTATAAATAAACATGTGTGTTTGTGTTTAGTGAATATTACAATGAAGCAATGACTTGTCGGTTTAAATTTTTGAGTCGTTGTTATATATATTATTGTAGTTCCAGACAGGTCTAGAGATGTCTGAGACTCTTGTTTTCGTCTATTTTAGAGTTTAAATCCATTGAGAGGACATGAGGAGGAGTGATGGGGGAGGGGAGGTTAGAAATTGTGATGTTCCAAACTATAATTGCCAACATGTAAATCATGAGAAGTCTGGAAATAAGACCATCGAGGAGACTGCACCTGGTGGCAGCCAGCAGGAATCACGTGAAGAGGATACGTGTATATGTAAACTTTTGGAGTCTGTATGTATAGATGGGGGAGAGTGAGGGAGGGAGGCAGGGAGAGGGGTAGTCGAGTGAAAATGATGGGTAAAAGTAAAAAGAAATAAAAACCAGAGATAGAGAAAGAGAGGGAGAGAGAGAGAGAGAGAGAGAGAGAGCTTTGCTTCCTCGAACAAATGTAAGGACACCAACACTTTCTGGAGATATGTTCATGTTAATAGATTCAAGATGAGCAAACCGAAAATAGGGATATCAGAGGAGCTCTCTCTCTCTCTCTCTCTCTCTCTCTATCTCTCTCTCACTCACTCTCTCTATCCTCCCCACTCTATCCACCTGTCCCTTTATTCTTTTTAACATCTTTCCTCCTCTCCGACCGCGCCCACACGCAACACAACACAACACAGCACAAAACACAACACAACACAGCGCCTCTAAACCGTTTTGGAGCGCACACAAATTTATAATTTCCTTCCAAAGTAGCGCACAGACACTATCTTTTGGCGCACACAGCCTTCGAAAAAATAAGTGGGAACATTGTTCTACCCTCCCATCCCCTCCCTTTCACATTCCACACACTTATACTTGGGAATTCTCAGTTTTAGTCTGTGTGTTTGTTAGTCATTCTTGTATAACATATAGTTGTTGTTTAATTTTTTTAATTTTTATTATCTATTTTGAAACCTTCGGTCTGGTTTTGAACATAGTTCTGTCGCAACTATAAATTATTGAAATAATGAGAATTGGTAAAAAATGACTACAACTCTACCAGTGTGATATAAGATGATAGATGAAAAGGTGTTGCTAATAGTTAACGTCATCAGACAGTATTTTGAATTTACACAAGAACTTGGTGCCCCACCCACCCCCTTCCCGCAGTACCATTTATTTTAATTTCCTATCCGAAATAATATTTCCTTGACCCCCTCCTTTCACACGCGCGCGCGCACACACACACACACGCACGCACAGTTTCTCCCTGTTTAATTTCAGCCAAGCGCGAGCACATCAACTTGTGTAGATGCTAACAATCCGTTGAACAGGTAAACACGCAGGTAAATAAGTGACAATTACGTGCTATGTGAGTCGTGGATAATGAAAGTGTTGTGTGGAACGTACACCATCATTTCTGGAAGAGCTCACCTACAGTGGGGTGAAAAGGGGTATCTAATAAATAAATAAAAAAAAATAGTATAAAAAAACCCCGATATATATAGAGATAAATAAATAGAAGAGAAATACTCCTGATTCTTGATCCACATTAAATCATCTATATAAATAATAGCGGTGTGGGTTCTGCGTTAAGTCGAAATATAATGAATTAGTACAACAGTATTCCGGTTTAAAATCTTGAAACGTAAACAATTGTAATAAATATCATGAAAAAAAATCGGATCTGTCCGAAACCAAAAATAACCTAGCCTACTCATCAAACAAAAGGGAATATAACTCTTATGCGAAGGTTTTGCAGAAACTTAAACGTATTTTATATACAGTGTCAACTATAGAAAATAAAGTAAAATATATGTTACGGCCAAAGCACGATGTTCAGTCAGTTGCTGAACTGGCTGGCCATTTCGCACTTTGGCCGAGGTGCGTTGCCAATATACTATGTGATTATCATTACAGTATACAAACACCCAAAATCTTTCATGACCTTTTTCTTCCGACTTTGGCCGATTGCCCCATGCCGTTTCGCAAACTGGCTGGCCAAACCCCGAAATCTAGAAAAAGATCGGACATTGGCCGGTCAGTGTGATGCGATATTGGCCACTTTGCGATTTGGCCGGCAAGTTTGCGTATAGGCCGATTTCGTGTTTGGGCCGTAACATATATATATAATTATAGTTAACGTCCTCAGATAGTGATTGGAATTTACACAAGAACAAATATAAATTTAAAAACAAGCAATTAAGCCTGTTCCATTCTGGACACAGGACGTGTTAGTGCATTTTCTTGTTATGTATCAGTACGTTTGTTAGCTTTCAGTAAATATTTGTAAATTTTGGAAATGTTTATAAATTCAATTGTGTAATGCATATATCTGTAAAAAAAATATTATAAAGACGTTTCTTTATATTTGAAAAAAAATTATTTTCTCTTAAATCTAACAAGTGGTTTGTGGTTACTGAAATAGGGCTCATAATTGAAAACATTCGAAATTGTAGTCATTTAATCGTCCGAAAACTCCGTCAATTGTTGCATAGCTCTGATACTTTCAATTAAACTCAGAACACAAGCTTACTATTTCATTTGATGAGTTTCTTAATAAATCTTGGCGAAACTACGTGCTGCAGTATTTCGCACCAAATGAATGGGTTATTGAACGTACAAGGTGTAGAATGGGGCCATATATATAATATATAAGCCCCTTAGGAGCCCTGAAGCCCGGCCCTCAGAGGTCCTATCGCAAAATGAAATTTTGATGTACACATGGCAGGCCAAGACCTACAAAATGATATATACATCATGGGTCTAGGACTTATGGTTGCTGAGATATAGAGCGCTCCTTTATTAGTATAGCTTATATAGTAAAAAACGGTACTTTATAAGGCCCCTTTTACGGCCCTCAGAGGTCAGATCGCGAAATGGAAAAAAGTCATTTCTTGGCAGGCCAAGACCTACAAAATGATATATACGTCATGGGTCTAGGACTTATGGTTGTTGAGATCTAGGGTGATGACGGACGGACAGACAGACAGACAGACAAAACGGGGACAATAGAGCATTTTTTTTAGAAAATGTCTAAAAAAAACATTTGTTAATGTACTAATCACGGACAGAACGTGAGATTTTGACCCATATACCTCTTAGTTTTAACGGGCTTGAGTCGATCCACTAGTGGATTTCTTGTAATCTAGTAAGAGCCAGAAAGCAGATAAACCACACACACACACACACAACATTCCCTTGATAATTTGAAAAGATGGAGTGATAGTTGGGGGAAATATGTGGGGGGGAGGTGGGGGAAGGGGGTTGGAGTGACATTAGATTAACCCCCACAATTTACTGAATGTTTACAAATAAATAGCTCAGTGGTTTGATTTACCTAGACCAATTGACCAAAATGCGCTGAACTGATGAAACAGCTGACACTTTTCTGCACGATTGTATCATCATCGTTACCGGGAATAAGTAGCCAAGTGGGGATAATTACTGGCATAGAGACGTACACACAGTTCCACCGGAGACATTAAGAATGCGAGAATATAACTGAGTTATCTTTCTTGGTCTGCTTTTATTTTTATTTTTATGTTGTTTTTTTTTTATTAATAATTTTTTCCGTGTACATTTCTAGCTTCCCCCCTCCCTCCTTCCCCACCCCTCCCTCCGCACCTCTCTAATGCAGACATACATCAGCATGTGGAGTGTCTCGTATACATGCAGACAGACATAAGACTATTGTTGGATGGTAAGTGAACTGCACTCGCATGTACTCACCCCCCCCCCAATCCACCCAAACCCAAACTAACTTATATCCCACTCACGGACTAATTAAAGTCCAAAGTGTCCATCAGCTGTAGCTGTGAGTGAGGTATGGGGGTTAAAGGTTATAGTTTGATGGTGGGTTCCTTTCAATTTTCCAAAATTATTTAATACACAGGTCCAAGAAACCAAATATGTATGCACAACATGTTAGTATAATATACTCAAATTTATATGTGCGTACTATTGTAATAGGTGTGCACATGGGCGGCGCGTTATGCGCGCGCGCATTAGCGCACAGAGAGAGAGAGGGCGTGTATTTGATATGATATTTATTGAAGCCAGTGTAATATGATGGTCCAATGCTGCCCTTACAGCAACATGCGGCTACTGTTCCGCTTATGAGGTTCTCCCGTTGAATCTAATTTTTTTCTATTATTTCATTTCATTTTTTAATCAGAATCGATTCATTGACTATAGTGTTGATTTTTTTACAATGACTCATAGCCGAATAGCCTGCACAACAGCCTGCACAACAGCCTGCACAACGGCCTGCACAACAAGCAAAAAGTAACGTAAGGTCATAACGAAAGTAATTCACCATGATCTGATGAGTGGCCATCCCTGGCATATAATGTTGTATGTTGATCAGTATGTATCTTTGTGTATGTATGTATGTATGGGTATGGTGGTAAGTTAAGCCTTTGCGCATTTTTTTTAAAGGTTACAGCGTACAAGTTGCCTGCCCCTTGTCTTTCAAGTTGCCTCCCCCTGTCTTCACCTTGTTCTATTTTAGTCCGACTGCTCCATAAGCTATCTCTCGGGGAGGAGAGGCGTATAGGTGAGATGGAGGGGGTGGAGGGATGGAGGGAAGCGCAGCTAATTGTTTTTATTTTGCATCCAGACATGGGCGGAAGCAGTATTTATCTTTATGATAGAGTTACCTGTTATTTTGACCACACCTACACATATTCCAAATGAGTTCTGTTTTTGTTTACTGCGATACCGAATTCATATCGTAAGCAGGCGATTGTCCTTGACGTAGACAATGTTCCATCTTATTTTCGGAAGGCTGTTTGCGGTGAAAGGTATTGGTTGTGTGCGGTGAAAGGTAAAGGCTGTGTGCGGTAAATGGTATTGGCTGTGTGCGGTGAAAGGTATTGGCTGTTTGCGGTAAAAGGTATTGGCTGTGTGCGGTAAAAGGTGTTGGCTGTCTGCGGTGAAAGGTATTTGGCTGTTTGCGGTAAAAGGTATTGGCTGTGTGTGGTGAAAGGGATCAGCTGTGCGTAACTTGGGATGGGAGTTTAAATTTTTGTGTGGATCGTGATCGTATATCATGGCGAACAAGAAGGTTGACGCACCAGGTGCAAAGAATATTATGGGCCTTCCAAATAATAAGACATACAGGGGAGGTAAAGATAACATTTGCGGGACTCTGCAAAGTCTGGGGCCCAGGTCGAGCGACCGGGTGCCCCAGACATTTAATCCGCCTCTATAGTGGGCACGAATGAAGTGGAACTATAATATTATCTTATATTCCCAATAAGAAATGAAGATTATAATTCAGATTTCCAACATGTGTGTTTATTTGTTTAAAACTTTAAAAAAATAAAAAAAAAGAAAAAGCCGCACGAGACCAATCCGTCCTGAGAGGCGAACCATGAAATCTAAATATTTAATGAAATAGTTTACAAAGAGAAGACAACCATCATTAAATCTGCTGCGCGAAGACGGTTAAACAAAAAAAAAAAACGAGTTTTCGTTCTTGAGACTCACTGAGTGATGTCCCCCTGCCTTGCCATTTCTCAACTCACCCCATCTGGTGCCTAAGCCTATCTATTATTCTAACCTCCAGGTGAACGCGTGCAAACGTCATACGTATTGTACATGGGGTTCTACTGATGTATTTACCTCCCCTTTTTTTCTTCCTAACCTACCTTTATTTCCATAACTCTTGTTGCAGTAGACGAAGAACAAAATTAACACAAAAAAAAAATAGAAATCGTTCAATTTTTTTTTTCCGCCATATTTCAGACCTACCCCCCCTCCCCCTCTTTTCTTTTTTAATAGAATTAACCTTTTTTTTAAATTTTCTTCTTTGGCTTTACAGGTGATTTTTTTTTGGGGGGGGGGGAGGTAGCGCAAACCACAAAAAAAAAAAACGCGAAGAAAAATTGTAATACATGGGGGGGGGGGGGGTGACAGAGCGATGCCAGTACCTACTGCTGATACCCACCTCCGTTACCCACCCCTGATCAACTTACCGTGGCTGAGATGATGAGATTATTACGTTGAAGAAATTTTTTTTTCTTACTTACTGCTTCCGGTTTGAATTGTTTTAAGAGGAAAAAAAAATAATGTAGAAGAAAGAGGGCGTTAAATAAAACCCACAGCACTCCCGTCTCGACTCGCCCCCATGACCCCCTCCCATCACCCGGTCCTACACGTGTAGACAAAAGTCTGTGAGTGAGTGTTAATTTACTGCCCTCCCCCCCCGCCTCGACCCCCTCCACCCAGCACTAGGATTAACTTCATTTCTACAAAACTCTAAGAATAAGAGACGATTTGTTCTGTTTTTCCTCTCCTGCAAGATCATAACCTTCCATTCATGTCTTTAAGTCTCTCTGGTTTTAACCAGAATATAATTTGAATAGCTTTTTTTTTTTACAAGTATTCTTAGGGTTGCCGATTGTCTTTTGTGCGATTTATCGCACGCAAATTACTTCCTTATACTTAGTATGCAAAAACAAATAGTCTCAAAACAGCATCCACGATAAATAAAAATATACATAAAAATATATAAATATACATAAAAATATATAAATATGCATAAAATATATAAATATACATACAATATATAAATATGCATAAAAATATATAAATATGCATAAAAATATATAAATATGCATATATATATATATATATATATATATATATATATATATATATATATATATAAATTTATATAGTTTTAATGTCAAAGAATGTATGCACTTTTTTGAGCTTTTTTTTTTTTTCAGGCTTTATGATTATTTGGTCACTTAGCCTTCGTTGAAAACTGTCAATGAAATGCTTTGCTATCACTGACATATGGGAGCTGCTAGAATTGAAGTAGATGCGTACACTCATATCACTTATTTCAGTGACCGCAGATCAACTAGAAATGTCTTTATCTTTCATGTCTTATAAATCACGTCAACAAATCATTCTTTCTACTTCCGCTCTTTATTGGTCTGTATCACATGTTTATTTGAAGCCAATCAAATCTCCCCCCCCCCCCCTCCCCTTCCACCGCCTCCCACATTCCCTGGAATTTAGACACCTCCCTTCCAGTCTTCCGATCAGCCACCTTGGTGCCTCCTTATTTCTACCACCCAGTACATACATCACACACAGTGTGTGGTCCCCCCGCCTTTTCTCACCACCTTTCCCCCCCCCCCCCCTCATGGAAGTGAGATATGTTGGTAGGGATGAAGGAGTGAGTATTGGGGAGGTCCATTGGACTAAGAAACCTTTAAGGGGAGAGTGTGTCTAGGATTGAGAGGGGAAAGGGGGGGGGGGGGGTTGGAGAGATTATAAGTAAACCAACACCCCTGTTATATGCCTACATGAAGTTGAGAGTTTTGAGAGAGAGAGAGAGAGAGAGAGAGAGAGAGAGAGAGAGACCCACCGGTGAACATAAGCTATTGTTACCCCCATGTAGTTCAACTATTGGCAGCCACTATACAGTTTAAACTTTAAAGGTAAACAATGGGGAGGGTGGGAGAGGGAAGGGGGTGTGCTACGCCCCTCTCAAGGACTGGTTTTTTTTTTTTGTGCGCGTGCGTTCAGCCCAGTCAATAACTCTAGCAAGTCGCAAATTATTTATTTTTGTCAGTGTCTATCACACAGTGGCATGTGGGTTTAACTTTGACTACTAGATGTCTATCACACAGTGGCATGTGGGTTTAACTTTGACTACTAGATGTCTATCACACAGTGGCATGTGGGTTTAACTTTGAATACTAGATGTCAATTTATTCATTTAGTTATTTACATTGAAATTCTATATTTAAAAAATCAATTTAAGCAAACCTTCGAATATCCGACTCTTGATTATACGGACTCCAGATAACCAGTACAGAAGAAACTAAATTGTCATAAAATAAAAAATTTGCAATAAATGAGCTCTATTAATGCTATGGTGGGTGATGGACACTTGTCTATACACAGCTACAGCCTATTAGGCTCTTCGGTGTAACGGCATGCCATTTTGACATATAAAGCCGGATAGTAGAAAGTATGCTACAGTCAGGGGCGCCGAGAGCCAACATGGGCCCCAGGGCAGTACATCATTTCGGGCCCCTTAATAAACAATGAGTCGTGAAAAAATTGACATGGTCGGGGCGGCCGGGCCCCCTTGCAGATGCGGGCCCCCTGGCAATGACCCCCCGACCCCCCCCCTCGGCGTGCCTGGCTACAGTAAGATGTCCTCATTTTAATTTCAAAAATGCAAAAACAAAAAAAAAAAAATCTTTGAACTATTTTTTTTTGTTCAACATGTGGTTACGTGCAACAGGAAACAGGAGCGTGGCTAATGTAAAACAAAAAAATAAAATAAAGGCTCTGTTGTCTCTTTACTCGCTGCATGTTACAAATGTACAGACCGAACTACCGTTTTATATTTAATAAACCTCCTCATCACATATCTCCACTGTATTATGGCCATTTTTCTCTCTCTCCACTATCTCAACAACTTCCCCCCCCTCCCCTCCACCTCCCACAAGCTCACTATCCAGCCCCTTAACCTCGAGGTCCGATCTACACCCACTTTTCCCCATTCCCCACTCACACACACACACACACACACACTGCCTCCTTCTCTCTCCCCCCCCCCACCCCCATACAAATGAACTGAGCGAAATGTCGAGCTGCTAGGGTGATATGTCGTGAGGAAAGAGATAGAATACAAAAAAAAAAAGAAAGAGTCGATGAGGAGGGAGGGAGAGAAAGAGAGAGAGAGAGAGAGAGAGAGAGAGAGAGAGGAATACTGTGGCTTCCCTCTTCGACACTTCCCATTACTCTCTGATGCTATCAGGCACAAGCAGCGAAGACAAATACCGGGTCAAATAAATAAAATGCCCGTACGAGATGTTACAATCAGGATTATGTTGTTATTAGAGAGATGTTTCTTTTTAAAACCCTCCTCTTCTTGTTCTTCAACATGATCAATACAGCGGTAATCGATTCTGAGGAGTGTCATGCGATCCTAATGAAATGATGAAGGGAGAGGATGAGTACGATATTTTCCATACTTTATGGAAACGCGTATATATATATATATATATATATATATATATATATATATATATATATATATATGTATTCGTCTATTTATGGAGATATCTATCTATATATCTGTCTGTCTTCCTTTCACCCGATTTCAACGAACAAATCTAAGTGTGTTTGTATGTGTGTGTGTGTGTATGTGAGAGCAGAGCCGTTTTGAGGAATTCGTGGTCCCAAGTCAGAGACGTTTAAAGACCTCGACATGCCAGAACCCTGACAGCACCAGATTTGATATTAATGAATACTCGGGTGGTGGTTCCATGTGTTTGCCCAATTGACCTATTTATAAAAACGTTGTTTCTGTACCTATGGGCACGTTTGTTTAAGCGTACATGTATATATCTATACGTTTTAGGATGATCTCAAAAATGGAAGGAAATATATGCATGCAGACATTTTAATGTTGTACCTACTAGAGCTTTCCGTACAACCCCTGTCTCCCCCGTAAAGTGTCGTAAAATTTCAAACAATCCAATATAATGATACCTCTGAATCCGAACTTTATCCGTTCGTAGAAATTGTCCCATCTTTAAATTGTTTGAATTCCTAATTAGGTTTTGTTTTCTATGCGTGTCAAGTAATTGTATGGATCATATATTGGGATTACTCTTACCCTTAAAGATTATATTCGAAATACACAACTGATTATGGGCTTTGTGAAAAAATATATAATTAGTTCAGATTCCGAGTTTTTCAAGTTTATTTTTGGGCTTTCGGATTTTGAGCTGCAATTATTTATGTGCTTTGCATATAAAATTGGGAGAGTTACTCAAAGCTAAGTTTCGAATAGGTGGGGTGATATAACACCAAAAATTAAACCAGTACATGACCACCCAGAGTAAAACTGACCGATAGGTCTCTGGTCGCTTTGGTTCCTCAACAGTGGACCACTTTGGTGTCAATTATATTCTGTACGTAAGCATGACCATTTCTTTCCCCGACTTGACCGCTGCTGTCCCCAACATGACCATTGCTTTCCCCGACATAACCATTGCTATCCGCGATATGACGGACAATGCAGAACGACAGCATAGGAATTACGGACCCGTAACAGAGACTGGAGAGATGGGCTGGTGGATTGATCAGAGGTCTTTAAAGTTTGATTCTACTCATCGTATTGAAGTACATGCAATAAAACATATAATAATCTATATTTAGATATGGTTTGCTCAAGTTGGACAAGCTCAGAAGTCTACACCAGTGCTTCTCAAGCTTTTTGAAGTCACGGCCCCCTTGGAACGCCAATCAATATGTCGCGGCCCCCCTGTTTTTTTTTGTTTAGATTGCTTAAATTTATAATTTTTCGAAATTCCACCCCCCCCTCCGACCATTCTACGGCCACCTAGGGGGCCGCGGCCCACGACTTTGAGAAGCACTGGTCTACACCACTACAAATGAACCTGAGATGGATGTTTCATCGTACCGACATTTTAGAGAATTGTTTCAGCTTTCTTTTTCTAGTCCATCTCAGTTGGAGTTTTAAACACATTGTTTGTTTTTTTAATGTCATGTTTATGCGCATGCGTATTCGTGTTAGTACTTTGGTACATTCATAATTTGAAATTATACACAGAACAATAAAACAGTTACAGCTTTATTAACTTTTAAATAATAATTTGATTACAATTTCGTTTGTTCGTTGTATTCTGTAATTGTTGGAACATTTTTGCTCTATTGTCCCCGTTTTGTCTGTCTGTCATCACCCTAGATCTCAACAACCATAAGTCCTAGAGCCATGATGTATATATCATTTTGTAGGTCTTGGCCTGCCAAGAAATGACTTTTTTCCATTTCGCGATCTGACCTCTGAGAGCCGTAAAAGGGGGCTTAGTACCGTTTTTTGCTATATAAGCTATATTAATAAAGAGCGCCTATATCTCAACAACCATAAGTCCTAGACCCATGATGTATATTTGATTTTGTAGGTCTTGGCCTGCCAAGTGTACATCAAAAGTCCATTTTGCGATAGGACCTCTGAGGGCCGGGCTTCAGGGCTCTTAAGGGGCTTATATATTATATATACACCTTGTACGTTCAATAACCCATTCATTTGGTGTGAAATACTGCAGCACGTAGTTTCACCAAGATTAAAAAGAAACTCATCAAATGAAATAGTAAGCTTGTGTTCTGAGTTTAATTGAAAGTATCAGAGCTATGCAACGATTGACGGAGTTTTCGGACGATTAAATGACTATAATTTCGAATGTTTTCAATTATGAGTCCTATTTCAGTAACCACAAACCACTTGTAGTTAGATTTAAGAGAAAATAATTTTTTTTCAAATATAAAGAAACGTCTTTATAATATTTTTTTACAGATATATGCATTACACAATTGAATTTATAAACATTTCCAAAATTTACAAATATTTACTGAAAGCTAACATACGTACTGAAAATGCGCTAACACATCCTGTGTCCAGTATGGAACAGGCTTAATTGCTTGTTTTCTATCTATTACTTATAAGATGTATAAACTTACAATGCATAAAAAGTAAAATGAGTGTCATTTAGGTCAGTGTAGTTATGATTCTTATCTTTCTGGTCAAGTCGACAACATTTATACAAGTATATTCAGCGGCGTAACTAGCGTTAGTGGGGCGCGGGGCGGACTCTACATAGGGTGCCCCATTGCCATGGGGCGCGGGGCGGACTCTACATAGGATGCCCCATTGCCGTGCCAAAAAAAATATTAGAAAAATGGGTGAAAACGGTACTCCTTGCTGATGGCAAAATTAAGTACTGCCGGGGTGGCGGGCAACCCCTATAGCCCCTCCCAGGGGACCACCCCTATAGCACCCTCCCAGGGTGCGCCACTGATGACACTGTAGACTTCTAAATTTATCATGATTTATTTATTTCACTGCAACATATTGTTTGATTCTGTGTAGCCTGTAATGATAACGGCAATATTTCTAATCAATGTTGACTTTAGCAGTTGTTTAAACAATCAACCTCAGTAAATAGAGAAATGACGTGAATGGAAACAAACAAACACACAAACAGCACAATAAATAAACAGAATCACTGAAATGGGATCGATTACCATCAAGTAAAACTAAACACAATTTTCTCATTTCCCTTTTAAAATGGATTCGATGCCATCCTATTGTCGAGTATCGAGTCTGGAATATAATCACGTTTTATTTTTATTTTTTTTATTTTTACCCGGTATCGGTATTGAAATGAACATTTCCCCCCCCTCCCTTCAAGTATCGCTCATAAAATGAACATATTTTCAAGTCGAGGCCGTCCATGGGCTGACAAGATGGAAATGGTGATCGATTGGTTAGCTGGGTGACTGCCATCATTAGATCTTCGGGCGAGAGGAAAAAATAAAAACCAGAGGGACAGGGGGGACGGGAGTGGTGGATGCTGATGATGAGAAGGTGGGTGGGGGATTACTGACCATGTACTGACCATGTACTGACCATGTGCGCGTTCTTTACAGATATATATATATATACTAGTTGCAAGTACCCGGCTTTGCCCGGGTTTAAAATAAGGTTTTCTGTTTACCTTCTGTTTTCTCCCTACCCCCTTTCTCCCTTCCTCTCTCTCTCTCCCTCCCTCCCTCTCCCTCCATTTCCCTCCCTCCCTTTCTCCCTCCCTCTTTCTCCCTCCCTCTCCCTCCCTCTCTCTCCCATTTCTCCCTCCCACCCTCCCTCTGCCATCTCCCCTCTCCCCCTCCTTCTGTCCATCCCCCCTCCCTCCCTCTCTCCCCCTTCCTCATTCCCTATCTCCTTCCCTGCCCCCTTCTCTCTTTATCTCTTCCTCCCATTTCTCCCATCCTCTCTCTCCCTCTCTCTCCTTCCCCTCCCCCTCTCTCTACCTCCCCCTCTCCCTCCCTTCTTTCCTCCCTCCCTCCCTTTCTCCTCCAGACCTCCTCTCTCCTCTTCTTCCGCTCCCTCCTCCCTCTCTATTCCTCTCCTCCCTGCCCTCACTCTTATTCCTCTCACACTCCCTCTCTCCAGCCCTCTCTCTCTCCCTCTCCCCCACCCTCTTCTTCTCCCTCCCTCCCCTCTCTCTCCCTCCCCTCCCCCTCTCTCCCTCCCCCACCCCCTTCCTCTCTCCTCCGGGATCCTTTTCCTCTTTCCATACCTCCCTCTCTCCCTCTCTCCTCTCCTCCCTCTCCCATCTCCCTTTTCTCTCTCCTCTCCCTCTCCCATCTCCCTCTCTCCCCCTCTCCTTCTTCTCCCCTTGTCCACCCCCCTCCCTCCCCCTTCTCTCCTCCCCCTCCCTCCCTCCTAACCCTCTTTTGCAATTCTCTCTCCCACCTCCCCCCCCTCTCTCTGTTTATCCCTCCCCTCCCCCTCCCTCCCTCCCCCTCTCTTCTTTCTCTCTCTCTCTCTCTCTCTCTCTCTCTCTCTCTCTCTCTCTCCTCTCTATATATATATATATATATATATATATATATATATGTATATATAAAATACTTATTATTATGGCTTCACACTTCTTCTAAAACTCTTCTTCATTCATTTACCTTCCTCAAACTGTACAAATCAGGAAGCATGAAAAAACATCAACAATTCTTTGCATCACAAAGGCACGATACTGCACCAGCGCGCAAGTTCTATTCGATCATCGGGAAATGACGTCACAGAGGAATTTTATGTATGGCGCCGTCGAAATTACTTTAATATAGTAAAATACTAAAATAAAAAAAAATTAATTACAATTAAACTACTCATCCAGATGAAACGAAAACCTGTCCTATAATCTTTCCCCATGTAATTATGTGTATGTGTAACAAATCTTCACGTTTTTTGGTTGTATGGATCTTGAGTTATAAGGGAACAGACAGACAGACAGACAGACAACAAAATGCGTTTTATAAGTATAGAAATTTACCAATATATTTAACATGTTAAGTTGGGGGGTCATAGAGGCAGGCAGGTTGGTTTGGGAAACCGGAGAAAAGATGTACACAAGGAAACAATTTCAACTCCTCCCCAACCTCTTCAACTCTCCATTCTACACCCTCCTCCCCCCTTTCCGTTACCACCTTCCCTCATTCCCTTGTCTCACTGTCCCACATTTCTCTGTCACTTCTTCTCACGCCCCCCCCCCCCATTTCGTCATAACCAGCGCCACATAACCACGCCGCCCCCAATTTATCTTCACTAGAGCAATCTATCTCTCTCCCTCCCTCCCTCCCTCTCTCCCTCTCTCTCCATCCCTCCTCTCTCTCTCTCCCCCCCTCTCTCTCCCTCTCTCTCCCCCCCTCTGCTCTATCTCCCTTCTCCCCCTTCCTTCTCCCTTCTCCCTTCTCTCTTTCTCCCCTCTTCTCCCTTCTCTCCCCCTCCTCCCCCCCTCCCTCTCTCTCTCCCTCTCCCCCCCTCTCTCTCCCTCTCCCTCTCTCCTCCCTCTCCCTCTCTCTTTTCTCTCTCTCACACACACATAAAAAAATAAAATCTCCATAGTTCCACTGCTCACCACTCTTAGGGCCCCCTCCTCTCCCACAACTCCCTTCCTCCACCCTCCCTGGGCAGCCACTAGCCTCCGTCGTCGGTCTAGCTGAGCTCAAATAACCTCCATATATTCCTCTCTTCAGGTTTGTTAGCTGGATGGTTTCAGTCTCATATTGAATCAGAACAGCAGAGTGGGCGGGAGGGAGGTTGGGGGGATAACTGGGCAGAGCCAGTGCCTCCTACAGAGGGCACTGGCAGAGCCGAGTTGGAGCTGGGATGTCTGTGCGCGCGCGTGTGTGTGTGAGTATTGTGAGTGTAGAGATTAATCAAAGGGATGAGTACAAGGGGTTTTTTTTATCGTTTGCTTGATTTTTGTTTTCTAAGAATGAACAGAAATTAGATTCATTTGGGTCAAGCAAGACAAGACAGAAGATAAGACAGAAGACAAGACAGAGGACAAGACAGAAGACAATAGAGGGCAGCGGAAGACAAGATTTAAGAAAAGACTGGTGACATGATAGAAGACTGAATATAAGACAAACTAAGAAAAGGACTGAAGACAAACAGACCAGACAGAAGACAGTATACGGCAGCGGACAGAAGACAGGACAGGAGTCATAACTTAAGACAAGACAGAAGACAAGAGAGAAAAAGGGAGAGAAGACAAGTAAACCGGACAGAGGGCAAGACGGGAACAGAAATTATAAACTTGGCAATTATATGTAAAAACGACTTAGTAGAGACCCCTTTCCACACACAAACACACACACACACAAAAACACCACAAACACACAAACACTCACCTTAAAAACACACAAACACACAAACACAATCACACAAACACACAAAAACACACACAAACAAACAGACACAAACACACACACACAAACAAACACACAAACACACACACACACTTTCTGTTTACTTTTGACTCATCAATTTTTTGTTCGCGTCACTTAACACGGAATTTGATGTCAAAAAGAAAACTTCATGGGGAAAAGAAAATGCCAATCACACTGGGGACTTTTGTTAAACGATCTTGTTGGAGGGGTGGGTGGGGAAAGGTCTCCTATGATAAAGTATGGGTGGGTGGGGTGGGGTGGGTGTGCGTAGTGAGGGAATTAATAAGAAACATCTTAGTGCCCGGGGGTGAGACTGGTCAGAGGTCCACTATGACATAAAAAAAACAAACAACTAATAGAATTGACCCGAACATTATGGTATGACATCCTGGGGTCATCTGGTGACCAAGCAGTTTGGCTGTTTTTGTTTGTTTTCCTTTTGGTGACTGACCACACTGACCACAAGTAATGACTGAAGTAAATATAGGGGGTGCGGGTTAGTGGCTGGGTGGGGGTGGAATTTTCACCATGAAGGACGTTTAATGTCACACGATGGAGAATTTAGGACACTGAAATACAGCTAATGTCACAGTGAAATAAGCTAATGTCACAGTGAAATACAGCTAATGTCACAGTGAAATACAGCTAATGTCACAGTGAAATACAGCTAATGTCACAGTGAAATACAGCTAATGTCACAGTGATATACAGCTAATGTCACAGTGAAATACAGCTAATGTCACAGTGATATACGGCTAATGTCACAGTGAAATACAGCTAATGTCACAGTGAAATACAACAGCTAATGTCACAGTGACAATCCGACCGCCATAAAAGTCGAATAACTTGGGAAGGGGAACCAAACATATATAAAAATACGAACTTGTTTTGAAATTCTATGATCTGGCATGTTATTTATGTGCTTCTTTATTATTATTATTATTACTATTGTGTAATGCCCCATTGATTGCTGCACGTGTTGATTGGGTTTCTATAAGTTATTGGTGATTGATGATTTTAAATTTTTCTTTATTCTTAGACGCATTAGAAACTTGACAAGACAGATACATTTAAATAATAGTAAAAAAAATCAACAACAGACAAAATGTTCTCTTTCAACAGAATTAATAATTATCGATAACGACACAAACATTAACTGCCATGGATATTTCAAGGAACGTGGACATTTGTACTTCAAGTTTACATGTAAAGTTCAATGCGTTGCGCAACTCAGATCATCACTTTCATGTTTCTTCAGACAAATCATTGCGCAATGGACTGTGGGCTGATCTCGTTGTATATGGACGTAGTGATTGGTTTGTGTCCCTGTACATGGGCTGTTGTGATTGTGTCTTTTGTGCGTAGGGGGGATTGTGTCTATTATGCGGCACATGGGAAGGGAAGGGGGAAGGGAGGTGGAGGGAGAGACTGGGGCAGGGCTGGTTGACAGATGACCGCCAAAATGTCAAATTACAAAAATAAAAAGAATATTTCATTACAAATTTTGTTAATGCACTATCCGCATTGATTGAAATGTTAGTTGGGATAACTCAATGTTATAACTTCATATTTATTCCCTATTACTTCCCCTTGTTTATCTTCAACCCCCTATTATAACATTTCATAAGAATCCCCACCTGAAGAAATAAATATAATGACTTCCCAGACATTTTAACTACAGCAAGACGAGAGAAACCTTGGAAGTACAGGACGCTGTGTCCTGAGGTCGCCATGGCAACACACAAACAATCATTCTCTTTGACCGGAGTTACATAATGAGCTTAAACAAAGGCCCACAATTGACAGGAAAAATCGTTCATGTAAAACAAAACAAAAAAAATGTTTTAAAAAAATACGGTGTAGGAAAAACATGTACTGTAAAGCATCTTGTACGTCGAAAAGTACATTTCAGTGTAACATTAGATAGCTCAATGTATTACTGTGCTACATTTCTCAGTGTAACATGGAGATAGTCAAGGTATTACAAGTGTTACATTTCAATACAGAGTCGGCGTAAGCAATACGGGGGGCGCGGGGAGAGTTCAGCGGCATGCAACAAGGGAATAAGATCAGTGACACATATAACCCACTTGCAGATCATGCATAGAGTTTTGACAACAACGGGGACGACACAGAGAAAAAAGTAATGTCTGTAGTAGAACGAGACAAAAAACCATCGCTGTAGTAAAACCAGACAAAATGCCGTTTGTAGTAAAAACCAGACAAAAAGTCATGTCTGTAGTAGAACCAAACAAAAAGCCATGGCTGTAGTAAAACCAGACAAAAAAACATTGTTATAGTAAAACCAGACAAAAAGTCATGTCTGTAGTAAAACCAGACAAAAAGTCAGTGTCTGTAGTAGAATCAAACAAAAGCCATGGCTGTAGTAAAACCAGACAAAAAGCCATGGCTGTAGTAAAAAACCAGACAAAAAGTCATGTCTATAGTAGAACCAGACAAAAAAGTCATGTCTGTAGTAGAACCAAACAAAAAGCCATGGCTGTAGTAAAACCAGACAAAATAAAACCATCGCTGTAGTAGAACCAGACAAAAAGCCACGGCAGACATTGTCTTTGTAACACATGCATGTCAGAGAAGAGGTCAGAAACATAATGCGCCCCCTCCCCCCCCCCCCACTTCCCAACGCCTTAACCTACTCTTTTCATTTTTCCTGGTGTCTTCATTAAGCTCATAATTTTACAAGGTAATATCTCAGCTAGTTTCGCATTTATCCCAACGTCTGCTCCGTCGACGGGCTCAAAAAGAAAAAACCTCCTCGCAGGGACCCCTCTACCCCCCACCATTTTCCCCAACCTCCTTAAATATGTTAATGTCCAGCCATATAAGACTTAGCGCCCCTTCTTCTTATTCAGACAGTTTGGATAAAGGTAAAGGTCATTGGAAAGCGGAACAAACCAGAAAGTGGAGACAACTATGATGAGAGGGAGAGAGAAAGAAAAAAAATGGCGAGAGGCCGACAAAGGGAGAGAAAAAAAATGAAAATGCTAATGGAAATATTTTTTTTTCCTTTCTTCTGTCAGTTGTTTTATTCACCCCCCTCCCCCCTCTCCCTCTCCTCCCCCCCCCCCCTCCCTCTAATCCTCCTCTTGTTTGTAGAAATGAGATCATATTTCAGGACATTTTGTTTAAGAGCAGATGAACTTGTTGTAATTTATATCGATAAGGCTCAATATCGTCTGCCACACAAGAGAAGTAACTCTATAATTGTCTTTTTTTCCCCCCTCGCCTTTTTGTTTTATTTTTGGATAAAATGAAATAACATTTTAATTAAATTTTTTATTTAATATATATATATTTTTTTAAAAATGCAAAAAATAGCACAAATAAAGGAAGTAAACAATAAATATATAGAAATAAAGATAAATCTGTGTTTAAATCTGGGTTTAAATTGGTTGCATAGGTTGGTCTATAATCGTTTAGTTTGAGAAATAGTTTGGTGAATAAAGTAACATCTTGATTAATAGATTAAAATATTTTTTTTTACTTTTTCAAAATATATTCTAGTAATTTTATTTAACAAGTGTATATTTACATTATACCCATGGGCATCGTTATCAATTTGAAGGCCGTCCCGTAGAATGGTTGAGTGAGGCCCTATTAAAACAATGATTGCCCCTATCGTGTTCCCATGAAGACGTGTCCCTCCCACTCCTTCCCCCCCCCCCCCCCCCCGGCCACCCTCACCATTCGGACCCCCTCGATATCATTCATGATCTTACTGTACACGTCTTAGCTACATTATCTTCATTTAAAAAAAAGACTTCCTATTCTAAAAAAAAAAAAGAGATCTATATTTCAAAGGCGTAGCAATCGGCGATTAAAACATCAATAGGCCGAAGGCGTCCCGTACAGTGTTAATTGTTTTCCTCCATTTCTCATAACTCTGTTTGTTAATGAGCCAGCATTAATTTCAAAAAAAAAATAATAATAACAGAAACAGCATAAGTGTAACTAACAGTTTGATAACAGTTATTTTTTTTAATATAATAATATTTTTTTGTATGATTGTTTCATTAAATTAATTGTTGCCCTAATTCCATATTAGATTTGTTCAGCCGTGGGAGACAAACTGATGATAAAAAAAAACAACACAACAATGACGTCATGCGGTTATCTAAGTGGTTAGCAGTGGCCGGCGAATGGAGGGGGAGAGAAGGAGGGAAGAGGGAAAGGAATATTTATTTCTTGTACGTCACAATATGGCCGTCCTGCTGCATATTTGATGTATCTTTTACATGCTAGTCAAGGGAGGGAATTCGGCGAGAATAAGGAGGAGGAACAGACAACTCTTGTGGTGATTTTTTTTTTAATGCTGTTTTTTTTTCTTTTCTTTTCTTTTTGTAATTCTTTTTTTTCTTCGGAATGCATTTTATTATGGATTGTGTCGATGTCCGACGCTGCTGGGGTGGGTGGTGGGGGAGGGTGGGTCGTAGCGGAGACACAAGCTGCGTCTCCTTATCGATTTCTCTGGCAATCAATAAAAAAAAGCCATGTAAATGGGGAAGGGGGGGGAGGGCTTGATTTGGCGTTGGTGGGGTCGGGTGGGGGAGAGAATGGAGGAATGGATGGATGGATGGATGACGGAGGGCGAAAATTGTTTTCTGGCTATAACGGCTCAATACTTGGCCAGTTCAGTGACTTGGTCAGGTCGTTGGAGGTTAGTTGGATGGTGATGGAGAGACAGTGGAGATTTACACAAAAACACCACGCGAAAAAAAAAAGGCTGGGTTGCATTAGAGGGGCGGGGGAGCGGGGGAGGAAGATGGGTGCTAAGGGGCTTCATTGAGGACAGAATGGTGGTGGGAGGGAGGGGGATCTTTTGGTCATATCCACAATCCGTCCAGAGGTTAAGGGCGAAAATAAAAAATAAAAAAAAAAATTGGTTTAGATTGGATAAGAAAATAGAAGTGGTCAAGCTGTAAGATTTGGTCATTGCAAAGTGGGGGGGGGGGGGTTGTGTTAGGGTGCAGTGGCGTAACTAGATGAGGGCGGAGCATTCAGTTCTTCCCGGGTGACTTCAACTTCTCCGTCAGCCAAGGGCAACTACTTAAATATATGAGTAAATATTAAATCCGTAATGGGGCGACATTCGGAGATTCGTCCTGGGGGGTGGGGGGGGGGAGGCAGACTGCTTATGTTAGTTACACAACTGGTAAAGAAGTGAATCACGTTATCTCACCTATAAATTTTGTCAATATGCTTAAGAACAACTGGATCGTAAGATGGAAAAAAATTATGTATTGCGAGAAGTTTTTTTTTTCCTGCACTAATTCCATGTTCCCGCTTAAATCTTATCAGACGATTGCTTTGCTGTTTTCACGACTCTATGATTTCATTAACTCTGTGCCCGCCCAAAAAAGGCCGAAATAATAATTTTTTTTATGAATTGCTTACTGCCGACAACTTATGGTTCAGTATTGTTAATGCCCATGTATTTATTATGTGCCCAACCCATAACCGATGAAATACCTGAAGGTGCCGTCTCTAGGCCCTGAGAGGATGGCACAGGATAAAGGTCTTTGGAGAACTTTGACTAGTGGCCCGTATTCTAATTTGATTTACCGGCATAAGTTAGTTTAGTAGTTAGCCAAGGATGTAATGACCTTGAACATATTGATGAAGAAGGTGTGGATTGAACTCATACCATAAAACACAACGACTGAACTCACAACCCTAACTCTATCGAGTCATCGTTTTTGGTTATCATCTAATGGCCTGGATAAGAATGAGTACTGTAATCTTACCAACATATTTTTACTCCCATTCACAAACTGTTAACTGATTCGCGGTCTTTGTATTTTCTTTAACGTCAACAGTTCAATCATTTGTTGTTAAGTTAAACTAAAAGTTTAGTATTAGTATTTTGTACATAATAAAAGACAACAATAAACCCTCATACATATTTTTTTACATTAAATTGTATTATTATAATAATAATAGCCAATCCACAATTCTAGGTGATGAATTACTTCCCCCTCCCCCAATGAAGCAATGTGTCATTATGTCTTTAAATACTAATCGATGTACTGAAAAACGTTTGGTTACTTCAGGGATAATTTAGTTGACATGAAGAGAGACGCTATGTATTGATTGAACCTCATAGTTTCCTAATGCTCTCCCCCCACCCCCCCTTCCCCCCACCCTCACCGCCCTTAAAAAAAATTTATGAAATCTAATATTATAATAGTGATTTGGGTTCTGTGTTAAATCGCAAGTAAAGAATTAATACAACAGTATTCCAGTTTAAAATACAATAATGAAAAAAATCGGATCTGCCCGAAACCAAAAATAACCAAGCCTACCGATCAAGACTCTATGCAAAAGGTTCTTCAGGGTACAGCTAGTATTGTAATAATAATTGTAGTACAACTTTTAGTAATACTATTACTTTGTACTTCAGTTCAGAGGATCCCCAACTGGGCCCCTTGAAGAACAAAGGACCTATCATGCATGGCCGTTCTTTTCCGTGTACATTTCTAGAACCCCTTCAGCCCCCTCAGATTATGGAATGTCTGGTCTACATGCAGACAGACGTAAGACAATTGACAAATAAGGTATCGGCAAACTATAATAATTTGGTATCAAATCTTATGCATAGAGAGCATCGACAGTTACTTTTAAAGTGTAGCTCAAAAATATCTCTAGAGGGTTTGTGCTACGGCCCCGAAAGACCTAAGATGGGGGCCCTGCGGCAAGGACTTAATTGGAAATCGTCACCACTCCAGAGACATTCAAATAAATTAGACCCTACTCCAGTAGCGTAGTGGGCGCTACTCACATAGGGGCGCCAAATGGTACATTTTACATATAATATTATATATGGTTTTCAAATTGGGGGGGGGGGGCGCTAAAAGGTTATTGTGCTCGGGCGCGAGTTAAGCTCGCGACGCCACTGCCCTATTCAAATAACATCAACAACATGAGCAACGCGAGGTCGAAATAAAAAGGATTCATTTAATAGATTTTGAAATAGATGCCAACTGCAAGCAGGGTTCTGTCGGTTCAAAAAAAAATGTATTAGTTTCTCTCCTATCGATCTGTAAAAATGATTTGATTTTTATCGATCATTTCTTTCTCACGTAATTAAAGTTATGACACAGAACTATTTGATGAAGCCTCTATACTGACACCCCAAGCCCCATCATGCATCACGTGATGGGGGTGGGGGTGGTGGGGGGAGATGGAAGCACCCTGGTGAACCCTAAAGAATCATACAGAGACAGAAATTATTGGTTTGACCTTTACAGTGCTAAGAGCATTAAAACATTTTGCGTTGACCCAGATTACAGTAATTGATATTTTTCAAGATATAATCCCCCCGTCCAACCATGAAATCTATTTCCAATATGGCTGTTGACATTTCAGATAATCCAGTAACATATTTACTTTCATTTAGGAGCTGTTGTTGTAACAAATGTTACAATTTTAATCTAATCTTGTTCTGTTCCTGCATAACTCTTGTGATGTATTAGTTCAATCACCAAGATAGCGGGACGAGGGGGTATTTTCGGGGATCTTCGGGGTGGGTGGAGAGTAGGCCAGGGCGCAGATATCTAGGGGCGTGCTTCAAACCAGTAAGGCGCCCGTCATGTCGCCCGTTCCATTTTTCACCTTCAGTTAGAAAATATAAATGTATAAATCTCTTCACTGTTCAAACAGAATAATACTGGCTGGGGGGGGGGGGGAGGTGATCTGGGTGTGGCAGTGATGTGGTGTGAATGTGTGTGTGCATGTGTGTGCGTGTGCGTGTGTGTATATTGTGATGTGCGGGAGAACAAGGAGTCGTGAATAAAGTATAATTCGATTCCAGGTTTCTTCAAGATGACCTTTATGACCTTTATGACCCAACTACGGGGTAATGAAGGTGTGGACATTTTCCCCTCACATGATTGATCGGTGGCCAGGGACGGGGAGTCGGTAATTGACACAGGAGGGAGAAGAGGCGCCCTGCGATGGCGGCGGCGAGGAGGGAAATCACGGTGGACGTTTGAATGCTTTTGGGAGTAGCCGTATTCGCTCTTGGCAGAAAAGTACTCGAGTTTGCGGCATTCCATTAGTTTGATGTTGTAATCGCGACGAGAGGGGAAATTGATTAAATACTCGCTCAATTTTGTAATCGCTCGTGCCTTGTAAATATCTGAATAATCTTAAGCTAATTAATTATGACAATAAAAAAAAGAAAATAATTACATTAAATATAACATTTGTCGTTTATTAAAATAATTTTTTTGCGACATTCAAAGTGATATTTCAATTGACATGCGAAGCTGATGATCAAATTACTGTCAATTTTAGCTCCGCCATTTACAATGTCATTCATTCATAACCTGTCATATCATTATGACAGTCAGATGTAGTTTTAAGTTCAGTATTTCCTTCAAATTCTTTCTTTAACAGGGAAGGAAAGTCCCAATTCAACAGTATAAGTTTGGTGGCTGCGAGGTCGTTAGCCCGACTGGCGTGGCACTGTGTATGGGTTCAAATTCTTGTGAGGAATGGGAGAGGAGAGTGTCAATTTACCTCCCATCTGGCAGTTGACGGGTGGGGGGGGGGGGGGGGTAAAGACGTGATGACTCGATGGTGATCAGCTTAAGTCTAGGGGCTGTTGTTGTAGCAGAATCGGTGGATGTATTTTTAGATATACCATGAAATGTCTAGAGGCGCACACACTGAGATGTGTTGCTAAAAATAATACAATAACAACAAAAAAAAAAACATTTAAAACAATGGTGCTCATGTCAGAGAGGGAAAAAATCACTCTCTTATTTTTTTTTTAAATAGCTTAATGAATATTATCGTATGTCGTACAACATCGATGTGAATTATCATACCCAACCGCTATCTGATGATTAGACAACGGTGATGGTGGGGGCCAAACGCGACACCCGGCACACTGCCCCTCCTTGATATGTGGCTGCACTGAATCTTTTATACTCTCTAGAGCCCCCCTCTTACCCCCCACCCACCCACACACAAACCAAGGGTCAACAACGGCCCGCCGGATGGTTTTAATCCAGCCCTCGGGCCAGTCCCTCGTTTCAGTGTGAAGAACAGCAGCAGTAGAGTTAAACGTTAAGAACTCGCACAGTTCATTTATCTATGTCCATCGTTATGCTATTGGTCAGGCCCGCCGGTCAAATTTAAGAACCCAATGCTGCCCGGGAGTCGAAACGTTTGCCCACCCCTGGTCAAGAGTGTATTAATGTTAATTAATTATGTATTAATGTTAACTATGTAAAAAAAAAACAGAAATGCGGGTCTCGTACCCCTCAAATATGGCTACCCCTGTTTGATATAATAGACAACCTGTATGGCTACCCCTGTTTGATATAACAGACAACCTGTATGGCTACCCCTGTTTGATATAACAGACAACCTGTATGGCTACCCCTGTTTGATATAACAGACAACCTGTATGCCTACCCCTGTTTGATATAACAGACAACCTGTATGCCTACCCCTGTTTGATATAACAGACAACCTGTATGGCTACCCCTGTTTGATATAACAGACAACCTTATGGCTACCCCTGTTTGATATAACAGACAACCTGTATGCCTACCCCTGTTTGATATAACAGACAACCTGTATGGCTACCCCTGTTTGATATAACAGACAGCCTGTATGGCTACCCCTGTTTGATATAACAGACAACCTGTATGGCTACCCCTGTTTGATATAACAGACAACCTGTATGGCTACCCCTGTTTGATATAACAGACAGCCTGTATGGCTACCCCTGTTTGATATAACAGACAACCTGTATGGCTACCCCTGTTTGATATAACAGACAACCTGTATGGCTACCCCTTTTTGATATAACAGACAACCTATTTGAAGGTCCGATGAACTACCCATTTCAAATACATTCAATGTGTAGACAACGTGCATCTAGAGTACACAAAGGTCAACATTTGTGTCGCTCCCCCCCCCCTCAATCCCATAACCTCCCCCGTTTTAATATCATCATTACATTTGGACATTCCTGGAAATATTCAGCTGACCTTTCCCCCCTGCCTCCTTAAACCCATCCTTCTATTTCAAACACTGAAAAAAAACAAAACAAAAAAAAAACACAATTATAAATTGTAGCCTTCTGACACTAGAACCAACTGGGCAAACAAAAGAATGACAGAAGCCTCATTTCACGTAATAACTGCCTCACCCTGCCCTCAAGTCTTAACTCACTCGATTCCAGAATCTACTGGTCTGCTATTGCTCCCGCACCACCTTATTCTCCGGCGCCCTCTTCCAACTAATTTCACTCCCCCCTCCCCCCTCCCCCCACCTAACCCCCGCCCAACTCGCTACCACTTTTTTTTTTTTCAAATAATGATCTCTCCCCCACCAACCCCCATCCCAACCTATTCCCCAGTTATCTTTACCCCTCCCCCCCCCATCCTTTTAGCGCTACACCACCATCGTTCCCCCCCCCCCCCCTTTCACTCCCTTTTCTTGACGACTGACCGTGTGTCACACTGTATTGATTACTGGCAGCCGGGACAACTCCTATTTGCCTTAAAGATGAGATTTCTGTCCCCTGCCAGTGAATTGGTTACTATCGAATACGCAGTGGTCATTTCTTGAATAGCGGTATCGATATTTTCTGTCTTTCTCTCTCTCTCTCTCTCTCTCTCTCTCTCTCAGCTGTGTACTTTTAGTGTCGTGTGCCCGTGTGAGTCACAGTGGGTGTGAGCAAATGCAGGAGTGTGTGTGTGTATTTGTGTTGGCGATATATTGTTACTGAAAGTGAGGATATCTACGAGTGTGTGTGTGTGTGTGTGTGTGAGTGTGTATGTCTTTGTTTAATTGAGTTTCCGATGTGAGCAGTATGACGTTCTTCAATCGGTGAGCGTGCGAGAGTTAAAGAGATAAATTAAAAGCACGTGAAAACAAAACAAATCTTATGGCCCGTGGAATGGGGGGGGGGTTTACTGGTGGTCACTGCGGTGGTCAGTATTATCTGGGACAATACAACAAAAACAAAAAAAAACATGACGAAAGAAGAAAACGCACACACACACACACACACACACACACACAAAAGATTTGATTTCATACAAAACATTACCAATTTTCTCTCTCTCCGTCTCTTTCTTTCTCTCTCTCTTTCTCTCTCTCTCTCTCTCTCTCTCTCTCTCTCTCTCTCTCAAACACTCCTTCAAAATCTTCTCTCCCCCTTCAAATCTCAATTATGTCTGCCTTACGTTGCGAATCTTTAACCTTATAGGCAGCAACAACTGATCTAACATCTGATATGTATCCGTTTACCAGCAGTGACGTTAATGCTTCAGATACTTTCTCTCTCTCTCTCTCTTTCTCCATCTCCCTCCCTCTCTCTCTCTCTTTCTCTCTCTCCCTCTCAATGAGGCGGTGGTGGTAAGAGGTGTCACCACGTATCAACACCACCAGAACATCTCACATATCAGATGATATGAGATTGAAACGTAGGCAACATTTTGGCTGATGGCCTCGGGGGCTATAACTGAGGGATGTGGGTGGAGAAAACTCCATCTGATATCACCTCAGAAACATGTCGAGATTTTAAAGACGAATAAGAGCTTCAACAATAAGAAACATCAGAAATTGGAAAGTTTTATATACATGTGAGTTTTCATAAGTAAAGCAGTAAATAGAGACCGGTTCGTTTGTCCCCAGAATCCAACCTGACCTATATACTACTCATATAGTTAACAATATTATTTAATAAAATATTTTTTGCAACTACTGCTATCATGACAGGGTGTTGTGTGCCTTCCACACCAGTTTTTTTTACGGCGCTTGTTGCCATGTCAACCATGTCTCCAAAGCGAAGGGGTGAGTTTTCCTGCTAAATTTGGCGGAATTGCTGAAAGAGTTTTGTCTTACAGAATGTTCATCAATAAATGTGGATTAAACTCAAATAAAATTGGGGCCTAACAGCTTTGACCCTCAAAATTTTTGAGGGGCCCTCATCGAAAAAAGTGTTTGTCCCCTGTCATGGGCCCCTTAGCTACAAGGCTCTTCTGCCACTGATTTTGAAGGCCTCAACGGCACTATTCGTATATATATATATATATATAAGAACTTCAAGAACTTCACAGTAGGTCAACAAGTTGTCATGTGTTCAACCGGCATCACCCGCCACTGATGTTCAACCGGCATCACCCGCCACTGATGTTCAACAGCATCAGATGAAATTAAAATATAGGCCGGTGTTAACCTGTTTTTTTATTTTCTTTTTGGTCAGTGTGTTCCATCGCTTGATCGATGGCTAATTCCACGACCTCTCCCTTCCTCCACAATTGAGCTGATGCTGTTACCTTGACCCTCCAGTCTCAATCTCCTTATTGTCACTTGAACCCAATTTGAGCCGCTCCATGGAATCAACCATTTTTTTTTGTTTCAATTATTATTATTATTACCATCATTATTATTACTCCTCCGATCAGTTTTTTTTTATTATTATTATTATTATCTCCGGATAAGGAAGAGTAACACAGCAAAGGGCGACAATCAAGTTCTTCCTGTGCTTGAAGATATCCCATCAAGTCCGGCAACTCTTCCCCGCCGCCCCGCCCCAACCTAACCCAACTCCCCGCTCTCTCCCCCCCCCCTCCTCACGCCACCCATCCCTGGCCTTGCTTGCTTTAAAAAGCGAGGCAAGGAATTAAAGAAAAAGGGGGGCCCCTGTATTAGATTATCAAATGGAACTTTCCATTTAATCCAAGCAGAAGAAAACAGGTTTTTAGACTTGGCGGCCTTCTTGTCAAATTCCCAGTCAGCCATCGATTTTTTTTTTGCTTTGGACGCTACTCTTAGATATTGACATTGATTTTTGCCTGCCTAATGGAATTTCATTAAAGAAGAGAAGGTTCCGAGCTTTCCTTTTTTTTTTACAAATAAGAGGAAGAAAATGGTTAAAAAAGGAAGAAAAAGACATCAGAAGAGAGACTGGGAGAGAGAGGGGAGAGACAGATGGTGAATGGACGGAGGAAGCAAGAGAGGCGAAAGAAGAAGAAGAGAGAAAGAAAATAAACTGTTGAATTTTTGAGGACATTTTTTTTTAAAACCGAATGTGGTTCTTCGAGGCGTCTTAAGTTCAGGGGGTGAAAATAATAATATGAAGAGACAAAATAAACATACAGACAGAAGAACAACAATAAAAAAAAATACACAAAAATAATAATAGTAATAATAATAGGCGATTTAAATAACAAACAAAAAAAATTGTTAATAACGATAACAGAAAAAATATAAAATAAAATAAAAACATGAAGCGGCGCAAATCTTGAGATTTAATTTGATGCAATGTGTTTATGATCTGTTGATCTTTGACAAATTGAAAAATGTATCAAGTAGGTGCAACATGTTAAATTGTAGTGGCATTGAATGTTGAATGTTTCCTTTTGTAGCTGGGGGAGGGGTGGGTGGGGGTTACGATGTTAAACGCTTGAATGGATCTGGAATTAAAGTATTCAGGACAACAAGAAATTGCAAATTACATTAGAAAAAAAAATGTAAACAGAACTGAACAGAGGCGGATAAAATGGAAGGCGCATCTTCCGATAAACTCCAATTTTTACATTTATTTATATATATATTCAGGGCCGGCTCTGGGCATAGGCGACATAGGCAGCTGCCTCGGGCGTCAAATTGCAAGATGCGCAAAATTTTAGAGAAATAAAAACTTTCAAAAGAATGTTCATGCAGAAGGGGCGGGCGTCCTAATAGATGACTGCCTCGGGCGCCAAATTGCCTGGGGACGGCTCTGTATCTATTTTCCTGTCAGCTTTTTTTATTATTATTAAATGAACCACTTTCTGCTTCAGCGGCCCGTGCGCCAACACAAAGGACGCCCTTCTGAAATATAGACACAGATGAAAGTTTATTAATAAAAATTAACGAGTGTGCCTTGAATATTGTATCTCACGGGTTACTTTTGTCTAGTGACATATTTTAAAAACATTAATGGGGGGGGGGGGGCTGGTTAAGAAACAGTTGGACAAAAAGTAATACATGTATTGACCAAATGAAAAGTAACAGTTTAAAAAAAAAGTTATATATTAGAACCAAATATAAGTCAAAGGTCAAAAAATGATTTTAAAATAGGTTTATGTCAGGTTCCACTACAGGGTATGTATTAAAATATCAACATATAAGTCAATTTATCAACATGTACAATAGTTGTTTTTTTTTTTGTTTTTATCTTCTAGCTTTTTCGACTATTGTTAATTAAAAACTGATATAAATCACATGAGGAGAGAGAAAGGGATATTTAACTAACACATGATAATAGCCATACTTTTTTCTAGACACGTGCATTGAGATGAGTCCTACATATGACACCTTCTACCGGTCGGTGTGTGATAGTACGGATGGTCGTGCGGTAAAGAATGATGGATCGTGAGGTAAAGCGCTCAACTTGAGGGTCCCTGGTTCGATCTCCGGTGAGGATTAATGGATTTTCATAAATACCTCCCGTGGTACCTCCATGGCTATTGCACTCTCGGCTAAGGTGGGGGGGGGGGGTGTGAATGAAGGGCACCATAAACATCATCTCATCCTTATACAGGGACTTCACCCACCGGAAGATAGTGTCGTGCAGGCGTGCACTTGAAGACCCGACCCATGCAATCCCCGACCCATTCAATCCCCTCAAACCGGTAAACAATGTGTTTGTGATCTGAAACTTTCTGGGTTATGACGTCAGAGGCGATTTCCGATTTTCTCGTCGAGTGTTTTGTCGTTGTTGATGTTTATTTTATCCCGACAGAACGACAAGAACGGTCTGAATGAGCTGCAGGTTTACACGTGTGATCTTATATCCTGAGTTGTATGAGTGTATGTGCGTGTTTTGTTGTACTTGTAGCCTGGTATGGCATGGTGTGTTGCTGGATAATTAATTTTTCGTCGTCTAGTACAGTATATATATATATATATATATATATATATATATATATATATATATATATATATTAGGGCTGCTGATTAAACTGCGTTAATTTGCGATTAACGCGTCAAAAAAAAATTGCGATTAAAATTTTTAACGCAACACCTAAATGCGTTAATTTGACCCAAATGCTGAAAGTTCACCAAATCGATAAATAACGGAATTTCACGCAACAATTTGAAGTTAAATTCCGTTCACTTATTAAGTAGATCTACCACCCCCACCCTGTCACAATTTTCACACACCCTCACCCCTAGGTACGTCGACAAAAGCCCCAATTGTAATATAAAATGAAGATGTTTTGTTATACAGCCCTTCGACAAGTGAACCTCCTGCTCCCTTCCCGGTCGATATAAAAAGAAAAAAGTTTCATTCACTAGTTTACATTTTATACTATAGTGTATTGGTGGGGTACTGTAGTGTACTGGTGGAGGTAAAGAACGACAAGTGTTTGGTGAACTCTGCTATAATTAGGTCAAAATAACGAGATGTTAAAAATTTTATATCACCATTTTTTTGCGCCCAATTTTTTATCGCATTTGAAAATACAGCGTCTTGCATCAGCTGCACTAACAGTTTCATGACACTTGAAATCAATGTCTGGACATGGTCTAGACTATGCTATGCAAACATCAGTACACGAGACAGTGTATGTATTTTTCAGAATTATTGTGATACTGAGCTAAATTTAATATTTTATATTAATTAACGTTCTGAAACTAGCGGTGTCGATATGATGGAAAGAAAGGCATATTTTCGTTTGTTTTTGTATAGAGCAATAAAAACATCAATAGATTTTTCTCTAAGAGTTAGACCGGCAAATATTCTGATACAACTGTTGCTATTACCAAAATGAAACGAAAGAAAGACTTTTTAATGTTGACACACGAAAGAACAACAGAAGATTAAAAATGAAAGCCGACCTATCAAAATTTTGCTTTGAACGTTTGAAACAGTAACATTAAAGAGTGTCATTTTACAAGATACTTTTTTTATTAATTTAACTGACAGACAGATAAAAAAAATCTTTTCTGTTGTTCACTAAAACATTGAAGAAATAGTTTATAGTATGAAAGTAAATGAATGAAAGAATATAAGAGTAACATTTATAGACTTCAAAAGAAGATCAAAAGTACATTTGTTCTTCAACTCGGTGACTGTGGTCATTTCTGACGCGAGCTCCTAGTTTGAAACAATGGAACCGGTGTCAACATGTTTTTGGTACATCTTTAAGTGGAGAGAGAGTGTGTTAAAAATGTGACTTGGTGGGGAAAAGGGGGTGGGGGGGGGAGAATAAAGAAAAAAAAACGCGTTAAAAATAAGTGAGCGACAACTTTCTCTCTATACTATTATTTTATGAAAGAAAAGTTACATTTGAGATATAAATGACGTGTGTATTTTTTTTTTTGGAATGGGAAATGGATAGGAAGGTAAACAGACTTACGTGTGGGCGAAGTGAAGCAAAATATGACAGGGATGGAGGAAAGAGGGGTTGACATACTTCATTAGTTCGGAAACTATGGTACGGAAAAAAAGGTTAGACAATGTTGTTAAATAAAAAGAAAACAATTCGCATCATTGACGTGATTGATACATGTCCATAAACTGGTCTCAATAGCTAATTCAATAGACATATATGCTAATGCTTAATAAATATGTTTATAATTTATTAAACCTCTTTCGTAAATTAAAATGACTTGTTTATTATGGCAATGTTATGCTTTGATATTATGACATATTAGTTTGAATACAAACAATTGTATTATATTATGTCGATTAAAATGTGCGTTAATTTGCGATTAAAATTTTTAATCATGCGTTAATTTCGATCAATTTTTTTAATCGAACAGCAGCTCTAATATATATATATATGGCATCACATGTGATGTGGTCCATTAGTGTCATCAGTGAAATCTCTCGATACAGCAATTTTGGACCGGTCCTGTGGGGGGGGGGTGGGGGGGCAGGGGGTATTTTAAAGGCCGCCAGTTTTTTTAAGTCTTACTTTGTCATCATGTGCTGTACATTAATAAGCACTCCAGTTATGTCACAGCAGAGTGGTTGTACAATGCTGTTCGTAATAGTTTGGAAAGTTTTTATTCAATGCAGTTTCGATTCAGTACTGTTAAGCATGGAGTGAAGGTTTCGCGGCCCGGGGGGGGGGGGTTGGGGACCACTGCTCTAGATGATATGACTGTGACTGGGAAAGATGGAGGGCACTCTTAAAGTTGGATACAAAAAGGCCCGTGACTCGAAAGATTATTGTAGTACTTTCTTAGCTCCCCTTACTCCTCACTCCCATCCGTTGTGGTCAAAAAAAAAGATATTGAAGACTTCTCGCCACATCTTACTAAAGTGCATCCATGTAAACACGGCCACCTGACCCCCCACACCAACAGGTCACAGACTTAAAAGTTCAGGGCAGGGATTTATTTGTCCAACAACTATTCTCATTTAGATCAAATATATATTATGACCTGCTGGCTTACTTCAATCATCTATTCGTTTGACCCACTTTAAGATCGATGCACTATGGCGTCACACTTTAATTAATAATAATCTAAGCTGTTGTATGTGTCTCTGAAAATTATCTTTGTCACAATCAGGGAAATCATCTTACTAAAGTGCATCAATGTAAACACGGAAGAGGGAATAACTGTTACAAAAATAAATAATGATTACGCCCCTTTGATTAGCTTTTATTATTTATATTTAAAATATAAGCAAAAACGGTACTTAAAACGCCCCCTTTTTCGGCCCTCAGAGGTCAGATCGCGAAATGGATCAAAGTCATTTCTTGGCAGGACAAGACCTACAAAATGATATATACATCATCGGTCTAGGACTTATGGTTGTTGAGATCTAGGGTGATGACGGACAGACAGACAGACAGACAGACAAAACGGGGACAATAGAGCATTTTTTTCGAAAATGCTCTAAAAAATATCAAAGTACGTATGACATAGAATATAAGAGAAGAGAATTATAGGAATAAATATAAATTATTCAACACAATTTTCTTTTTTTTAATAACTCGGTTTTGCTGTTAAAGACATGCCAGTTGGTATCTGCAATTTATACACAATATTAAAAAAAAATGGTAACTATAACAAATTACATTTTTTTTTCAGGATGTAAAAAATAGATGACTTGAAGTTTGATTCACATGATTATATTTTAAAATTATTTGTGAAATCAACACCAAGCGTTAATGATTTGCACAGTTTGGAACAAATTCTCCCTTGTAACCGTACAACTATACTTATACTTGGTCTAAAGAAACGTTATGACACTTCTCGGTCCAAACACCAATCGTACTCAGTCCAAACTACTGTACAATCCTACTTGGTCCAAAGAACAATTGCAAAACCCAACTTGGTCCTAACATCAATTGCACAACCCAACTTGGTCCTAACATCAATTGCACAACCCAACTTGGTCCTAACATCAATTGCACAACCCAACTTGGTCCTAACATCAATTTCAAAACGCATCTTAGTCCTAACATCAATTTCAAAACGCATCTTAGTCCTAACATCAATTTCAAAACGCATCTCGGTCCTAACAACAATTGCACAACACTACTACTAGGTCCAGACTGCATAACGACCTAGTGTATCCTATTGTTTGAATTGACTAATATTTTTTTCCTATAATTGTATCTACATTTTTTTTAATATTTTATTTAGTACTGATTGTTATTTTATTAAGTACTGATTGTTATTTTATTAAGTACTGATTGTTATTTTATTCAGTACTGATTGTTATTTTATTTAGTACTGATTGTTATTTTATTAAGTACTGATTGTTATTTTATTTAGTACTAATTGTTATTTTATTTAGTACTGATTGTTATTTTATTCAGTACTGATTGTTACTTTATTTAGTACTGATTGTTATTTTATTTAGTACTGATCGTTATTTTATTCAGTAGGGATTGTTATTTTATTCAGTACTGATCGTTATTTTATTTAGTACTGATTGTTATTTTATATTTTTACAGGTCAAGTTTATCCGCTAGAAACTTCATCCTAATTCATGGTGAGTAACTCCTATGACTTAATATGGTTAGATCTGATATTCTATTTAATTTTTCGGTTTTTGTTTTTACTTTTATCTTATATTCACTTCGCTTCTCTGTAATTCATTATTTCATGTTTATATTTGTGAGGTCATCTTTTTATCTTTTTGGTTACTTTTTTTAAATGCCACACACAGAGACTTTCGAATTAATAGGTAAAGTAGTCTGCTGCCTAGGGTCATTGAACTGCTAAATTTTGGTTTATTGATGGCATTGTATGAACGATATTTTAAATACGGTATCTGTCAATTGATTCATTCCTTCTGTGTTGTGTTCCGCTTGTACTGACTTGTTAATTTCAGTTGTTTTTTTTAATTACCTGTCATTCATTTCATTGTTGACTTTAATTAGTTCACTTTTTCTCTCCAATCATAATCAATAGAGACCAATTTTCTCTCATATGTCACTTACAAGTATGTTGTCCTGGGACCAGATGCATCTCACAGTGAAGATATAAATACAATGAATTTTGTCCTGGGTCCAAATACATATATCAGACTCGCGATACAGATAACAGATATAGATACAGATATAGATACAGATACAGATATAGATACAGATATAGATACAGATATAGATACAGATATAGATACAGATATAGATATAGATAAAGATACAGATACAGATATAGATACAGATACAGATATAGATACAGATACAGATATAGATACAGATACAGATACAGATATAGATACAGATACAGATACAGATATAGATACAGATATAGATACAGATATAGATACAGATACAGATATAGATACAGATATAGATAAGATACAGATACAAATATAGATATATATACAGATACAGATATAGATACTTATACTCAGATATAGAAACAGATACCGATACAGATACAGATATATATACAGATACAACGTCATTCTTCCTGTGATGATAAAATAAAGTGTAAACATGAAGTTAATTTGAAATGATTATCATACAGAAAGGATTTAAATGTTTGAAAACTTTGGAGACATTTGTGGGCCCTATGCGCCCCCCCCCATCGTCATATTGTTTCTGAATGTGAACTACATTAGGCAGCGTAGCCTAATGTGCCTAATGTTCCTAGTGTGCCTATCCATAAAAACGTCCCTGAAACTGGTTGAGGAAAAAAGTCAAATTTAAAAAAAAATAATAATAATACTTATAGATTATTCCTTATGCATCATGATTATCCCCCCCCCCAACCGGACAATTTCCCATTCCTATTGGTCAAGTTTACTTACGACACCATATAATGTGTGCACGAGACTAACTGGACAATACAAATTGTACCTGACAAAATACAAACAATAAGAAACAACATTACACAATCTTTGATATTAGACATTTGTTTCATTTCTTTTTGATTAAAATTTCGCCGATTCCAATTTAAAAAAAAAAAAAAAAATACTTCTTCCTTATTGTTTATTTGTTTTTTCTTTCACCAATTCATTTCTCTCTCCCATCGCCCCCCCCCCCTCCTCTCTCTCTCTCTCTCTTGTTTTCTTCTTTACATTTCATTATCCTTCATTTTGATTTTTTCCTCGTTTATTTGCTTCCTTCCTTCCTATAATGTTTAAACGAAAGTTAAAAGAAAGAAAACAGACACGGCGGGGGATGGGGGGGGGAGGGAGGGAAGGGGCAAATGATGTGCAATCCCATAATGCATACGCCCTGCTGCCATTTGAACGTCTTAATTTACGTTTTTTTTTTTTTTATCCGCCCTTAACGTGTGTTTTTATTTGCCGACATGTTTCTCTTCCCGATTGCCGCCCCCCACCCCCCATCTCCTCGCGCCCCTCCTTCACCCTGCAACGCCATTTGCCGCCTCGAGATTTTCTTTGTTTTTCGCACAAATTTTACTTGCTGTGTCTAATACGCCGGACACTTTTTTTTTTTTGTTGTTCTTTTTTCAATTTTATTTCGCGGATTATGTCCCTTTCGTCTTTTTCTCATTTTCCATTTGTCCATGCCCCCCCCTCACTTCCACTCTTCCCTCCAACACCATGACCCGTCCATATTTTGTTTTCCTCCACAACCCAATGTAACTTTGTCTCTCTCTCTCTCTCTCTATTTCAGCCCCGTTCGTTACGGGTTCAATAATAAAACATCAGCTTGCTTTGCTCAGAATATTTTCCTCTTTTTTTTTAACTCCCTTGATTACAATTTTGTTTTGTTTCGATATTTTTTTGTATTGTCTGTGTGTTTGTGTGTGTGTGTGTGTGTGTGTGTGTGTGAGAGTGAGAGAGAGAGAGAGTGAGTGAGAGAAAGTGTTTTTTTTTAATTAACCGTCTTTTGATTCTCAGTATCATAGGCTCTATTATGTGTGTGTGTGTGTGTGTCTAAATTTAGATAAACATTTACTTCTCGATATCCCTGTGATTTACTATGAGTGTGTATGTGTGTGTGTGTATCTCCGTATCTCTCCCGCTGCATAACAAATGCTAAATATTCCTACATTTATATATATATATATATATATATATATATATATATATATATATATATATATTAGGGTGCATCACCACAATAGAGGAAAAAATTGATTGTTTGTTTTTGAGCTGTCTATGTTTCTAATTTGTTCTAATATCATTACTAATAACTTGTGTAAAATATTTTTCTAATCAGAGTTGATTTAGAGGTCCCCCCCCCCCCCGCCCAAGAAATCACAAAACATGTAAAGAAAAAAAAAGTTTATTCTAGCCTATATAAAAATTACATTAAATTATTAAATTATTTATTACTGTTGCACTTAATTCAGCAACACTCTGTTGCACGTCTGTAAGGTTTACGCACATTTTTTGCGGTCCATTTCTACCACTTGAAGGATGTTTTGAAAATGTTCATCCGTTCGCGCTGCTTCAACAAAGTCAGATGCCAGTTTCACTCCTCTCTCGGCACAATCGTTAACAACGTTAATAGCAGCAACATCTTCTGCACTGGCAATGTAAGAAGCTGTTTTGCACCAATCATCAACAGGCAGTTGGAGGAATCCTGTGTCCAGTTGAAGTATGTATATAGTAAACCACGAGTCAACTCCAGCCAGATCACACAACCGAGTTTTAGAATCAATTGATTGGAATCGTGGTTTTCCCCAACCATTTCCAAATCGATTCTGTGGAGTTTGGAGGGCAACCACTGGTCGAAGCCTTAGTAGAGCATCTGCTAGAGCTCGCTTTTCCAACACAGGTACTTCATTGCTTAACAGAGCAAGTGGGATCATTTCAGCAGTGAGGTACCACAGATGCCTATTCAGGGCACGGATTGCTGACTTGGATATGTCTCTGTTGACATCGTTGTAATCCAAAAGTCGCTTGTAGAGCTGTAGATCATTCCATGGTGCATCCACACTCTTTTTGCAAGTGAGCCACCACACGACATAAACATGTGTTACAAATGTAGCAAATGCACGAATCTTTGGCACTTGATCACGTGTGGTAATAGTACCTGGAGGCAATAATTGAATTTGTTTCTCACACAGTGCAATCTTGAGGCATTATATCAGCTTTGCCATCCATCGTGCTTTGTGCAGGGCACCTGGTCTTTTAAAGTTAACCTCCTTATTTGTAGCATTCAGGTAAACAAGGGACAGCTTAAGGAATTCGTGGTAGTCGTCTCGCAAGAATTCGGTTTGTTTACTAGAGTTGGCATGTGCAATTACCGCATCTCTCATTATCGTCAGTCGCTCTTGAGCCTTCAGATCGTGATCAGCTAACGTAAACGAACTACAAACGTGAGACCAATCATGTGCCACCAACTCCCAGTTACTTCGCAGCTTGGTGAACAAAGTTATATCCGGGGATTTGGAAACTTCTATTTTCATGTCTGCAAACACATGCGAGAGGATAACTTCACCAATGTGATGGCGACAACCTGACCACAGAAGAGCACGTTGCAGCATATTTTGTATGGCAATGCAGGCAGCAGTCTGATGACCAGTGTTTGATCTTGTTGTGTCGAATTTCATATTAACGATACAATCATTACAATGCCACTCTGTCATTAGCTTCATGGTTAATTCTGCAATTATTTCACCAACGGGTTTCTTTGTTTCCTTGGCATAATTTGGCAATCCTAGAAGTTTCAATTGCTTTGCATCACCGACAACAGCTGTTATGCGTTCTTCAGTGACACGATGATTTTTTAGAGAAGGTGTCAGTTTGCCATCCCAGTGGAGAGTGCAGAGTTTGGGTGATTCCCAGGAGTCGTGGATCTTTGTAGATATCTCACTTACAACTTTGCGACGTGAACGATCTGCAGTGGCATAGGAAGAAGCCACCATTGATACATCACCCCCAGACTCGCTAATAAGGTCCTGTGTGAAAGCTGCCTGCTGTGTTGGTGTAATCTTTAATCTTGTCGCTAGTGACACAAGATTTGGTCGGCTTAAAACATCTGGAGGTACAAGTACCAAAGCTCCTGTTGGCTTTCTTCGCTTTGCAATGGCATTATATCATCCAAACAGTTATCAACAAACTCCATATTATCTTCAGATTTAGAAGTAGAATCATCGGGTTCGTCACTATTACCCTCGCTGGAAGGCACTGAACATGCTGTATTTTCTTCTCTTGCGCGTTTCTGAGTTCCAATGTTGCGACATCTCGTGAATGGCGTTGAGCGACTTTTTTTGCAAGTGTTTTGTCAAATGATCCAAAGCTGGAAGACCTGTCTCCTTTCATAGGCCTCAAGAATGCTAGATCTTCTGCATTCTTGATAATAGTCTCGACATTTGGTGGCCACAGTTGAAAAGTTGTTGCCAACATAGATTTCATTTGTTCCAGTTTACGTTTGGTGGCTGGTGTGTTTCGGCGACTTTTATCAATTGAACGAAGTTTATTGTATTTATCAAGAAGCTGAACAATCTTCTCACAAGCTCTCCTCTCTGTCACCATTGGAATGTTTGCTTTTTCGTAGAAAGCAGTAACTTGATTCAGCACAATGTTGGCAGTTGTAAATCGAGAAGGTGCACCAAGAGAACCTGGACGCTCTCTGTGTGCTGCTACATTGCAGTGATACATCATGCACCTCAAAACTTGTAAACAAGTTGGTAGTCGAAGAACTCCAGTAATTATAGCATCATCAACACAGATTGCAGGGCCAGTGCCAAACAATTCAGTTTTCAGAAGAGTTTGTGGTTTCTTTGTTCGCGAGGCAGGAGACGCAGTAATAACTGGATATGCAACTGTTGAAGTGAAGCCAGGGTCAGCCAGCATTTCCTTAGAAGGTGTAAACATTTTACTGTTGTTTTTCATATCATTTCCATGTTCTGATTTTATAGGTCGTGTGTATCAGAAATTAAAATAATATAAATAAAGAAATTAAAATGCTTGCCTTGGTCATCAATATGCGGTAAGGAAAAGTGTTGTTTTTGCTAATAAAATGTGAATTTTAAATTTTATTTCTTGCACAACTGCTTATCAAAATCAATCATAGCTACCAAACATTATAAAACCAAAGACTATAAAACAATTTATATAGCGCTTCACTTTTTGTAAGTAAGTCTGTAAGACTATACAAGTAAGGATGGTTTTATCTGGTTTTCGCTTAATTATGCAAACTTTGTTGAAGTCCGGGGGACCTCTAAATATTGTCAAATATTTTTTTATTTTTTTACACAATGCTTTTTTTGATCAATGGAACAAATTTAAATAGCAGACAGATCAATTATTACAATTTTTTTTTGGTGATGCACCCTAATATATATATATATATATATATATATATATATATATATATATATATATATATATATATATATTAGTTTGCAGTAGTGTTTGTTTGAAGAGGCAGACAGGTAAATGATACGGGGCCACCCAGGTAAAACCCAATTTTCTCAGATTATAACTTGTTTGATGCTAATTAAATCATGTAAAGTATTTCCTTCTTGTATGGCCATATCAATTGCCCGACCAAATGTTTAGCCATTATAAATGTATGCCCATATGTATGGCCATATCAAATGCCCGACTTAATGTTTAGCCATTATAAATGTATGACCATATGTATGGCCATATCAATTGCCCAACCTAATGTTTAGCCATTATAATTGTATGCCCATATGAAATCCCAAGTAGAAAAACTAACCTTTCTTCGTAACAATCAAATACTGAAATGTTTACATTCTTTAAGATGGTTTTACAGTAATTATCTGTTTGAAACAACAAGGTTATAAATAACGGGTTTGGGATGATGAATAACATTTGTTCAATAAAATGTAAACCTACTCTTTATGTGGCCTCATAGCGGTTAAAAAAAAAACACTTTCAACAACTGCGATAAAATGTTCTTAAAGAAAGTGTTTCATTTACCCATCTTATGATGGTGATGGTGTTGTCGACGGTGATGTTGAGATTGACGATGATGTTGGTATTGACGGTGATGGTGATACATCTTCACTCCCAAAGCCGGCACAAATACTATTTACGTCCAATAGACAACACCCGAACTAGCGGAATACTATACTTGTAACCTATCATTTTCCATTTGTCCATGCCCCCCCCCCTCACTTCCCCTCTTCCCTCCAACACCATGACCCGTCCATATTTTGTTTTCCTCCACAAGCCAATGTAACATTGTCTCTCTCTCTCTCTCTCTCTCTCTCTCTCTCTCTCTCTCTCTCTCTCTCTCTCTCTCTCTCTCTCTTTCTCTCTATTCCAGCCCCGTTCGTTACGGGTTGTAACCTATCTATACTATACTTGTAACCTATCTATAATATACTTGTAACCTATCTATACTATACTTGTAACCTATCTATAATATACTTTAACCTATCTATACTATACTTGTAACCTATCTATACTATACTTGTAACCTATCTATAATATACTTTAACCTATCTATACTATACTTTAACCAGGCTTGTGGAGCCGCCATATTTTTTTTCGGCTCCGGCTCCCACAAATTTGACGGCTCCGGCTCCGGCTCCCTATTAAGATAGTATCACACAAGACAAAATTTTTTTGTAATTGCTCCACGCTAACATCCCGCTGATAAAAAGTTATGCAAATTTTGCCGCGTTCAAGTCAGGAACTTGAAAAATATACGCATTGTCGGTTTTACTTAAAAGAAACCATTTCGGTGCATCCAGAAATGTATCATTATTTTCGATCGAGGTTTCACTAGTCGCCATTTTCTTAAGTACTAAAAAGTTATTTCAATGATCAAATTAGCTAATAGTAAATTGATACATTATTTAAAATATTTTAAAGACTTCAGTATTTATATTTATTATTTATAAATTCGAAGTGACTATTCGGACCCGGGCAGGCCCGTAGCCAGGATTATTGCAATGGGTGGGGGGGGGGGAGAATTTTTTTTCGGCCGGGGGGGGGGGGGGAGGTGCCGAAGGACTGATTCTGGTTCTGGGGTACAGCGGCGAATCTAGGTAACTTTGGCGGGGGGGGGGGGGCAAAACTTTGACCCCCGGGGGGAGGCGAGACAGTTTTCATTGTTGAAAATTTGTCTTTGAACAAAAAATATTTCGATAATTTAATGATGTATTACCTAAACTTGCGATAACCTGGGGGGGGGGGGTTGGGGGCATGCCCCCACGGCCCCTCCCCATAATTCCGCCCCTGGTGGGGTAGAAGAAATGTTCGGGGGGGGGGGCGAAGATGAAGGTGCGAAGCGCCGAAAGCTTGCGAACGGAGAGGAGGGTTTTTGGGAGGGGACCTCAGTGAGTCCCCTCCCCAAGAAATTTTTTGCAGTTCCATATCTGGAATGGTGCATTTTAGTACCGATTGTTTAGCTATTAATTAGAAATATATATTATTATTATTGTTCAATTTAAAATAAAATTAATTCTGCTAAAAAGTAAATTTGCAAATTAAATAACATCACTCAGAAATCACGGAGTTTATACTTTATTATTTTATTATACATATGTATAAAAGTGAAGTCAGAAGTCAATATTATTTTATTAACTTATTTAAGTTGCTAGTTGTCCTCAGAAGATATCAATATATAAAACTATTACAAGATTGCGAACAAGCCCACCGACAGAAATTTCGGGTCCTTGGGCAGGGGTGACATTAATATTTTCAAAAGTTGATTGGCCAGCCTAGTCCGGGCCCCTGAAACTAAATTGAACAAAATGATTGATGTTGTGATGTTTTATAGCCGTTATTATTAAAATTTTGTCAAAAAGCTCAAATCATGCACGGGGAGGGTGCTCAGGTCATGAACGGGGGGGGGGGTCAGCCCCCAAGCCCTCTCTGGCTACGGGCCTGGACCCGGGTAACAATAAACTCCGATTTTATTCGGACACCGTTCCAATAAAGTCTGATTGTTATACGGACCCGTGGCAAATATGCACTTAGCTTAGCTATACATAAACTTTATTATTGTTTTTTGTTTATTTGTTTTATAATTGTTTGAATTGTATGATTTAATCGTTACTCAGTGTCTAGGGTTTCACTAAGCGGACTCTGTATTATTATTTTTTTCGGGTTCCGTCTAATAAAGTTTAAATATAGCTAAGCTTAGTGCATATTTGCCATGGGTCCGAATAACAATCGAATTTTATTGGGACCCGGGTCCGAATAGCCACAGCCTTATAAATTTATCTGCTCTATTTCAGATATTCTATTTATAATAAAATTGTTAAATACAGAAAGCTACCATTTTGTTTTTAGTCTATTACAAAGTCGCGGTCAAATAATACACGAAATGACGCGTTCTATTTGTCGTCGTATTAATTAAAAATGTATTTTTAAATGATTGATACAATTATTCTATGAAATAAAACTGTTTTAACTTTATATATAACAAAATAACATGCCATTAAAAAAATTTCGGAGGGTAAACAAGATTTAAAACGAACACAAAACGATTCCCCATTAAAGATTTCTTGTGGTGATGTGCGTGCATGCTATCATTTATGCTGTTACTGTTGGGGCGTTCGTAAAACATGACAACATTTCAAATTGTAGGCGGCAAACAATGAAACAAATTTG